>JAESUZ010003176.1:0-87184 GCA_017311185.1 Proteles cristata cristata
CTCTCTCCTAGAAATAAATAAAACATTTAAAAAAAACAGTAATCGAAACCTAATTTATCACATTTATTTGAAGTTGTGCAACTATATACTACAAACTAATAAATGTGGTTATCTACAGAGAATGGATAGATAGAGACAGAGGGACAAAGATAGGAGTGATGGTGGTAAGAGCGAGGTTTCTCAACGTCTATATTTTTGTATACCTTTGACTTTTGGAGCATGTGAACAAATATCAGCTAACCAACAGATAAACTAACCGACCAATCAGCCAACTAACCAAAGAACTAAATGGTTTGGGGTGTTCAGGAGAGCCAGGGAGTTAAGAGGAGTTAGAAATGGGTGTAGGCTGCCATAGTTATACAGAATACTTTAGAGGGGGTGCTGCCCGACTGGCAAGAAATCTTGGCTATGAGGAAGGCAATTCTAGGTAAGGAGAATGAGGAGCCCTCTGGGAGGGAAGGTACAGAGTTGGATGGAAGACTGTTTCCTAGGATCAGTCAGAGAAACCCAGCCAAAAATGTTTAGAGTCGATGATGCATGCAGTGAGGAGCTATTGGAGGTGTTTGAATAAATGGAGTGGCAGTTAAATATGGAAACATAGGAAGGGGGTGAGATTAGAGAAGCTATTGCAGTAATCCGTTTCTACTATGATCTCCCTATCCTGGTTGGGAACCTTTCCCAGGTATACCCCTTCTTGCTGGCATTTTGGAGCAGCCTTGTGTCCGCCTGGAATGCCTTCTGTGGCCATAGCATCTGCCTAGTACAACAGGATCAGTCTGTGCAAGAGATAGATCAAGGATGGTCCTATGCACAGACGTGCATTTTCTAGCAGGTTCTCTCTCATTGTCTTCCAAACCGGCTTTTGCTGACATTCACCTTCAAGTCTGCCATGTGTTTCATTATAGGGAAATACAAAGATCAATACTTTCAACTGGGCTAAAATCCGCAAGTTGAGTTTTAAGAGAAAGCATTTTCTCATCAAACTTCATGCCAACATCTTGGTAAGTAGCTTTCTAATAAATTCTACTTTCTGTTCACTTGGGATTTCTTGGTAGTTTCAGCAAATGGTTTGAATGTGGGTGGTGAAAGCTGGCTGGCCCTGAGGGGTGATGTACTCCCTCTTTTGCCTCTACATAAATAAACCAGAGCATTAGTCATATTTTTACTTGAGGCAGAACACCAAGAAATCCTATTGGCAGTTCAGAATGAATAAACTAGCAGGAAAATGGGGTGGCTGGAATGAAAGACAAGTCTCCTTTAAAAAAACATTATTTTTTCAGGGATTTGAGAAGTCAAATGGAAGTGAACAGATCTAGAACTATGGACATATTAATTTGATGTTATCTGCCCCATTTTATAAAGTATTTTCATTCCCCTTCATTAAACAAAAATAACTGAACATGTACTAGATGCCAAATAATTGAACACCTACTATTTGCCAAAGCAGGATGTAGGGAGCTGTGGGTGTAGATTAAGCAAAAGAAGGAATTGCTGGTCAAGGCTGCTTTGTATAGGGTGAGACAAAGATGCTACAAAGGATGGTCTTTTGTGACTATAAAGGAAATGAAAAATGTGTATCAACTCATATTTTGACCCACAGAAGATTCAGTAGCTTGGGCTTCATCCTCTGGATATTAGCCTTACATAAAAGCATGTGTTTGAGCAGTTTAGGAGACTGTATCCAGTATGAACCTTGTGGCGTGTCCCAGGGCTGCATGTAGAAACCTGGGAAGGAACAAAAAAAGGTGGCAAGGGTGGGAAGGGTCAGCAGAAAATAGGACTGCATGCAGCGTGGCCAAATGGGGGTATATAGTGGGTCAGGGGATGGAGCAAACTTGAACTTTAGGTCTGGAAGGCTAAGCTCCCCTAAAGCTGATTAGAATATGCTAAGTGAGTAATACAGAGCATTGTAGAACAAGGCAGCATAGAGAGGACAAAGTGTTCCTAGCTGGTATGTTAGAAAAGACTCCTATACATATAATCATCCTATAAAGCCTACCATCTGTAAG
Source organism: Proteles cristata cristata (assembly GCA_017311185.1). Taxonomy (NCBI): domain Eukaryota; kingdom Metazoa; phylum Chordata; class Mammalia; order Carnivora; family Hyaenidae; genus Proteles; species Proteles cristata. Next base: position 2,010 of record JAESUZ010003176.1, read on the forward strand.
GAAATCCTCTCTTCCCTCCAACCCCATTTCCTGTTGGTCATTTATAACTTCTCGTCACCTTGAAAGGATGTCCTTTGATGTTAATTTTAAACTAATTTACAACTTCATAAAAATGTTCCTGGCAGAGAAGAGGGGGTAAAAAAGCGTTTGAGGTGAGGGGGCTGCAAAGTGAGATTGGCTTCTCAGAGAAGGCTCTGTTTTTGAGCAGTGGCCCTGTCCCTTCCTCGGAAGGTGGCCAATCATTTGGTTTTAGTAGGTGTGAAGCCTATAGGGAGCCAGGTGGAAAATCAGAAGCTGCATGGGCTCCTGGTCCAATAGTTTGGAAAGCATTGGGATTTGAAGTTCTTTGATATTCTTGAAGGATGTTTTGCTTGATGGAAATTGGTTTTTACAGGCATTGTGCAAGGACACCTTGGAGTTCACCATGGCCAGCCGAGATGCCTGCAAGGCTTTCTGGAAGACTTGTGTGGAGTACCATGCTTTCTTCAGACTTTCTGAAGAGCCCAAATCAAAGCCCAAAACTCTACTCTGCAGCAAGGGCTCCAGTTTCCGCTATAGGTAATTAAATACTATTGCACATAGGCAAACTGTACACACACTTTCTTTTCAGTAACATGGGAGGCAGTAGGAGGAGCTGAATTCTGGAAGCAATACAGAATCCATTTAAGTCACTTAAAGGGTGATACCCTTTATGGCTCATTCTCCGTGTGACATATTAGGTCAATATTTCCTAACTGGGAAGAAGGAGGGAAGCTTCCTAGCAAGGGGTTAGATCAGAATATTGACAAGCATGGGGGGCGAGGGACAGATACTGTTTGAGAAGACGTGTTTAATGAACCTATTGTTTTCCTTATATGCAACATCTATGCAAGACATGGAAAGGGAAGCTTAAGAACATCTGTTTGGTGGTGGTTAGGTGAGAGCATGAGAAAACACTGGAGGAGCTAAGGGAGGCAAAAGATTGAGCAATATGGCAGCAGAGGCTCCTTATGGCAGGTAACACTTTAGAGGAACGGAAGCGAGGTCAAAATAAGATCTTGTTTTACTTGAACACATCAGCCTAGTAATTCTTTGGAAGAAGCTTTCAGAACTCTTATTAATGTAAAAAAAAAAATCCGAATTGAATATTCCCCATAGGGGATTTTCAAATAGTGGAAGCCTGCCTGAGTAAGAATTGAGATTTTAAAAACATACATATTTTTGATGGAATCCTTCCAAAATGTATTTTACAAATTCCTACCTTCTTAAACAGATGATACTGAGCATATTTTGCCCTTTTCTTAATGACCTGAGTTATTATAAACATCACTTAGTAACCTGTGCAGGCAGCTGTAGTGCAGTGATGGCCTCAGGGCGGGGGAGGAATGTCAGTCCCTACACCCCAGTGATAAATGGCTCAGAGTTTTTGGGTTTTATTATTTTTGTGATTTCTTTTTTGGCTTTTGTGTTTCTCTCAGCTGGCTTTCTTTGCTGGTGGGTGTCTGGCTGGAAGCAAACCTCTTCTACTGTTTTAGTTTGCTGTTTTTCTTCTGTCATGAATTTGGAAACCAGATAAATAGCCTTATTAGAAATTGTGTATAGGGGCACCTGGGTGGCTCAGTCAGTTAAGCGTCCAACTCTTGGTTTTGGCTCAGGTTGTGATCTTGTGGTTTCCTGAATTTGAGTCCTGCGTTGAGCTCTACACTGATAGTGCAGATCCTGCTTGGGATTCTCCGCCCCTCCCTGCCATTCTCTCTAAATAAATAAACTTAAAGAAACATTAAGAAAAAAAAGAAATTGTATCTAAATTTGGAGGTAGGGAAAAGGCCTTCATAGAAAAGTATATTAGTTTTCAAGGCCAGATTTTTTTAACTGTTATATAGTCCTGTTCAGAAGCTTCTTTTAAAATAGTTTATTGTCAAGTTGGTTTCCATATAACACCCAGTGCTCATCCCCACAAGTGCCCTCCTCCATACCCATCACTCCCTTTCCCCTCTCCCCCACCCCCATTAGCCCTCAGTTTGTTCCCAACATTCAAGAGTCTCTCATGGTTTGCCTCCCTCCCTCTCCCCCACTGTTTTTCCCCTTCTTCTCCCCCATGGTCCTCCATTAAGTTCCTCCTAATCCACCTATACGTGAAAACATATGATATCTGTCCTCTACCTGACTTATTTCGCTCAGCATAACACCCTCAAGGTCCATCCATGTTGCTACACATGGCCAGATTTCATTCTTTCTCATTGCCATGTAGTATTCCATTGTATAGATAAACCACATCTTCTTGATCCATTTGTCAGTTGATGGACACTTAGGCTCTCTTTTAAAAATTTCCTGGGGTCTGAGTAGTTGAGGTTGATATATGCCTGATATTTGGATAAATAGGTCTTATTCTTAATTACTGTGACAATCAGAGATTCATGGCTTATGTCATTCGTGTGGACTCTTGACTTCAGCAGTAAATGAAGCTTTCAAGTTTTAGTAGCCTACTCTATGGCTACTGTTAATAAAATGTCTATCTAGGGGCACCTGGGAGGCTCAGTCAGTTAAGCATCTGATTTCGGCTCAGGTCATGATCTCACGGTTCTTGAGTCCAAGTCCCTCATCAGACTCTGTGCTGTCAGCAGAGAGCCCACGTCAGATCCTCTGTCCCCATCTCTCTCTGCCCCTCCCACACACACTCACACCTGCTCTCTTTCAAAAATAAACATTAAATTTGTTTTTAAAAAATGTCTATTTCATTCTTAAAATAGTGGAAGAACCCAACGGCAGCTTTTGGAATATGGAAAGAAAGGGAGGTTGAGGAGCTTGCCATTTGAGAGGTACATGGTTTTCTCTCTCTCATGTTGATTTTAAGTTGAATGAATACAATGATATGTGTTCTGTATGTGCATGAAGACCATTTCAATTCCTTCTCCGTTTGGGGATTTCAGGAAACATTACCCATCTCAGTACCATGAACGACAGTGCAGGTCCTCACCAGACCTCCTCTCCGATGTATCAAAACAAGTAAGGTTTCTGAAAATTCCTTCTTCTTTAGATAAATGTAATGCATCTACATTTCAAATGCTTTTAAGAATTGATTCTGCCAGAATCTCCCAGTGTGTAAAAAGGTGACTCTGTTTGAATAGGCTAGCTTCCTAGGGAGGTCTGTCAGCTCAGCCTTTCCAGCCGATAGAAGACCATTTAATAAATGACCACTGGTGTGTACCTTATAGCCTGGAAGGATCTGGCACATCTTTAAATAGCAACTTGTATTGCTAACATATTGAAAAATGCAGATCCAAATGAATTTCTATGGTGTTGCACGTTTAAACCTAAAAGCTTTTCTTTTTCACCTAATGAAAATCTTAAGGCTTAGAGGGAGCTATAAGGTCTTGGGTTAACATTTTAAAGTACTCTTGCTGTGTAATTTTGTCACTTAATTTAAGAACAAAGTGCTGTTCTTCTGGAATAGTGAGATGATGGCTTCATTTGAGTTTTATAGCATTAACCATGTTAATTATTTTTCTTTGGCTCTCCTTAAAAAAAATAATTATAGGTCTCACAAACTCTCATGTCTTCATTCAGGTCATACGCAATTTTTATCTCAAAAGTGTCACAGAGGTATAATGCTTGAAGGTACCATCTAATATATGAGCCTCTCATGCCATCACAGCCCTCCTTCCCACCATTTTGCAGAAAATAGGGAGGAAGCTGGAGCAGGGAGGTTAGGAGACTTGCCTAAGGTCACATGGCAAGTCAAAGGCAGAACTGGAACCAGAAAGCAAAAGCCCTGCCTAAAGTACCGTGCTCGCTGGAGCACACGGAGAACTCAGAGGCTGGGCTTGGGGTGGCAGTGAGAAAGGAGAGGGTCATGTGTATTTTTTAGCACACGGATTGGGATATGGTACAATTTATTGCCCTGCCTGTATATATTTATCAACCCGGGACTAGAACATGGATTGAAATGACCGTGTGAGAAATACCTTTGGGAAATTCGAGGCCAGTTTGGATCCCTGCCCCCACCCCCACCACATGGCTCTTCTCTTCTTTCACCAACATGTCCTCCCTCTCAAGGTGGAAGATTTGAGACTAGCCTATGGCGATGGGTACTACCGAAACGCGAATGGGGGGCGTGCATCAGAGCCCGTGCTGGACAGGAGGAGGAGGAGCTCCGCGGCAGAGGTGACGTTTGCAGGTGCGCCGGAGCGGTCCAAACCAGAGGCGGACCCCACACTGTTACATCAGTCCCAGAGCAGTTCCTCTTTCCCTTTTATTTACACAGACCCCGTCTTTAATACTGGCCCTGATCCCAGAGACTACCTGGAGGAAAGGAGTCCTCTGAGCTCCTTCCAGCCAAGCTGTAAGTTTGCTGACAATCACATGAGCGCACCTTCTGGCCTCACGAGCAAAGTGAGCCCAGCGAGGCGGCTGACTTACACAGATGTGCCCTATATTCCGTGTACTGGTCAGCAGGTCGATATTATGCCTCCCCAAGTCTTTTTTTACGTGGACAGACCACCCCAGGTGCCCAGACGGTCACCGATCTTGGCAGAGGGAACGGAAAGGCCAGACAGCTGTGCAGGGCCCGCTGCAGTGAAGCCGGCCAAAAGAAGCCCACGGGATGTCAGAGTGAAAAGCTTTCAGCAAGACTTTGAAGAACTCAAAGAAGCTATGGCCAGGACCAGGGGTAGGACCACCATCAATGTAGATCTGGAAGTGGGAGACCCAAATTTAGAAGATGCGTTTGCATGTAACATTCAGGAGCAAACCCCTGGACGATCCCAGAGCCAATCAGATATGAAAACAATCCGTTTTCCTTTTGGATCGGAATTTAGACCTTTAGGGCCTTGTCCTACTCTGAGTCGTAAAGCTGACCTTTTCCCATACATGTTTGCAGAACAGGAGCTTCCCTCAGTTTTAATGGATCAGGGAGCAGCAGAAAGATACATAGCTAGTGAATCCAGTGATTCGGAATCAGAAATTCTTAAATCAGACTACTACTCTTTGTATGGCAAAGGGATAAGGTCACCCATGGCCAGAATCCGCTTATCTTCCGGTAGTCTACAGCTAGATGAAGAAGCCGAAGACAATTCTTTCAGCACACCGACTGCTGAAGACAGGGCTTTGTTGAAACCATGTAATTACTTTTTAGCTTAAAAGTGTGAATGCCAGGAACGTTCCTGGGCCACTTCCATGTTGCCAACTTAGGTCAAAAAACAGAAAAGGAACCTTCTGCACAAACCATTTTCTTAGTCACTATTCATTGGCATTAAGGGACTCTCTTGAGTTTGGGCACCTAGCTTATGAAAGATCCAGCTGCTGCTTCATTCCTCAAGCTCCCCTCTTCGATTTCCTCCGAAGTGACTCTCGAACATACCTTCTCATCACCAGCACTGTGGTGTGGTGAGGTGGCCATTTGTCAGCTCCATGATACATTTCCCTACAGAGACATTATCAATGAAGTTCACGCTCTTCTACACTGAAGAATGGGGACAGTGTGGGTTGGCATATAGAATTGGCTTCTGATGTCCTTTAGTGATTTAGTAGAGTGTGACTATGTTGGTCATTTTGTTCTTAAGCCATACTGTGACTAAAGGTTCCAGTAAGTGTTCCTGTGATATGTTAAAGATTTTGATTTTTATAACATATATTAGGGGGAGCATGGCCCTCCAGTATCTCAGGAATAAGATGGTGGCATACATCCTCTAAGCAGAATACAAGATTATGATGCATCTAGGACTTGGAAGAATTCTCAACCTCAGAAATTCATGATTTAATTTCTAAAGCCAGATATATGCCTGATGAAGATACAATGTTTGACTTATTTCTCTATTCTTAACTATTACATGTAGTGAAAGATAAAAGTCAACATGTTGGTTTATCTTTCTCCTCCAAGACTGAGGATTTTTTGCATGTATGTAGGCAAGGAAATGAGATGAATAGAATTTTAATAAAGAGTGGTGAACATCCATTTATTAAAAAAAATAAGTTTCAAGTATGATCTTCATTTTTTATTATTCTTTTTAAAAGTTTGTCTAGAGAGAGAGAGAGAGAGAGAGCAAGCAAGCAGAGGAGGTGCAGAGAGGGAGAGAGAGAATCCCAAGCAGGCTCTGCACTGCACTGTCAGAGCCTGATGTCGGGCTTGATCTCACAAACTGTGAGATCATGATCTGAACTGAAATCAAGAGGTGGACACTTAACCAGCTGAGCCAACCAGGCACCCCTGAGTCTTCATTTTGTTTTAAGCAATTTCAGAAATAATCACTTCTGGTTTATTACTAAAGGAAGGGACAGTTAGAGAACAAGAAAAAGGAAGGAGGCAGGTGAACATGTATAGTCAGGGATGAAGTGGTTGAATTGCCATTACTGAAAAGAAAAAGGATCGTGCCAAAATCAGACTGAGTTCGTGAACCGAGATTCTATTCTTGACCCATTCAGAATTTCCCTACTATTCCCCCTGGAGGTTACATCATTATTTTCTGAGGACTCCGTTTATTGATTTTAATGATAAGTACAACATATTTACAAGACAAGGTTGGGTACTAACTTCAAAGAAATGATGAAATTACATACGGAAGGTATTTTTATATATGACGTAATGGAGAAAAGATGGATGGAATCATTTTCTTACTTTCCTTGTCCTTACATCAGAAAATATCCTAATATCCCTTTCTCTAGCCCTTGCCCACATTCTAGCACTTTTTTTCCCCTGTTCCTGAAATCCTACCCAGTTAACTCACAAATCTAGAAAAGCTATCTATCTATCTTATCTATCTATCTATCTATCTATCTATCTATCTATCTATCTATCTACCTATCTATCTATCCATCCATGTATATTTATTCATTTGAGAGAGAGAGAGAGAGAGAGAGAGAGAGAGAGCGGGGGCATAGGAGGGGCAGAGAGGGAGAGAGAGAATCCTAAGCAGTCTTTGTGCTGTCAGCATGGAGCCTGATGTGGCTGACGCTCTATCTCATGAACCATGAGATCATGACATGAGCCAAAATAAAGACTTGGACACTTAACTGACTGAGCCACCTACACGCCCCAAGAGAAGCTATTTAATAGTAAGAATATATTGAAGCTCCGTTACCTATGTGTTAATGCTATAGATCCTCAAAGCTATATTAAGTTCATCTTTGACCTTTTCTCTAGGAAAAACTCATATTCCTTTAGGCTTATATGCTATTTCTCATCTCAACCCTGGAAGTCTTTGTGAAATTTGTTTTCCCAGAAGAACTGTAGGGTTCAAGTCTGTGTATGATTTCCTAAAAAAACTATCGTTAGGGTGGCCATATAACTTATTGTCCAACCTAGGACATTTCTGAGTGAAAGAGGACTCTATCAATAATTTCATCAGGACAGGAGGGCAAATCTTCACTATCGCTATTATCAATGCTTGAATATGAAGAATACCTTCTAGTTTCTAATGGAGACGTTGGTGTTAAACTTCTAACAGCAAATTAAAGGGCAAAGGAGAAAAAAATTTGAAATAATTAAAATATGACACCACAACCCCTTTGAGAAAATATACACTGAGGACCAGGAAATTTAAATATTTATTTTTAAACCCCCCACAACACTGGAGTATGTTTCACTTAGAAACAGTTTACAGAACTAGTAACTATAATGAATAAGCAGTACAATTCCTACCCATGATGCAGCTGTGTTGTCAAGTTTCAAATAATCAATTTATAAATTTGTTACTTTTGCTTTTACAAAAATATTCATCTAACCCATGACATGAGTTGCAAAATTATTCCTAGACCTCTATAGATTATAAACTGTAACTGACTTTCAGTTCCATAGCAGGTGAACATTTCAACTGAATCATTACTTCAAAATACAATGTGTTAAAAGTAATTGTTACAGTATAGGCACCAATGAATTTTCTTGGCATATGACATGACCACAACTTATTCAAGTGTCTGTATTATTACAGAAAAAGAGGAGGTAATGGCCACTTTGACTAAAACCTGTATTCTTTACTTGAAGAACATCTTCCTTCTAATATTTGGCAATTATTCAGGTTTGTAGAAATGATTTCTGTGCAAAAACCAAACTGCGCAGATCTAAACAACCAGATGTTAACTATAAAAACTAATTAATATCAATAATTCTGTAACTACTGAAAATATAGCCCCAGTTCAGAACTTAGGCATGCATAATATATATATTTAAAAGAAAAAAGGTATTACCCATGTAACAGTACCATAAATATAACAGCTAATTAACTGTACAGTCTAACTTAACATTGTATGGACACAGATCATTCTGTACTATGATTATTTTCATATGAACTAGAAAATGCTTATTTAAATACCCTTTCAAAAATGAACAAACGATGCTTATGTACTAGATAATTATGAAGAACAAAAAAGTATAAATAGTTTATAGGACATTTTACTACCATGACAAAAATATGCTGGTGTAAGTTATATTCATACCTGTTTATCAGGTATTTAATCACATGATTATCAGCTTTTTTTTAAGCTCCCCAAATCCAAGCATATAATATGTGATATTAATTGAAGATTTTCAAAACAAAGCCCAATTCCTCTAGTATTGCCAAAACCCCATCCTTGGCTAATTAGTATTGCTTTAAATTTTCAACCATGTTAAATGGGGGATAATAGCCTCTTCTAAAAGAGAAGGTAAATACTATTGCTACATGCTGCCTATAAATGCTTCAAACACAGGGCTCTCAAATGTGATTATCATTGAGCTGCCTGGGATATCATACCAACTTGGTAGAAGAGTCAATACTTTTCTGGGATTCATTTCCAAGAGCTTATTAAAAACTTCTGTCCTAAGAAGATATGACTTGTTTCCACCTCCCCACCAATAGTCATTTTTAGAACATGCTTGGTTTGAAAAAAAAAAAAGTGTTTTGAGGCTTGTTGATTTACAAAAGTTGAATATTTAGGATGACTTTGAAAGACCTGTATGTTTCTTGAGTGTAGAGTTAACTAAAGATCAAAACATGAAAGGTATTCATCACAGTAACTTAAGTAATAATGATACCTAAAAGCAAAACTGTATCTCAACATTTAGTAGAATACAGGTGAAACTATAGTATTAAAAGTTATTCCTTACAAAATAATCTCTTTAAGATATAAAGTGATAAACACCATCACAAAATAGCTGAAGAGCTTCTTCCAAATCTTCAGTGTTGCAAAGATCCAAAAGGCACATGTAGCTCATGAGTTAAGCATTGTTAAGCTTTAAGTAGCTTTGGTGGGTTTCTCTGGCTCTGTATGAAATAGAAGCCAGTAATAAGAAGTTCCTTAGGGGGATTCATCTGCTGAACACCTATAAAATGAAGAAAAACTTAAATGGATATATAACTATGTATGTTTATATTTCTCAGCTATATAAACTCTGTAATGAAGGAACTGATTCAGCAAACCAAATTCTCTTACTGAATCTCCTCATGTAGAGGTTAAAATAAAAAGAATTTGAAAAATCCCTTCTATATCTGATTTTATAATCTCCAACTGATTGGTCTGCAAATTGGAAAAGAGTGGGAAGTTGTCCATGAAAATCTATTGAGTCTTTTTAAATGTTTGTTTATTTTTGAGAGAGAGAGAGAGAGAGAGGCAGAGAGAGAAAGAAAAAGACAGGGAATCTCAAGCAGGCTTCCCACTGTCAGCACAGACCGTGATGCGGGGCTCGAACTCACGAACTGTGAGATCACTACCTGAGCCGAAACCAAGAGTCAGATGCTTAGCTGCCTGAGCCACCCAGGTGCCTCCAAATCTATGGGATTTTTAAGAAGAGCTTTAGTTTATGTGTACAAGTATGTTTCATCCAACAGAAGATCCATCAGAGTACATGATTTTATAGGCTATATAGTTTGTTCCAATTTGATCCCAGTGGCATCACAATTACAAAAACAAGTAGAAAGATGCAGCGATGGGCACCTGGGTGTCTCAGTTGGTTGAGTGCCCAACTTCAGCTCAGGTCATGATTTCATGGTTCATGAGTTCGAGCCCCACATGGGGCTCTCTGCTGTCAGCACTGAGCCTGCATCAGATCCTCTGTCCCCCTCTCTCTCTGCCCCCTCCCTGCTCATTCTCTCAAAAATCATAACTAAAAAAATTTTTTTCAAAAGAAAGATGCACTGAGAAGTGATATATTGGGATTGAAGCTAGAATTAGTATTGCTTTATAACTTGTTTGAGCTAAGGAGTTCTGTGTGTGTTTGTGCATGCATACAGAGTCTTGTTTAAAAAGAGAATTTGCGGGGGCGCCTGGGTGGCTTAGTCGGTTAAGCGTCCGACTTTCGCTTAGGTCATGATCTCGCGGTTCGTGGGTTCGAGTCCCGTGTCGGGCTCTGTGCTAGCTGCCAGCTCAGAGCCTGGAGCCTGTTTCAGTCTGTGACTCCCTCTCTCTCTCCTCCCCTGCTCACGCTGTCTCTCTCTCTCTCCTAGAAATAAAAATAAAATAAAATAAAATAAAAAATAAAAAGAGAATTTGCAAATGAAATGTATGAAGTTTATTGAAGTTAAACCAACAGCTCAAGAGACAGTGTGGAAACTGAAGTCAATCATAAGGATGTTTTATAGTCTTCAGTGACCTCCTCTTCTTAAAATCCTTCCCTTAACTTTTCTTACAGGGTTAAACTTTAGCACTGGAAACTATGTGAATAGTACTGTGATGAGAATGAAAGAATGAAAGTATTCCTAAATGGTATTTACAAGGGCCCAAATAAAAATATGCTCCACAGGGGCGCCTGGGTGGCTCAGTCAGTTAAGAGTCTGACTTCGGCTCAGGTCATGATCTCGCAATCCGTGGGTTCAAGCCCCGCATCAGGCTCAGTGCTGACAGCTCAGAGCCTGGAGCCTGCTTCAAATTCTGTGTCTCCCTTTCTCTCTGCCCCTCCTCTGCTCACTCTCTGTCTCTGTCTCTGTCTCTCAAAATAAAGACATAAAAAAGAAGAAAAAAAATATGCTCCACAACCTTTTGTTTATATTCCTGCTATCGGGCGGAGGAGAAAAACAACACAACAGGCCATTTCATTCAGTGGAAAACAACCTGTAATGCCCGAAGATAATAATTCCGAAAGCTAATGTTTAAGATGGGCAACAATCAAAACATTTTTAAACATGCCACTGTTTAAGAAGTGACTCAATAATTAGGAAAGATTGCAATGACTGAATCAAGGTAATTCTATTGCATCATAAACTAAAATCCAACAGAAAATGACAAAATAAAATTTTTAAATAACATTTCAAGCTTACTTTTGAAATTTCTCAATTAACTTCTTCACCATTTTATCTGTGATGCCAGGACAGGCGGCTTCAGCCACAGCAATACTTTTCTCGAGTTCTTCAATTGCCTGATTCCTGCTAGCATTATTCTCATCCTGCTGTTTAAGCTGAGAAAGAATCAATAGCAATAACATTTAAAATTACTATACTTCTTGACGCAGATATCCAAAGCTAATGAATACATGCTTACTTCAGCAAACGCAGGTGTGATTATCATAGACAAACAGCTCAGGGTCTGCACAAGATCTTGCTCCTTTGAACAAATAATATAGATTATACACATGAAATTAAAATAACCATTCATGTTTTTCTTACTCCATAACAAGTGAACACTAATTTGAATTCTCCCTCCCAAAAGACCCAATAAGGCACATCTCCAGGCTTCCTTCCTACTCATCACTAATTCCCATCTATCATCCAGAAGGCCTCTAGCTTCTCAGATTACAATAGATATCCATAATTCCACTGGGTTTATGCATCTCTAAATAAAATGCATTTAAAAACATATCAATGGCCACTTAAATGATTCTATGGCCTTTATTTAATTAGCTCAAAACTAATGGCAAATGAAGCATTCTACAGACACCAGGAGGTAGACAGGCATCTAGGGGTATTAAATTCTAATAATTTTTGGCTATCATTCTCTCTCTACATAGTTCAACAGAGGCTATCAAGAGGAAGTAAGTGATCATCTCCATGCACATACTGCCCCATTCTGTAGTTTCTTTGGATCAGGCTTCTTTCGCACGGTGGTAAAGCTCCATTCAGGATGAGTATTATTTTCTCTGCTGGTGGATTCCCTAAAGAGATTGCCCAAAATACTAATATAAGTTCCTAAATAATTCAGCTTGGTGAAAATATCAAATCAATGCAGCCACACTCTGAAGAGTTGTCCCAATACAGACAAAAATCATAGTATAAAAAAGGATGTGATCTTAGTTTTAGGTAGATACCACAATACCTGGTAGAAGAGCAGTGATTCTTAACTCTTAAGTGTGCGTCGGGATCACATGTGGAGACCTCTTACCATATAGAAAGGTCCGCCCACACCCCTCCCCACTGACTGGATCAGGATCGCCTATAGTGTGGCTTTTGATTCTTTAAATTTTTTAAATGTTTACTTACTTATTTTAAGAGTAAGAGAATCCCAAGCAGGCTCTACACTGTCAATGCAGAGCCCAATGTGGGACTCAAACTCACAAACTATCAGATTGTGAGCCAAAACCGAGAGTCGGACGCTTAACCAACTGAGCCACCCAGGTGCCCCTTTGGATTCTTTTTCAAAGTTCCATGCACTACTTATGGCCCCTAAGGCCAACAAACCATTAAAACAAGGCACAAAAATCATCCTGGTATTTTTTATTGTTTTCAAAAGTAAGGCAATTTCTCATAAAGGCAGGACTCTGAGAGTATTGTCTAAAGAAATCTGGTGTTGCCTTTGTGCCAATTGAGACAGTGAAGAGTAAATTCTGGTATAACCTACAGACTTTCCTAGTCTAAATTTAGTTATGGACTTAGAAGATAAGATGCCAATGTAAATGCTACAGTTAAAAACCACCTTTTTAGGGGGGTCCAAATCACATATAAATGAATATTTAAATATATCAGCCTGATCACAGTTCAGGACATGGCCAAGGGGTGGGAAAGGCCTGGTGGTCAGTGCTTCAGAAAGATTTTGCAGGTTTCCTCCAAAGTATGAGAAGACATAGCCCCTTATCACTTTGGGCAAACTGATGTAACACTTTTAACAGAATCTTGTTCCAAAATTTTGTAATATACTCAAGTATCCACTAGGGGTTAGACCGAGACCATTTAAAACTAGAGCAATTCACTTCTAAGAAAAAAAAAATGTTTCCAAATTCATTGTACTGCACAGACTGTGATTTTAAAAGATTTTTACAGTTTCTACTATAAAACTTGAAAATATGGCTTCCATTTTATGCTAGAGAAAGCATAGTGGATACTGGTTAGAAGATATGCAATGTTCAAACAGGCTACCTGCATAACAATGAAATGATTTGTACATACGAATCAGAGCCCTCAGAATCAGATTCATCATCACTGTGCCCTTCTGCCTTCCATCTCTTAAATCGATCTATCAGTTCGGTGAGATAAGAAGTCTTCTTTGAATTTTTTACAATAAATTTGTGTTTCAGAAGTTCTTTAGCTGTGGGACGCTAGGGAAAGATATGAAGGTCACATGAATATTTCGAGGCCCTTTATGATTGCAATGTTTGGTAAAAAAAACTTCCATTATTAAGCTGAAAAGGTATGTCTGAAAAGCATGTCTATAGACACAAAGACAGCTAAAATGCTGTAGGGCAATGGCTAATTCTACTCTTTGAAGTGGCTCAGGGCAACCAAATTAAATTTACTACTCTGGTACCAATTTGTTCAAGCCTAATGGGCAAAAAGGTGGCCTGTCCACCAGCAAACTGGCAGGTGGGGCCTTCTCAAAAGCAGAGAGACACGTGGCAGAATTTTGAAAATGGGAGTAAAAATTTACAACCATTTCACAATAGTGCTTTCAAAAATACATTTACTGTAAGTTAAAAAAAAAAACTGGATGAAAACTAGCAAAGCTCTAACTTTATTATCATCTGCACATATCATGTGGCCCCCAGACTAATCCTTTTCCCATCACATGTGAATCCATAGTGCATCTAAATACAAATGCCACATCCCGTGGGGGATAGTTCTCTCCTACTATTTTGTCAATATCAGAATGTTCATTCTCAATTTTAAAACAGTTATATCACAACTTAGTTCTTGTACATTTCTAGCTTCTAGAAGTCACCAGGCAGCTTTATTTCAGAAGCAGTAAAGCAACTGTGATCAAATCTGCCAGGTAAATGAGTGGAGTTCACTCGATATCAGTAAAAACATACAACTTCGTGTAGGAATTTCTCAATGTTAAATTTTGAAACGAGTGAAAGGCACACATAACTTTCCATGAAAAATGAAAATGCCATTGAATAAAAATGACTGTGAATAGTTACACACGTACTTTAATAATAACATCCTATAACAGGAAATTTATTTCTTAAATTTCTTTCCCACTGAAACAGGAAATGATCAATAGAATAAGGAGGAAGCTAGGGACCAGGAGAAAGAGAAAAAGATACAAGGGAAGGAGAAAAGGAAGTAAGGATCTTATTAAGAACTGAACAGAATTAGCAAAACAGAAGGAAGAACCAAGTTTCTAGAAGGATCTTAGACAATTTTCCCATGCACTGTATTCCACACTGTGGCAAAACCACATTTGCTTTATACAGATTTAATAATAGAAAACAAATAGTAGTAATAGGAATATATACTCACAAATGACGGATCTTTGTTCAGGCAAGCATCAATAAACTCCTTAAAGGACTTTGTAAAGTCTCCAACAAGAGTTGGAGGGTTGTTTTTTGGAATAAGAAACAGAACTCTCATTGGATGCATATCAGAGTTGGGTGGCTCTCCTTTGGCTAGCTCAATAGCAGTAATTCCCAATGACCAAATGTCAGCCTGAGGCAAGAGAAAGAAAAAATATTACCTTGAAATTCCATTCCAACCAACTGCCACAAAATAGCCTGTAGCTCATATGATATTAAAGTGTCCTGAGGCACCTGGGTGGCTCAGTGGGTTGCGCGTCTTACTCTTGGTTTTGGCTCAGGTTATGATTGCACAATTCGTGAGGTTGAGCCCAGCATCAGGCTTCTTGCTGACAGTGTGGAGCCTGCTTGGGATTCTCTCTCTGCCCCTCCCCTCCTCACTCTCTCTCTCAAAATAAATAAATAAACTTAAAAAAAAAAAAAGAGTGTCTTAAGAGGGGTGCCTAGCTGGCTCACTTGGAAGAGCATGCAATTCTTGACCCCGGGGTAATGAGTTCAAGACTCACATTGGGGGCAGAGAGGACATAAATAAATAAACAAGCAAAGTTAAAAAAAAAAAAAGTATCTCAAGAAATGTAATGGCAATACATTTTTATTAATAGAATTCATTTATTTTAAAAAATTAACAAATTCCTGGGGCCACTGGGTGGCTCAGTCAATTAAGTGTCTAACTCTTGATCTTAGCTCAGGTACTGATCTAAGGGTGGCGAGGTTAAGCCCCACACTGGGCTTGGCACTGGATGTGAAGCCTACTTAAAAAAAATTATCAGGGCGCCTGGGTGTCTCAGTTGGTTAAGCGTCCAACTTCGGCTCAGGGTATGATCTCACGGTTTGTGGATTTGAGCCCTGCGTTGGGCTCTGTGCTGACAGCTAGCTCGGAGCCTGGAGCCTGCTTCAGATTATGTGTATCTCTCTCTCTCTCTGACCCTCCCCTGCTCACACTGTCTCTCTCTCTCTCAGAAATAAATAAAACATTAAAAAATTATCAAATTCCCAAACTTTTTGCCAGGCACTACATTCTAGGCATTGAGGATTCCGGTGGTGAATAAAGCAGACAAAAATCCCTGCTCTCAAGGGGCTTATGTTCTAACAGAAGAGTCAAATAAGTAAATTATACAATGTCAGGTGGTGCTAGGTTCTATGGAATAATGGATGATTGAGCCAAGGGGCTGCAAATTTAAATGGGCTGGCTAAGGTAGACTACTCTGTTAGGTAATGTTTAAGCAGAGACCTGATTGGGAGGGAAGCTATTCCAGATAGAAGGAATGGTTAGTGCAAAGGTCCTGAGGCCAGAGTGTACTTGCTATGTTTGGGGACATAGCACTGTGGCCAAAGTAGATAGAATATGGAGGAGAGTAATTAATAGGAGATGAAGCTGAAGAGGCAGACAAGGGCCAGATCATCAAGAGCCATGTATGTGATAGTAAGGACTCTGGATTTTATTCTAAGTGGGATGGAAGGCCACTGAAGGGAATATGGTCCAAATATTATCAGCATCCAGGGAACTTATGATTTAGAAGTAACACATGACATAACTCTAGCTTTAGAAATACTTTTAGGGGCCTCTGGGTGGCTCAGTCGATTAAGCGTCCAACTTCGGCTCAGGTCATGATCTCACGGCTCATGGGTTTGAGTTGGGCTCTGTGCTGACAGCTAGCTCAGAGCCTGGAGCCTCTTTCAGATTCTGTGTCTCCCTCTCTGACCCTCCCCTGCTCACGCTGTCTCTCTCTCTTTCTCAAAGTAAATAAAATATTAGAAAAAGTTTAAAAAAAGAAATACTTTTAAAAGAATGAAAATTAGGGCAGTTTATTATATAGAATAGCACACTATATGAAACATTAAAAACAACATTATACAGGTAACACTTTACTTTTGAGTCATAAGCTGACTGTTGAATAACTTCAGGAGCCATCCAAAATGGTGTTCCCACAAAGGTATTTCTTTTAATTTGTGTATCTGTCAGCTGGCCGGCAACTCCAAAGTCAGCAAGTTTAACATCTCCTTGTTCTGACAGCAAGACATTGGCAGCTAGGAGGAACAAAGAAACAAAAAACCCTCAGCTTCCTCAGAATGCAGCTATTTTTCTCAGGTTCATGTAAGATTTTTGTATACCTTTTATGTCTCGGTGAATTTTCTTTTCTGAATGCAGATAGTCCAGACCTTTCAAAATTTCTTTTAGCATGGTAGCGATCTGGAACTCATCAAATGGACCAGCTCGAAGCTTAGGGGGAAAACACACACACTTTTACAAACATATGTAAGCTCCAAACAATGAAGTTCAAAATTGGTATGATCTTTGAAATAAGGGAATCACTTAGATATATGAAGAATAACTTAGATATATGAAGCAATTCTGCTTATTAAGCCAATATTTAAACAAAGGAGAAAAAACTAAAAAGGTGAGGGAAGAGAATAAACAAGTTAAGTCAAAGGGCTGAAATGGTTTTTTAATGATTAGATTTAATCTCTAAAGATCATACAAGCAGTGTTACCTCTGGATGTACTAGCTCTAAATCTTGATGTTCTTAAATATTTACATAAAAGATTTAAGAAATACACTTAAATAATGACAGAACTAGCTTTCTTTTCTTTCTTTCTTAAAAAAATTTATTTTCTCTCTTTCTTTCTTTCTTTCTTTCTTTCTTTCTTTCTTTCTTTCTTTCTTTCTTTCTTTCTTTCTTTCTATCTTTCTTGGCTAGGAAAAAAGAAATCAGCTACTTAAACTTTGACATTTACTATTTAAATGATTAACTATTTACACTAAACTGATTTTGAGACAGAGAGTCTCAGCAACTCAACTGAATTGTACAGATCAGGCACAGCACAATTCTTAGCATTTATATTTCTCAATAACACTGTAATGCAGGCATCCTTTCTGAGGCTGAAATTTTAAAAGTTAGCCAGGAATACAATAATTAATATGTTCATATTTTCATTGTAAAAAATGATTGAATCATGAAGAAGTATGGTTTTTTTTTTAACTAAATGTAACACATCTCTCTTTTCTTTCCCCTTCCCTGTCCTGAAGCCAATAGTTCCAACTGGAATACAAGGAAAGCAATGATTAGGTTTCGGGAGAACTTGTAATGGAGTATCTGAAAATCTCCCTTTAAAATAAATGGCTATTTTAAAATTCTGGTACCTCATAAAGCACAAACAGTGGACTGTACAATATTATTACAGGAAGGGTGGGAATCTGAAGTCAGGGCTGAGGTTGAGCTCTGTTTGCTGGAAGGAGGGAGGAGGTGGTGAAAATCAAACATCGCCCACTCTGCCTCACACTGGGAGGGATTCACAGCTCTTTGGCACCTTGTGTATTTCATCTTTCATGAATGCCATATTTATTCTGAATAAAGGGCACTTTCATGTTGAAATTTAACAGCTTAAAATAGAACCTATACTTCAGTTTCACCACTAAATATTAGCTGTGGTCTGGATATACTGCATACTCCGGGGATGTCCATAGTTTAATAGGTGCTTTTCCTAGGTAACATTATCTATTTACTTATAAATCTATCAACTTCCACCCCAAAAGTTTCTATTCAAACAGTAATGATTAAAGCTGTTCTCAAAGGTGAAAATGGCATTTTATTGATGGCTGGCAATGAAATTCTGAGGTACTACCAAATAACTGAAAGACAAATGTCATACTAGAGATTTGTAGTTGGTATCACTGATCAGAAAATGTTGACAGGGCCAGAGGAGGTATATACCCTCACTCACTTAAGAAACTGGGGAAGGTCTTGGGGCGCCTGGGTGGCTTAGTCGGTTAAGCGTCCGACTTTCGCTTAGGTCATGATCTCGCGGTTCGTGGGTTCGAGCCCCGCGTCGGGCTATGTGCTGACTGCCAGCTCAGAGCCTGGAGCCTGTTTCAGAGTCTGTGTCTCCCTCTCTCTCTGACCCTCCCCTGCTCATGCTGCTCTCTCTCTCTCTCCTAGAAATAAATAAAACATTTTAAAAAAAAAGAAAAGAGAAACTGGGCAAGGTCTGGAGGGCCTGGGTGGCTCAGTAGGTTGACTATCTGACTTCAGCTCAGGTCATGATCTCACAGCTTGTGGGTTCGAGCCCCATGTTGGGCTCTGAGCTCTCAGCTCAGAGAGCTCTGAGAGCTCAGAGCCTGGAGCCTGCTTCAGATTCTATGTGTATCTCTCTCTCTGCCCCTGCCCCACTCACGCTCTGTCTGTCTTTCAAAAATAAATATTAAAAAAAAAGAAATTGGGCAAGGTCTGTATAAGTGATACTACTTATTCTGAAGGACTTCTAAAAGTGGCCTGGAGGGGCACCTGGGTTAGGGCTCAGTTAAGTGTCAGACTGGCTCAGGTCATGATCTCAGTTTGTGAGTTCGAGCCCCACGTTGGGCTCTGTGCTGATGGCTCAGAGCCTGGAACCTGCTTTGGATTCTGTGTGTGTCTCTCTCTCTGCACCTCCCCCAAAAGTAAAATAAAAATAAAAATAAAAATAAAATTTTAAAGTGGCCTGGCTAAGCCAGTATTACCTAATACAGAATTTTTAAAAATATATGTAAGTAAAAAAAAAAAAAAAAAAAAAAAAAAACAACGAAGAGGTCCTCAAGACCAACTAGCTCATCTGGTATATTTAGGTCCAGCTTAAAATTCAGGAAAAGTAAAATCTCAATTACCTGGGTACTGGAGGAAGATGGTGGAGTGGGGAAAAAGCCATGGGAATGGGGTGGTACAGCTGGGTTTTTCTAGTTCATTATCAGACAGAAAACTCTTTCAAGCCTTGTGGTTAAAATGTGTCCTTAGCCATGTTGACAATGATGAGAGAACAAGAAAAAGGGGAGTTGGAATGATGGAGAAGGTGAAGTAGATAGAACAGATATTGCTTTTTATTTGTAGTGCAACCTTGGGAAAAAGAATGCCAAGATCTTGTCCACTGTCCCTGGAGTCCATAATTGAATTTCTCTTCAATGATTAAAGACTGTTCCATGTCCCTAATAGCTAATACCTCTGCCTCCAGGGCCATTGTACTGGCCTTGGGTAATTTGCCTCTATTGTCAACTGAGGACATGCAAGAGTGGGACATCTGCTCTTTCAGACAGTGTACTTGTGGACCTGGAGATTTTCCCCACTCCTGTACCTTTTAGCCAGTCCTAATGCAACGGGTTATGTCAGTGCCTTCTCTTATGGTTAGCATATTGTTTCCAACTTTTGTCTTCAGTGCTCATATTTTATCCTACTAACCTTATCATATGTGTTTTTGTTGTAAGCCACTGCAATTCCTACTGGAAAGAAGTGAAGTATGATTTAAAAAAAAAATATGCTCAAAGTCTGTTCATATACAACTAATTTTTTTCAAGAATGGGAGAGAATCTTAAGGTATACACTATAAAATGTTGATGTCAATTATAAGTCAAAATCACATTCCATTATTTGGGCACGAGTTTAAAGTGAGAAATACGGGGGAACCTGGCTGACTCAGTCAACATGTGACTCTATCAGGGTTGTGAGTTCGAGCCCCACGATGGGTGTAGAGATTACTTAAAAATAAAATCTTAAAATAAAGTCACAAATATCCTCTGTTCAGCATCCCTGTTGTTTTTTCTTGTCCCTCTCTCAAACCCAATCCTTCTTAGATTCCCCAAATAATAGCATTTGTGTGTACAGCACTATACATGGAGAAGAAACAGCACACTTTCTCATCATTTGCCGTCCTTAAAAGGCTAGTTAAATGTTTATAATTCAATCACAATATTATTGAATTTTTGAGCTAGGAGCACAAACCTTGAGAGATCATTAATCTAATTTCTTCATTCAACATCTGAGGAGATTAAGGCAGAGAGGTTCAATGGCGTGCTCATTTTTAGCCAGCTAGTCAATGGTAGAGCCAGGTCTAGGACATTAGGTCTCTTGACTTTTAGCTACAACACGGCTAAGAACATCTTAAGTTTGTTGAATTTATGTGACTTGGTATTTGTTCTATTAGGCAGAGATCAGAATGGCAGGACGAAATTAAGATCTCACAAACATTTCATTCAGAGATTACATAAAACTGACCAAACTACTACTGAGGATACAGCTTGGATTATTAGTTAGGGTTGGGCCAGTGTCCAATGCTTAACATTGCTATTGCTGATCCTGATGACAGCAGTGCACCAGCTTTGCCAATGCCCACAAAATAGGGACGAGGCATGGTGAGCACCCTGGGGGACCAGAGAAGGTAACTGTGATAAATCTGGAAAGGGTTCTGAATATTCAAAGTGTAGAAGGAGAATCGTGGAGCAAACTATTGTGTAATAAAACTATATGACAAGACAAACGGAAATGGGGCCATCTGACTTTAAGAGAAAAAGGAGATCGGACTCCATAAGCATGAAGGATTATTCTACAAAGAAACACCAGTTGTGTCCTATCACTAGAGAGGAGAGAAAAAGAAAAAAATGAACTCAAGCTTCAGGATGTAAGAATTAGATGAGACACAAGGAAGGACTGCCTAACTCAGCAACAGATTAGAATGAGATGAATTCCTAGAAGGAGATGAGACTCTCCATCAAATTTAATTACCATTTCTTTAGAATGCTTTAAATATGGTTCTGTTTAGAGGAACGAAAATCTTAGAGTCATTTCTGTTCACAGGATTATTTGCAGCTTTGGAGCCATTGGCAAGGAGGATTAAACCCTTTTAGAAATCTTTAATCACTTACAGTTAGGGAAACTCATCTCCACTTAAAAATAAGAGTTAAAATATTACTTGATAATCTTAATCATCAAAACACTTTATTTTTAGAAACAGCATACTCTATCATTTCTAAAGCAGGAGGTTGCTAAAACAATATAAGTCATACAATATTCAGGAGGGAGGGGCACCTGGATGGATCAGTCATTGAACACCCAACTGGAATCTGGCTCAGATCATGATCCCAGGGTCATGGGATTGAGCCCTGTGTCAGGCTCTGTGAGTAGAGCCTGCCTAACATTCTCTCTCTCTCTCAATCTCTCTCTCTCTCTCCCCCAACCCCGCTCGCGATTTCTCTCTCTAAAATAAAAAAATATATATTTTTTCAAGATGGAAGAGAACTTAGAAATAACTTAGTGCATTATAGTCTATCCAAATGTAGGAAATGTATGTGCCTGGTTCACAGTGAGATATTTCGTTATGAAGACTGTTCACAATGTCAGCAATATGCCCAATCCCACAATACAGCTATACAACTCAATCTATAGTCCTGAATAGAAAGCTTAATTTGAATGTATTATCTAAAGCAACCACTCAGCTTGCCCAAAAGCCACCGCTTAGTCCAATTAAAATAAAAATGTTAAAGTACAGGTGGGTATGTGTGTAATTATTTAAAAATACTCACAAGATCCAGTGCTGAACCACCACCCAGGTATTCCATTATTATCCATAATTTTGAACCCTGTAAAAGTCATGAAACAATGTAATCATTATAAGCCTGAGCCAAGTAACATACTAGCACAAAATGTTACATCTGACATACTAATGTACTGGTTCTAAAATACAAGTTTAAGATTAGTTGTTTGAAACCCAGAATATATTTCTCCACAGAACATTACACATAAAAGTTCTGAGTCTTGACCTTTCTCCCCACTTATTTAGCCTGTGATTAGCTAAATAAATACTGTTTTTTACATTGGTGAACTATTAGCAATTTTTATAAAACCTAGAAAAAATAAACCATAGTCTTATTTTAAATGATACCAAAAGAAAAGACAGTTACATAAAATAAGGAGGTATGTGGAGACCTGTAGAAATTTTAAAGTCTATTCATTTTGAGAGACAGAGAGCACAAGTGTGAAAGGGGCAGAGTGGGAAAGAGAACCCCAAGCAGGCTCCGCGCTGCCATCAGAGCCTCACGTGGGGCTCAAACCTATGAACTGTGAGATTATGACCTGAGCGGAAGTCATATGCCTAACAGACTGAGCCACCCAGGCACCCCGAGGTTCGTAGAAATTTTAAATGGGGCTTCTGAGTTCTTCCCATGTGACTTTAGACTTTGAGTACACTAGATATTTTGTCTTGTTTCAGTTTTTGGCTTTTGTTTTCATGTCCTTTACCACTTTCATCAGTCACGATTAATGGGCATTTTTGGTATACAAGTGCAGCTTAGAAAGAATAGTGTCCTTCTCCCTCTGCACCCCACCCCATCCCACTGCTGAGGTAAAAGGACAAGAGAAAGGGAGTGTATAGCCTAAAGAGCATAAGACTACTCCAGGTGGAACTGACATCACTGTAAATTGTTCAAGAAGAAATGGGGCTCATATGGGGAGTACGTACATATAAGTTCCAAATCAGGTGTACGCGCACATGCACACACACGCCCTTCAGCTCTATCAGATACAAACAGGAATAAACCATTGAATCTTTTCTTCTTTCAGCTCTAGCTTGAAATACTAGGGACACTTCTCTCCCTATATCATTTCATGAGTAGTATTCTCTGAATTTCTGTGGGACCACAGAATTGGCTGTAAGTTGAATGGTTGATTTTACTATACTGGCAAGTAGCCAAGTTGTGAGTGGCTTGTGTTCTAAAAGTCCATTTTAAGTAAGACATTTAGAATTTGGAAAGCAAGCATTTTCCCATAAAAATAATGTCTAGGTTCCTGGGGTAACCCCCCACAAAAGACACGAAGGTATCCATAGTACAGCATGAGGAGTGCCAGAGAAACAACCTACTATTTATATCATAACAATGTTTCTGGGGCAAAAACACACTCAGTGTTGTGCTTCACCTTGGGATGCCAAGAACACGTTTCTTACCTTTACAGCCCCAGCTGTGGGATGAAGATTCTTGAGCTACTGCCGGTAGCCATCAAACTCTAAAATCCCTGGGAAATACTCAGGAGTTCTATTCAAAATGTTCACATGTCTCCATGAGGCTGGGGCCTTATCATGGCAGAGAATGGTCCCCAGTAATGTGATGGAGGGTGACACTGTAGTATGAGTACTGGGATGTGGCCTAATGTTAGGGGCCAGGGAGGAAGGGCTCAGGTAAATTGAGATTTAGGTATTCCTCCTTTCTTTCTGAATGCTGACACCATGTAGGACGCATGAGGTAGAGAGGTGAACAATGTACCTCCCCCCACCGCAGTCTTGATATTCACTCTCCTATCACTGCCTGAACTGAATAAAGAACTGAGAGTGTTTGCTAGCATCCATGTTCACAGTAGGAAAAGAGAGCAAATGTACCCCAACAGCCGGGAGGGGAATGGAGTTCTAGGGGTGGTTCACGTAACTTGTTTTTATATATAGAAATTGGGCATTTGGAATCTGAGAATTGTAAGCCTGACTTTGTCTTTATACTTTTGTCAAGAGAAGAAAAAAGTGACTCTCACAGCAGCGCGAAGCCTGAGAAATTTTTCTTTTGCCACAAGATTGTTTCTAGTAAGTACTACATTCTACCTTAAGAATTCAGAATGCTTCCCATTCACCTGACATTTAAAAGAAAAATGAAAAGATCTTATTATCAGATGCTTCTCTGTTTTGTAGTTCCACATGAATGCAAGCATCTGTTTTCCAGGTTTAAAATGATGTGTGTCCTTTTTGGAGGTACCAGTTCCAAAACAGAAACTTACCAATGGTCTGTTCCTCACTAAAGAATATTCATAGAAAGCTTAAAATGTTATTAAAGGTATGACTAAGCAACTTCCAGATCTGAAAAGAAGCATTCCTCCTAGCAAGCGAGCTGTTTCGTGGTACCAGGGCATGGAAGGAACCAGAGCCGCTGGACAGATTTTTCTGCCTGCTTCCTTCTGATTACCACTTATGGACACAAGCCTCACTTGGCGATGGCCATAGGTTTGAACCTTCAGAAGACTGCTACACAGGCGTGGGAACTGCTTAAGGAAGCTTTGCCCACAGAGGCTCTTCTTACAGGTTTCTTGTCCACAGGAGGGCTCAATGAAAATGCCAATCACAAACAAAACAAAACTAACCTAAACTAAAACAAAACAAAACAAAACAAAACAACCAAACAAAAAAAACCCACCTAGGCTCTATGTTGTATTCTTTTGGAGATCTACAACTTCTAACCTTTGATTTCTGTGAAAAGATGTTTGTGTTGGAGAATGCAAATAAGTATGTTTGGCTTGCTTTTCAATAATTTACAAGGCTGAGATGATATCTACATACTAGTTTAAAATTCCCAAAGAGCCAGGGACTGTAAACCATAACTGTACATCCGGCACATTGAAGTACAGGGTCCACTTCTCCACTTACAAAATGATCCACACATTTTAATAATGGATTGGAGGAGTGAGTTCAAAGTCCTGCATCAATATGGGTGGCCAGGTGTTAGGAAATGGCTCTCTGTTTCAAAATTCAGAACTCCTAAAGAGTAAGTGCTCCAGACTTCTACTGTTCGCTGGGGAGAACTTGGAGCCTAGTGTTAACAAATTACTAGTGTCTGCAGTATCAACTCTGTCACCCCATGAGACCATTCAACCCCACTGTTTGGTGCTAAATAGACACCTGGCCAAAGCAGGGAGAAAGGCTACTGTGGAATTTGGAACTCATTTGTTCATAGAAAAAAAACCCACTTAAAACACCCATTAAATGTATGTGAGAGATGATTATGGTGCTATATATTAAATATATGATGAATTAAATGGGCTGGTCTGTAAATCTCATAGCAATCATAGTCTTGAGCACATAATGCAACCCGTATAACTAAAGTCAGCCAGTCACCAAAGGACAAATGCTGTCTGATTCCGCTTACGTGAGGAACCTGTAATCGTTAAATTCACAGAGACAGAAAGTAGACGGGTGGTTACCGAGGACTGTGGTGGGGAGACAATGGGGAGTTATAATTTAATGTGTACAGAGTTTCTTTTTTTCTTCAAAATTTATTTGTTTATTTTGAGAGAGAGAGAGAGAGAGAGAGAGAGAGAGAGAGAGAGAGACTGAGGGGAACAGAAGATCCAAAGCGGACTCTGTGCTGACAGCGCAGAGCCCGACGTGGGGCTCAAACTCACAAACCATGAGATCGTGACCCAAGCTGAAGTCAGATACTTAACCAACTGAGCCCCCCAGGCGTTCCCCGAATGTGTACAGAGTTTCAGTTGAGGAAGGTGAGAAAGTTCTGGACACGGATGGTTTTGATGGTTGCACAGCAGTATGAATATACTCACTGCCACAGAGCTGTAGGACTAAAATGGCCACAATGGTAAATTTTTTTGATGCATATTTTACCACAATAGAACGGAAGCAGCATGTACAATTTTATAGAGCTGCAAGGCACAGGAGATATCATCCTGCCAGACGCCTTACTACCCCTGAATCATTTTCTTCCAAACTAGAATGCCTTGTCTCCTACTCTGCCCTCACCTAAACCATGTTCAAGTTCTTGTTCAAATGCTACTGATCATTGTTCAAGTTATGGTACTTGATGTACCCATAGATAAGTCAATAATATGAAGCAAGTTAGATATGTCCATCTGGGGCTAAGGAGAGAGGCTAGAACAAGAGACATGAATTCAGAAGTTGGCAAGATAACGTGGATTAGACTGACCAGGGCAAGTATGCAGACTGAAAGGAATGCACATAGTAGGGCACTCAATAAATAAATAAAGGTCTGCTAAACTGAATCTAATATGGGGCTCCCTAGAGGTGTGTTCCATGAAGTGTAAAGCCATATTTATTTTGAGGGAAAAACATTGTAAGAAGGAGAAAATTTTTACCTCTTCAATTTCCTTCAAGTTTTACAAAAAAACTCCAAAAAAAATTTTTTTAACTAAAGAAGATTCCAGAAACATTCACCATACACTGGGAGTAAACAGACAGAAGTCTCAGGAAAAAGAGTGAGAAGGTCACAAAATTTTGCCGACTCTATTCTGGAATATTTTAATTCAATCATTCAATTCCTTTTTCTCTTTTGATAAATATCAGTGGTGGTGGTATGTGGAGGGGGCCATATTTCCTTAACATAAACAGAAATCTAAAGGCGATTTTCAGCAGCAAATAAAGGCATGATTCAAATTCCATTCAATGCCTGAACGAGCTTCATTTTAAGATTTACATCGAACTAGAAAAATATTTAAAGATTATAAAAGATTTTTCCAATATTATGAGATCAGAAGGGAAGGGTTTGCTTATGTTAGCACTCTTCATAAAGACTAACTTTGTCTCTCAAAAAAATCTGCAGTGAACTAAAATTAAAGGAAAATACTGTGGTCATACTGATGTTTGTCTGGTTTTCACTCTTGTTTTTAAAAATGAAGTTATACAGTGAGCTCAGTCAAAATGAATACCTTGTACATTTTGTATGTTTCAAGGAAATCACTACAACTGAATACAGTTTCAGAGAGCATATAATTTTCTCTCAAATGCAAGAACTTTTCCTCCAGCTTACAGTGAGGTCTCAGCTTTGTATATATCCTGAGTAAAGACAACCTGAGAAAAGCCCATATCCTACTCTACTCAATTAACGTGACCCACAAAATCCCCCATGTCATCTGAAATGGAAGGATGTGCCACAATAAAAACATAAGTCGATTGATAATGCAGTTCCCTGATGGTACTTAGATGATGTAGCCTTGAGTTATATTGACTGCATTAAACAGAACCCTGTAATATTTGATGTGAATTTAGATTTAAAAAAAGTAAGCCCACAACGTCCTACTATACTTTAATATAAACTGAAAACAAACAAGTCAGTCAATTTAAATAAATATTAAAAAGTTACAAAATCATAACCTATTTCTTTTTCTTTGTGTGTATACATGTACATTTATATAGAGATAATACACACATTTATTTACTTTAATGTAAATAGATTCAGGATATAAATAATTAATATCAGCCAGCTGTGAATTTTTACAATTTTATGAAGAAGTGATATTTTCTTCGAAGTAGTCTTTCACACTGTGGACTTTAATTAATGATGGGTAAAGGAGGTAAAAATAATTTCAGGGTAATCGTTTATGAAGACATCATGGATAATGGCTTTGTATCACTGACCAGTCTAAGAACATTCTACAATCAAGATTTGGACAAAACAATCAGCTTTATTTATTTAAATATTAAGTACTTATTGGGTGACTGGTACATGTACACTATGAGGGGAACTTTTTAAAAAATGTGAACTCATAGGAATAAATAATACAAACAGAACTATAGTTCATTTGCCATGAGAGTACTGCATACTAATTAAAAGGGCTATAAGCACTTAACCAATAAAACAGTCAATTGCATTTCAGTACCCACCCCCTTTCAATATAATATAGAAAACCTCATTTGAAATAGGGCTTACTTAATATTTTAAGTCAGTTACCAAAAATAGCTTATCTGTTACAGGTGCCTAAGAATAGCAAAGGTTTAAGTTTGCTCTAGAGTAGGTCTGGAATTACAGGATTCAATCCAGAAAGACTAAACCAAAATGAGCAAACAACACATGCAACAACAACAACAACAGCAAATTCCTGAGACTGCCTTAAAACCAGGCCTACTATGGGAATCAGTAGGGAGACCTAAACATACTGAGACTGAACAACCTCTCAGGATTCCTAAAAAAGAATCTGATCTGCTAAATAAATTTTGTAGGAAAGATTGCAAAAGCAAAATATGCCACCAGGAATCAAATAATTGTGTGTACAGTAAAAGAGAGTAATGGCTAACACTTAGAAGGAGTAAACTGGGGGGCACCTAGGTGGCTCAGTCAGTTGAGCATCTGACTTGGGCTCAGGTCACGATCTCGCAGTTTGTGAGTTCGAGCCCTATATCAGGCTCTATGCTGACAGGCTGGAGCCTAGAGCCTGCTTCGGATTCTGTGTCTCCCTCTCTCTGTGCCCCTCCCCTGCTCACACTCTCTCTCTCTCAAAAAATAAACATTAAAAAAATTTTAAAAAGAAGTAAATTGTATAGGAATTACCGGCATTATCATCTCCTCCTGGAAGCCTTTCCCTCACACCACCAGCCTCCCTTCAAAGTGATAGAAGTGACTACTTGCTTATCTGTGCCCCACATGTACCTTGTATGTACTTAATCACTAAACCTGCACCCTTTTAGTGCAGTATAGGATTTTGAGCTCCTTAATGGCAGGAGTTGTTCATTTTTATATCTCCAGCACCTAATACAGTGTGTGACACAGTGCACCTGGCTGTTTAATGATTTATTCTACTGTGCATTCACTCCACATTCATCTAATTCATGTAATATGAGAATAAACAGGCTTTGTAAAAAGAAAGTGAAATTCATGATTTCTAAATTGGTAGTATCTAATATGGATAAATAGATTACCCTAAGGTTTATTTGGTCATCAGAATATTAAAAATAGCATTCATTCTTATGGAGACCAATAGCTAATGAGTTATAAACACACCCTTTATGGCCCTGAGATAGATGAACAAAAAACCAATCAACCAACCAACCAAATGAAATAAACCTCTTCCTCCCCTTTAAACCCTGAAAAGCAAAAATCTAACTAATATTGCTTTCCTTTGAAAAACTTTATCATGATAAAAATTTTTAATATTAAAATAATTTTAACTCTAACCTAAGCTAGATTTTTCTAAGTTTATTTATTTGAGAGAGAAAGAGAGACAGAGAGAGTGAGCACACACACAAGTGGGGGAGTGGCAGAGAGAGAGAGAGAGAGAGAATCCCAAGAAGCAGGCTCTGCACTGTTAGTGCTCAGCCTGATGTGGGGCTGGAACTCACAAACTGTGAGATCATGACCTCAGCCAAAATCAAGAGTTGGACGCTTAACCAATTGAGCCACCCAGGTGCCCCTTAAGCTAGATTTTTTAAATTTATTCTTCACATTTCAATAGACATGAGTCCTGACTTCTAATTCTGGAACCCAAGAACTCTTGTGGTTTTTTTTTTTAAGTTTATTTAATTTGAGAGAGTGAGAGAGCATGAGCAGGAGAGGGGCAGAGAGAGAGGGAGAGAGAGAATCTGAAGCAGGCTCTAAGCTGTTAGCTCAGAGTCCAATGTGGGGTTCTAACTCATGAAATGTGAGATCATGACTTTAGCCGAAATCAAGAGTCAGATGCTTAACTAAGTCACGCAGGTACCCCTAAATCTTGGGTTTTACTAACCAATGGGTATTCTGTTATGCAGTCATATCTCCAGCTGCTGCAACTAAAGGTGTCTGCTAATTCCACGATCCTGGAAACTAAAATTCCAACTATTGGGAAGGGGGGGAGCAGATAGTCTTCCATTTGACTCCACTTCCAGAAATATTTATCATGTTCTTAAGATGTTCCATGTCCTGTGCTAAATGATGTAAAAACCAAGACTGGTTGAACTAAACTCCCTGCCATCAAGGAGCGCATAATCTGGAAGGAGAGAAAGATGTGTAAATAACCACCACAACTCAATGGAATAAATGACATACTTACATATTCCATCAATTCTGAGGTTGAGACAGACTGGACCATTGAGAATAATGTGTGAAAGCCCAGGGGGAAAGCTCTTTCCTGACAAAGGATGTGTCTCAAGGACCAGCTGCATTACTGCTCCTCCAATGACCCAAAGTTCAGGTGTGGAATAACGTTGCAGCTGAGTGCTGGGATGCATTCAGGATACAGCTGCTAAGTCTAAAAACAGTCTATTTGGCATTATAAATGGAGCTGGATTCTGCCTGGAGGCCAAAGACTGCCAAATCCTAATTTAAGACATTACCTTTCAAAAAATAGAATTAAAAAAAAAAAGAAAAACTCATAATGAAAATACCTTATGACTTAAATAATACAACACACACATTACCTTTAAATATGATCCATAGTATTTTGTTACATATGAGCTGTCACACTGACTCAAAACAGTTATTTCTTGCTGAATGTCTTCAATTTCATCTTCGGCTTCCTCGAGGTCTATGATTTTAATAGCAACCACTTGCTGGGTACGGTTATCAATTCCTTTGAAAACTTCTCCAAAGGAGCCTTTCCCAATGCGTTCTAACTTTGTGAACAGTTCTTCTGGATCAGCTATGTTATTCTTGGGGGCAGGGGGAGGCAGGAAAGAGAGAAAGAAAGAAAAGAACACAAATGTTTTGCATCAAATTTTCTGAAATGAAGGAAAATAAATTACATAAGACAGTAACACATTTTTAAAAGCATACAAACTCCCTTGACTCTCCACATGTGCTTTGTCATTGCAATTATAATCCCAAACAGCCAGATAGTCCATATTCTACCAGATCATCCACACTAACTGAGCTTAGCTGATCCTGTTACCACAAACAATCCCATACAGCAAAATGTTGTCTCTGATGCTTGTCAAAGGGCCAGGTACTTTTTACTTTGACATTGGCCTTAGCAACATTTTTTTCTAGATAGATTTCCTCAGGCAAGGGAAACAAAAGCAAACATAAACTATTGGGACTATACAAAAATAAAAAGCTTTTGTCCAGCAAAGGAAACCATCAACAAAACAAAAAGGCAACCTACTGACAGAAGAAGATATTTTCAAATGATAAACCTAATAAGAGGCTAATATTTCAAATATATTAAAAAACTTACACAACTCAACACTAAATAAACAAATAATCTGCTTTAAAAATGAGCAAAAGACCTGAATAGACATTTTTCTAAAGGCATACAGATGGCAAACAGACACATGAAAAGATGCTCAACATCACTAATCATCAGGGAATTATGAATAAAAACCACAATGAGATATCAACTTACAGCTGTCAGAATGGCTGATGAAAAATAACAAGTGTTGGCAAGGATGTGGAGAAAAGGGAATCTTCCTGCACTGTTGGTGGGAATACAAATTAGTGCAGCCACTGTGGAAAACAGTATGGAGGTTCTTCAAAAGATTAAAAATAGAAATATCATATAATCCAGTGATTCCGCTACTAGGTATTTAGCCAAAAAAAACCCCATAAATTCAAAAAGATAGATGTACCTTTATGTTTATAGCAGCACTATTTACAATAGCCAAAATACAGAAGCAGCCCACGTGTTCACTGATAGATGAACGGATAAAGAAGATGTGGTGTATATATATGATGGAATATTACTCAGCCATCAAAAAGACCAAGATCTCACCATTTGTGACAACATGGATGAAACTAGAGGGTATTATGCTAAGTGAAATAAGCCCGATGGAGAAAGACAAATATCATGTGACTTCACTTGTATGTGTGTAGTCTAAAAAACTAAAACAAAACAAAAAAACAGACTCCTAAATACAGAGAACCAACTGATGGCTGCCAAAGAAAGGTTGGGGGGCAGATTGAAATAGAAAAATGGGATTAAGAGGTACAAACTTCCAGTTATAAAATAAGTCAGAGATGAAAAGTACAGCATAGGGAATATAGTCAACAATATTACAATAACACTGTTTGGTGACAGATGGTAACTATATTTATTGTGGCGAGTACTAAGTAATGTATGAATCATTACCTTGTATGCTTGAAACTAACATAACACTGTATGTTAATTATACTTCAGAGACAAGGGGGCCACGCACTTCTTAGAATGAAGCAGTGGACTAGACACAGTTTGCACATTAGTGCAAGGGTAGTGATGGTGACAGAGTGCCTAGCCTGAGCTATAAAGTAGATAAATTGTTTAAAATTCTAACATTCTCCCACCAAAATATTACCTCTTAACTCTCCTTCTCTCTGACATTGCAATTACTCCACCTGTACTCCTAAACCATCGTGTAAACAACACAGAATGCAAAAGGCTCAAAAATCTACAAGCCTTTTTTATTGTTTACTTGGGATCCTATCTGTATGTAATATTCTCATTGATGTGCTGAAATAAGCTTCTCTGCATTGATCATAAATGCTGGTGCTCATTTGGAAATGGTAATACGTTGAACTTTTGCAACTCATCCCACAGTAGGAATCCAGAAGTCAACATTTTGCTACAATAAAATCTGGAATCAAGCATACGTGTTTAGGTTAACAAATGCTTCATATGACCTCTGCTCATAAATTCACTGTCCTTCCCTGATTCAGAAATATCCTTCATCTTATACAATTTTGAATTCAAATTTTCCTCCCACAAGACAATATTTATTCCATTATTTAAACTCACAATGCCAAATATATACTACTGACCCAGAAGAAACACAAGATTTCCAAACCTCCCCAGAATAGGCATGTTATTAATTTATACTTAAATGTGTCAAAATATAAAAGGATGCTATATAGTTCTGGTGAGCTATATGTATTTAATCTGTCAACTGGACCTCGATTATTTCTTCATTTACTACAATTTTACCTACTCAACAATTTCAGGAGACAATTATAGAGTTAGCATGATACCTTAGATCTTCTTTTATTAGACAACAAGACCATCAAAGTTTATTTTTGTTTCTCATCAAGTTCTTTGTGTCATTGTCAGCAAAGAGACCCACTATGATTCCATTAAACTGCCTGCCTTTGAGTAACCTAAAATCTTATGACTACTTTTACAGACTTTCGCCAACTTTTCTTTTTTCAACCTGTTCAAAATTCAGTTCGTATGTGACCTGTTTAATTTATAAGCTTCCCCATTCTCCACAATTGGATTTTTTTCCACTCCTAAGAGATGCATTTTCCATGTAGTAGTCTCTTTGATATTTGCGAGCTACTTGTTATCCCCTCCTATCTCTAATACCCACATAGAACAAATATATCTTGGGCTTCCCATATGGACTTTTAAAAATAACTTAGATTTCCAGGAGGCTGCAAATGCATCTTTAATGCTTACATTTTGTTATATACCTCCTCTAAAACTTGAGTATCACCATCATTATTGACTTCTCTGGTGTTCCCTTAGCAAGACATTGTACTTTGTTGTGATTAATATTGCTTAGTAGCTAACCCATAAGTTACCTCCTTCTACTTTTGGTGATGGTTCTGGTCCTTCCAGTTCTTTGTGGCAGAAATACTTGCCAAAGTTTAGTGATAGGTTTACCTCTCAGTAAGTTCCTAAATTCAGTGGATTTGGAAAAATAAACAAATCTTTCCATTTTTCTGATATAACTATAATAGAAATCTGAAGTTGTAAGTGTACCACTGACTAAAAAAAAATTACATAAGTGTGCACTCCCTCGTAATCCATTGACTAGCAAGTATATTCCTTTAATTTTATAACAAGATTTTGTTGTTGTAAGCAACAAAAATTAAATCCTAATCGCCTTAATTCATGTTTTAAAAGGATTTGACTGAAACAATCAACTCCATGGAGAACATGGCTGTTCTATAATAAAATGAGTTCCTGAAAGTATGTAAACAAAGACTTAAAAATTAAGTCACATTTTGAATTTAAAAAAAGTTCTGAAGTGAATCCTAACTCATGAATAGCTTCCCATTACAAATCCAGGAATACCACGTTGGAGAAAGGAAAAGAGAAAGTTCCATCATTTACACAATGTTTACAACTCTTCGCCAGTATAACCTCACCTTCCTGTCTACCTGAAGAATAGAGAACCCCACTCAGAAATTTACCAGTTCCTGAATCTTGGATAGATAATACCTAAATTCTCTCTTTCCCTTTCCCATCTCACCAGCTTCTTAAACCAAAATATACCAAATCTTTATTAAGATACGTTTCCTGTCTGATTTTTGTGCAAGGGCGAAGTCAAGCAAATAAATGGTAAACATTGCAAGTAATGCAATAGAAAACAATCAATATGAAGAAGCTGATTGGCCTGCTCATTCACACCACTCTTCTTCAGAGTCTCTAAAGAAAAATCAAGTCAACACTTCTGCATCCAAATCAAATCTTATGAATATTAAAATATTAAGGAATATTAAGAAAATTAATACTATATTAAGAGTTTCCAGCGGCGCCTGGGTGGCTCAGTCAGTTAAGCGTCCAACTTCAGCTCAGGTCATGATCTCACCGTTCATGGGTTCGGGCCCTGCGTCAGGCTCTGTGCTGACGGCTAGCTCAGAGCCTGGAGCCTGCTTCAGATTCTGTTTCCCTCTCTCTCTGACCCTCCCATGCTCACGCTGCCTCTCTCTCTCTCAGAAATATATAAAACATTAAAAAAAATAATAAAGAGTTTCCAAAGAATATTAAAATCTCCTACTCTTTGTACCTCTACTGCAAAATCTCAGGAGACTATTATATCTGAATTTGCATTGCCTTCTCAAAGATGTAGCACAGGATGGAGCTCTAAGCTCTGTAGCAGCAGATGAGGGGAATGGCTACATTAACATCACGTTGATTTAAAACTAATGGTAGTTGATTTATACATGTCCCACAAAAACAGGTCTGTGCAAATGGGATCCTCATAGGTCCACCTCAGGACATTCACATTATTTATTCCTTGATGTTTCGTACTTGTCCTTTGCTTGGATTTGAACTCTTCAGCTGTAGGTACATTGTTACAAACTTCAGTCTTATATCATTACTAATAAAACAACAAGAGCAGCAACAACTTTTCAGTATGGAAATACTCTTAGGATGTCGCAAAGGAACATCTTACTGTGGCAAGTCAGGGGCAGAGGGAAGAAGGCTTCCTTCATACTTAAATCACAGAATCAGGGGGCTGGAAGGATTCATAAGGGTCTAAGGACTCTTCACTCCTGACTAAACATTACTATTATTTTAATGTTTACTTATTTTGAGAGAGAAAGAGCGCAAGGAGGGGAGGGGCAGAGAGAGAGGGAGATAAGAATCCCAAGCAGGCTCCACACTGTCAGCAGGGAGCCCAACATGGGGCCTGAAACTCACAAACCATGAGATTATGACCTGAGCCAGAACCAAGAGTCAGACGCCTAACCAACTAAGCCACCCAGGTGTCCCACGGCTACATATTAGAATCACCAGTACAGCTTCTAAAATGCAGATACCTAGGCCTCATTCCCAAACTACTGATTCAGGATCTCTGAAATTAGGGCCCAGCAATAAGTTTTTGTTTTAAAGTACTCCAAACTACTTCCTACGTAGTCATTTTGGCACCAGACTTGACATCAGCATTGGGAACCACCAAGCAGACATCTGAAATTTGTATCCTTGATTATAGGAAACTCATCACCCCTATTTTTCCCAGGCAAGCTTGTGGTTCCCTTCTAACTGCACACACTAAAAGTGGACAACTTGGGAGATTAAAATAAAACCAAAGGAACTTTGGTATTTAAATATACATAGCTATATTTAAAAAATTAAGTCTGCAATACTTCTAAGGACACATCTCTAAAATTAGTACCTACCCTCAAATAAGACCAGAAAAGTAATATTTACAAAAACACACACAATGTAACCCATACCACCCCTTTTTTTTTTTTTGGTATTATTTCAGTTTATTCCTTCACTACTTGGACGTCAGGACCCCAGGAGGCTATCCTAACCGAGGTAGGCTAGCCCAGAGTGCAATAGCTCATACTCTTTGTATGTATATCCTTGAATATTTTTTAACACAATAGTCTATGTATTAATAGGGTACATAATAGGTTCAGATCTAATTGATGATGGTTTGAGTTACCAGCCAACATTGGCACAGAGTAAAAGTTTAGCTACTAGAAAATGGGTACAAATTGTGGGGAGGTGGTGGTGGAGAGGGAAAAAGGTTTCCCTCGAACCTTTTAGGGTCCCTGGATGGGTCTGAAAATGAACTCACAAAGGCAGATTAACAAAAGAAAAGCATATACATTTACTTAATGTCAGTTTTGCATGACACTGGGGCCTCATAAGGAAATGAAAACTCCAAGAAATGGTTAAACTAATGTATTTTGATGCTAGGTTTGACAAAGACTGAGAGATTGTGGAATGATGTGATAGGACAAAGAGAATGAGCCAAGTGTGACAAACCGGGGTAGACTTAGCATTGCCCATTTGTTCAGACTCTTCTTGGCACCCTGCTGTCTTTAAAATTAAGGATGCTGGGGCGCCTGGGTGGCTTAGTCGGTTAAGCGTCCGACTTTCGCTTAGGTCACGATCTTGCAGTTCGTGGGTTCCAGCCCCGCGTCGGGCTCTGTGCTGACTGCCAGCTCAGAGCCTGGAGACTGCTTCAGTCTGTGACTCCCTCTCTCTCTGACCCTCCCCTGCTCACGCTGTCTCTCTCTCTCTCCTAGAAATAAATAAAACATTTAAAAAATTTTAAAAAAAAATTAAGGATGCTACTTTCTTTCTGTTACCATGAGAACACCTCTCACATGAGGATCTTATAACTTGCTTCAGGGAAGGGACAGTCAGAGTGACCTTCCTGCTTCTGCTACGTTCTCAAACTTCTTTACTTTAGCTTAAAAGATTGAAC
Organism: Proteles cristata cristata; assembly: GCA_017311185.1. Lineage (NCBI taxonomy): Eukaryota > Metazoa > Chordata > Mammalia > Carnivora > Hyaenidae > Proteles > Proteles cristata. The sequence continues at coordinate 38,746 of JAESUZ010003176.1, forward strand.
ATGCTAAGGTGCTGTATTTTGGGACAGCGTATCCTGAACCCCGTCAGGGGCATTAGGACAGGCAAAATCAGGAGAAACGAGAAAATTGTAGACAGAATTACAATTGGCTTTGAGGTTTTAATAGAATGGGGACCTGGAAAACCAAAAGTGGTAAAGAACCAAAGGTACAAAATCTAGTTTCGTTGAATCTGAGGTAAAGTAAAACCTCTAGTCTGGAGCTGAGAGTAAAAACAATAGATTCAGGGAAGAGGAGGTAGATTTCTCAGAGAATTTGACCAGGAAGGGTCAAGCTCAAGTGAATGAACCTTCAAGAAGCAAGAATCCAGCAGAGCAAAGCTGACCTCAAACTAGGTTTTGCACTTGCCTCCCTACCTTAATAAAATCCATAGTATGAATGCTCTTGGCTACATACTTTTTGCACTTTACAAAGACTGTGTATAGGCCTACCAGTGAGTCACTGTTGAAGTGGGGTAAACAGGAAATGATGAGCAAAGAATGTGCTAATGATACCAGATTTAGAAAGGAAGGCCTCTCATTCTCTTCAAAGTCTCAAGTGGTAACACCAGGCAGGAGTGACCTGCTGTGAACTGAGGATGCCAGGACAGTTATAGAGAATAACTAAAAACTGAAGCCTAACAACATACTTAAGACTAGAGACGCATCCACTTAGCTACCTATTTAAATTGCTCAGATTAGTTCTCCCAAGCTAGAGAGGGATGCTTTTCTGAATTACTTCCATGTCTATATTATTTCCTGTCATCTAACAAGTAGAATGCATATAAGTCATTTTCTAGGGGCTCCATGAGCCTCAAATGCAATTAGTTCTATTATGACTGCCTATGTTAAGATTTTTTTCAATTGCCCTATAACCATTGCTTCAAAAGTTTGTTGAGTGTTTCCTAATCAAGATACTGCAAGAAAAAAAAAAAATATTTAAAATCAACAGCCATATATCTCTCAGCACTGTTTGTGTTCAAGACCACCACACACTATCTGTTTATTTTTAAATTTATTTATTTATTTTGAGAGAGCGATAACGTGAGTGGGGGAGGGGCAGAGAGAGGGAAAGAAAATTCCAAACAGATTTTGTACTGTCAGCGCTGGGCTGGATAAGGGGCTGGGACCCATGAAACCGTGAGATCATGACCTGAGCTGAAAACAAGAGTTGGATGCTTAGCCGAGTGAGCCACCCAGGCACCTAGACACTACCTACCTTTTTAAAGTGCTATATATGATCCAAGCACAACTGACTTCTCCCTGGATAGAACTGTAACAGTCACAGGGTTTTACAGCTGGAAGACAATGTATAGGTCATTTAGACCAACTCCTTATCACCACCATCAGTAACAAGCATTTATTGTATGTGTCCCAGGGTAATACCATCAAATGGAAGCTATGAAATTTAATGCTATTTATGTCAAAATGATGGCAGAGGTAGGAAAAGGCTAAGAAGGGAAACAGAAATCCTGAAATTAAAAGAACGACAGGATCTTTGAGATGGTCAGGAACTTAGCAAACATCTGATACAAAACCTATTTTTATAGGAGAAAAAGTCCTGTAGCCTACAGAGGTTATAAATTGTTCAAGGATATAAGGTAGTTAACTAGCGGCAAAGCTCAAACTTGAACCCAGGTCTTCTGACTCTAAAGTGTATGATTCTTTCACTACAGCTCAGATAGATTTGTAACTTAAATTATATCCTTTTGCTATGAAACCAAAATTATTTTCTATCATGAACAGGTCACGTAACTGGCCAATGTGCACTTAGTAATATCCTTACACTTGAAAGAATCTGAAAATTTTTAAACTAAAAGAATTTGAAGAACTTAAAATAAAATGTTCCTCTTCTCCAAATGATAGGATTTCTTACAATTTTGGAATCACTATGCTATTGATTGATCCCTGTGGATATGCACGATTACCAAATATTTTATACTACAATTCTACAGAAGAGTGATCTGTATGTAATTTTGACTTTCTGATAAGGTTACTGTATTTGGCCCCCCCCCCCTTTTTTTTTTTTCCTGTCAATAACTAAACTGGAATGGGCTATCCTCTGGAGTATAGGAGGCAAGGTAGCGATGGTATTCTATACCATGATACCCATCAGATCCAATGTCCGGAAGCCAAGTGCTCCAATTCCAGCTTTATCAGTGATTTACTGTAACCCTTCACACTTCTGTGACTCTTCAAAACACTAATGCTTTCCGTTATGTTCATTTAAAAAGAACCTCAAATTGATGAAATTGTCCATGAAGAAAAATAATATTTTTGTTCCAGGTTTTATATGGGCATAGAATTGTTCACATGACCACGTGAATATTCAGATTATTTTAATAATGAGAAGAAGAAGAAAACAAACTCATAATTTTTTCTAAACTTCTGAAGAACGTTGATGTTGGCAGAGTATTCTACTTTGTACAACCTCAGGTTCATATTACAAGTATCTGATAAAAGTTTATGGAATTCTTAAGAGACCTCAGAGATTTGTATTTCTGAAGTAAAATACTTAGCTGCACTATATTTTGTCTATGACAGAATAAGAACTAAGGTAAAAATTGGTATGTCTGTACATGTTTCAAATTAAACATGGAGAGTTGCGCTTGAGGTCAATTTTCTTTAGGTGGTCAGTCGTTCAAGTTTGTATTTCCATGCTTGAGAGCTCAAACTATTTATCTAGATGCCTATTTTTATGGCACACTCACATTTGTGTATCTCTCTCAGAGGTTATTAGAATTGGCTTTTGCAACATACAGCAGGTATCAAATTGCCCAGTTTTACATAGATGCAATGAAATAAATGAACTGTAGTAAAAAATATAGTTACAAAACCCTGGTCTTCCTTGTGGTCATCAGACAGCATTTTATCAACTCACAGTGGAGTCCCTGTCTTTGTTCACCACATAAAAGGCATTTATGAGATGGATGAGGCAACCCTGATCTTACTGGCAAAGCATAAAGTCAAAGGTCTTATACAGTATTATTTTGTGCTCTTAAGCAACAATTTAAACTTCCAGCAATTCTGTACATAGCAACAAGAAAAATGTGTTCATAAGGCAGAAATAAAATTAAGTTTAGAAGCACTTTTTCATCTTTCCTTTAGTTTATTATTCCTATTTTTAAATATATCTCACTAGCAAAAAACTTGGAAAATATTTTAGCAAAGGATAACTTCATTAGAATTATTATGATAGGTTTTTCTTTTTAAGTTTTTTATTTATTTTGAGAGAGAGAGAGAGAGAGCAGGGGAGGGGGAGAGAGAGAGAGCGAGAATCCCAAGCAGGCTCCACACCTACAGTGCAAAGCCTGATATGGGGCTTGAACCCACAAACCATGAGATCATGACCTAAGCTGAAGTTGGACACTTAACCAACTGAGCCACTTAGGTTGGGTGCCCAGAACGAAAGGTTTTGACATCGCAGCATGAATAACACAGCAGTTTGAGGAGTCTCCTGCTTAATAATTTTGAATCTACCTCACCTTTAAGAACAAAAGAATAATTGAAAATATTCCTTCATCTGAATTCCTCCTACACAAGAGAGGATAAAAGAGCTTCTTCTTCCCCCCTAACGTGCTTTCTCCTCTGTACCCAAGCTCAGGGCTGAGAGAAAGAACAATGACGTAAGCAGGACATATTCTGGGACATGAAGAATGCGGTTCTTTACACATGTTGGTAAGACAGTTCAATTTACAATCGAGTAAAGAAGAAAGACATCTCTTTGATTCTAATGTCACTTTACCACATAGCACATTTTTCTAAAGAAAAATGAAATGCAGAAAGAACCAGAAGGAATTCAACCATAATCTCTCCCCTCTTAGAAATCCTTCAGAAACAGAATCCTAATAGGCAGTGCTTTTATTAGCTCCATTTTCTATAGAGATCTTTAAATTCCTGTTATTTTAATTGAAATTAGAAATGTCGCATTATTTTGTTCAGCCAGGTAAATCATCTTCGGATTGCAGACCTCTTAAATTAAAGGAAATAACTAATTGTGTCTTTTTGACTAACTTTCTGGGATTTGAAGTTCCCTTAAACCTTTAATTATAGCCACGGGGAAGGGAAAGGAAACATCCTGCAAACAATCACATTCTTCTCTCAATAAACCAAAAGTCAAGGCTATCATCACAATAAATGCTGGATGCAAATTCCATTGCATCATTTAGCTCATTTCTTTCTGACCTTCCAGCCATTCCAAAGGAAAAAGGAGGTCTGGTTTCTTAGAAGTATTACAGAGGTAAAGAAAGCAGAGGTCAGGCAAAATTGCCTTAATTTTGCTTATCCCGGAAATTACAAGAACTCAGTGATTAAATGTCGGCTTCACCATCTGTAAAATGAGTGAAAGAGGTGGGCTCAATGGTCTCTTAATCCCTTACTGTTTTGACACTGTGAATTTGTGAGGTATAAGAAGCCAAGTTGCTTTGTCTTCTTCCTCTTATCAATAGCAGTTGCCAAACTCTAGTTTTGAAGCAGCCATTAAGGCAGGGGATGAATTGGCACCGGCCACATGGCTGATTCTATAGTGGTGATCCTACAATGGCTAAAATGAAAAGTTCCTACTACTCTATTGTTGCCGTAGGGAATTCAGAATCACTAGCAGACCACATTCAAGTCCCAACTCTCTGAAACTATAAGAAGCAGGCTTAGGAACCAAGGATGGATAAAGAGTAACAGAGTGAGTTACTGTCCAGACTGATCTCTTACCCCTCACACGGGCCATGTCCCAGGACATAGGAGCGACTGCTCCAGGAAGTGAAGGGGACCAGAAATTCAGCTTGCACAGGAACTAAGGTTCTGCTAGTCTTCCTCTAGTTGTAAATTAACTCATAAAGTAATATTCAGAAAGTAACATAATGATACTTGCCCATATACAGAACTAGAACCCCCAACAAAACTAAGGGTCCAGAGGGAAAATTTCAGGAGTTATCTTATGCTCTACCAAACACAATTGCTTCAGTGAGTAGTAGCTTAAAGATACAAAACTTAAATGCAATGCTCCATTGGGGAACAATTTTACTTTATTTTTGAGCCTTGAGTCATGCCATTTTCTCTGCCAAGAACTCCCTAAGTCTCCCCGATCTCTGGAAATCACACATCTCTTAAAAAACAAACCACCAAAAAAACACCTTTCCAACTCCCCAGGGTAACCTGATCAGAATCAATTGCTTCATCGACTGCCCTCCCACATCTCTCTGTTTAAACCTCCATTACAGCACACATTTTATTATCTTTGCATTCTCTTTCATTGCCATGATATTTCCATTTTTTAATGAATGAGCTCATTAAGGATGGGGCTCTGTATGTAGCCCTTAGACATTTGTAGGGTGTTTACCTGGGGCCCATCCTAAGAGACAATCTTTGGCATGAAGTTATCCTTTCTTTTTTTATTTTATTTTAGAGGGAGGATAGGAGGAAGAGAGAGAGACAGAGAGAGAGAGAGAGAGAGATTCTCAAGCATAAGTCTGACATGGGGCTTGATTCCACAACCCTGGAATGATCTGACCCCAAATCAAGAGTCAGACGCTCAAATGACTGAGCCACCCAGGTGCCCCATGAAGTTACCCTTCATTTGTAGTTTGATTTCTGACGTTTGGTGCAAAGGAGATGACATTCAATAAACTGAAGGATGTTAAAATAGGTATGAAATTCTAAGTCAATCCCTATTCTCACATGTGATTAACATAATAGAAACTTTCCAAAGTGACAACTTTGAGATTTTTTTTCTTTTCACTGGCGAGCTCTTTAGGTTGCAAAATAGCAGTTCTTAAAGTAATATGGAGCTATACCCAAAAGACAGTTGGTAGTAGCCATACACACAAGGATGCATATCGGTAATATATGCAAATATGATTCTGGAAGCACATCTGCAATCACTATTAACCAGAGCCACATGACTACTTTGTGTCCTGGAGAGTCTAGGACAATTTTATACTCTAATGCAAAGATTAAAGGTCTCAAAGGGCAACAGTCTGTATATCATTCTGCTGTATATTTCTTGGGCTAAACACATATAGAAATACACAATTCAATCAGGGATCAGGTTTAACCATAAGCATTAATGGTAAAATTAAGGGATTATTACTGACTAGACAGGATGTTACATAAATATGGCCTGGGATTGATAACAAGATCTAACTATAAAATATTCATTTGGAAAGGGGGATACATCCATGCAATGAAAGGAAGACAAGGATTCTGCGAACACAGAAATGACAAAACAGGTATCCTAATTTATTCAGGCCATTATTTAATCAAATCCATGCACAGGGCACTTTAACATGATGGACACCGAGAGCCTCATTTTCTGCTATCCATACTGGAGGTAAAATAAAAGGATGCCATTCTAGTACTTCCAGAAATAAACACCTTTGGATAGAATCTAAGGCAGAGACACCTTATACCAGATATCAAACTATCACAGATAATGTTATGGTGAATCTTTAGCACTCTTATTAAAATGCACGGGATTAACACAAAATTGATTTGCTCGCTGCCTATCTTCCTTCTAGATGGGAAACTCCAATTAAAATCAATAGGTTTGAAGCTTGTAAGCATAGCACTAAATTATTAACACCCTGAGTTCTTTCAGAAAATTAACACTGATTGAAAAAGTGGAATTTTACATAGACTTACCTTTTCATTCTTAATGAGAAAATGGCTGCAGTATAATTTGCCTCCAACACTTTTCCTTTTAATCAAATCTATACTTTGAATGGATTTAATCAAATTGTATTTGCAAGGAGCTACCCAATGGAATCTTAAGACAGAGGAAAATTACCTCTTAGGTCCTGCTGTCTTTAACATTCTATGATCCCAAGAAAACGATACTGATGACATGATTGTGTCAACAGCAAAGAATTTTAATCTTGGCAAATACAAAGAATAGAGAGGAGATACTAGAATACTCTTAAAGAATGGTCACTAATATTTTCAACAATCCAGTATGGATTTCCCCAGAGTGAATAATACCATCAGAGTGTCTGTTTATGTGTGTGTGTGGGGGTGCAGGGCTAAAAGAATAATACTTATTGTTAATTTTTATGCCCTGTGTACTTTTTTAAACCATTTGAAGCAATGCATCATTCATGAACAAGAATACACACAGAAATCAAATAAAATGGGATGTCTGTGTGGTTATTAGTTACATCTGAAAACCTAAGGTAAGAAGAACTACTAAAAAGAACATAAAAGTTAGCTCTGTACCCAGTACCATCATGCACCCAACATATATGAGAAATTAGCAGACGTGAACAAATTTGTTATACTAACAAAACGGGCTGTGTTTCAACGTCCTCAGTGAACTGAAATTTCTCACACCCATCTCCATCATACCCTACACCCCACTATCAATAGCGCATGTAAATATCCTAACCCCTATCTCTAAAAGTACAGATTCTGCAGTTTTAGCCACCGTTGATTTGTGCTGACATTGCTGGAATCTATTCATGTTATCAAAGTACAACACTTTACAAATTAAAGATTCAAATAAAGGTGGGGAAATGCTATTGAAATTATGAGATATCTACTAATAGGAGTTGAATCTTTTTAATTAAGTTTATTTTTTGAGAGAGAGAGCATGTGCACATGCACACACACACGAGAGCAGGAGACGGACAGAGAGAGAGAAGGAGAGAAAGAATCCCAAGCAGGCTTCACACTGTCAGTGCAGAGCCCAATGCAGGGCTCAAACTCATGAACCATGAGATCATGACCTGAGCCGAAACACAGAGTTGGACGCTTAGCCAACTGAGCCACACAAGTGCCCCTGAATCTTCTAATTCTTAACAAATAGCAAGATAAACATAAGGCTTTTGACATGTTCTCTATACAACTGTGGATAGGATATCTTATTAGTTAAAATTTATAGTCTTTGTTTATTTAGCAATCAACAAAACTGCAATTCCGCAATAAGTATAATCAACATCCAGTACCAAGTTTCAGTACATGTACGAAACCTGATTTTTTCCTCCAAAAAAAAATGCTATATAGTCTCTTTGGGAACTTTAAAGGGTCATTTTACTTTAGAACTGGAAGTAACCCTTATAAAATATTTGGCTTTTTTATTTTATAATGAGTGATTTCTAGCTGGGGTAGGGTGGGAGAGGCAATCACAAACATATAACCTCAGGATGAAGACAAATGGCAAAGTTTCCTAATTAGTTCTTGAATCGCCAGAGCCAAAATAAGCTTGATGAGCAATTCAGAGCAATTAAAATGCTTTGAGCAGTGTGCTACCCAAAAAGATATGTGATCTACAACTTGAGCTGACTTGTACCCTATCATTTTACAGCCCTAACCAGAGAGAAAGTACCACTCACCAAACAAATCTTCACTGCTCACCCCAAAAGGACCCATAAAACATTTCTGAAAAACACAACCTTAGAACTCCCTTTGTCTTTTCTTGCCTTGGTAAATTCCATTCTGTTCTTTCCTTTCCCTTCTTCCTAGCCAGTCTTAAAGCCAGGCCAGCTCAGCTACCCAGTGATGCCCTTCCTGACCATCCCAGCAGCCTGGTTTGACTCATCTTTCCTAGGAATTTCTGGACAGGCTAGAAGGGAGCCACTGCAAGCTTTCAGCAGATGAGTAGAAAAATCAAGTCTGTTTAAGGTAGTTCCATCATATCTGTACCTAGCCCAGAGTCTACTTAGTGACAAAGGTCAGAATGCCATGATAAAAGAAGAGAGGAGGTCTGACACTTTCTGGGAAAAAAACACTCACAGATCTTCATGGTTAACTGCATATGGAGATAAAAGAAAGTAGCAGCAAATTACAAATAATGGCTGCTAGTCTTTTTCTCTCCCTTGATAATTTTGTGATTTACCAATATATACTTTATGGCTGATAGCACCTCCCCCCACTAAATCAAGTAGTTAAGCGGCATTTGGTAGAGCCTGATTATTTCATATGCTATGATCTAATAATTTTAATGCATTTTGATTAAGTACTATTCTCTGAGCTGCTGACAAGGTACCTGAGATGGTAATTGTAGGGTGAAGACACTCATTCAGTACAAGGAGGAAACAAATGTGATTATGTCTGACACTTAACACTCTATTCACTTTCCTTCTCTCATAGATATCACCATTGGATTTAAATAGTGATAAAAGCAATCAGTGCCCTCCACTCTGTTCCTATATAAAATTCATTCACTTTTATTTTCTTACTCTAGAAACTAAGAAATATATTAAAATGTATCTGTGTGTACATACACACAGAGTATCACATTATCATTACCAAACACAGTTTTCCATATAACTCAACCACTAAAATTTATGTCTAGAAAACAAAACAAAAAAATGTCCATTTGGCATTACAGTAACAGGACCAATATGCAAGTCAGTCACTTTAATAAAGAGAAACTTTCCTATTATTTTCCTATATCCCTTACCTCAGAGCAAATACTATAAAAGGTTTCCTTTACTTCCTTTATTTAGATTAGCGATTCTCAATGTGGTTCCATACCCGAAGACAGTGATCAACAAACTGTTCTGTAAAGGGCCACATGGTTAAATGTCTTAGGTTAGGCTTTGTGGGCAGGGTACAGTCTGTGATCCCTGTCACATATTCTTCTTTATTAAAGACTCCTTAAAAACATAAAAACTATTTTTAGCCTGCAGGCTCCATACAAACAGTCTGCAGGCAGGAATTGGCCCTTGGCTATAGTTCGACAACTGCTGCTTGAAGGAATCCACTGCATATAATAAATAAACTCTGTTCTAATAGATCTAGAATGGTCTTACTTTGAGGAAACATGAACTTAAATCATTTTTCTCTGTTTTGTGGTTCAGATGACAACTCGTTTGAGAAAAGCTGCATTACTGCTGGAAAAAGGTCATCCTTATTATCTTCAAAAAACACAGGCATTTAAAATTATTTAACTATGGAGAACTTAAAATCCAAAATTTCCAGAAATTTGTTCAAAGCATAAGCCAAATATTACAGCCTCACTACCTCCTGGTGGAAAGTTAATTACACATAATAGAGAAGTAACTATACATTAATTTTCTCAGTAGAAAAATTACATCTAATTCAAAATTTGTTTGGAATAGGTACCTGATCCCTTCCATATATACATAGGCATATGTGCTTCATCTTCTGTAAATAATAGCCTAGTCCAGACTCCTGAGCAGAATCCCCAAAATTCACAGTTTCAGAGCTTAAGGGTTACCCTCTATAATCTCATTTTATATTTGTGGAGATGCACACAGGCATTATTTCAGAGTATAGAGAGGAACAGAATATGCCACATTCTTCATTCTAATATTAGGAAGGAATGATTTAGTGTCCTACCAGGAAAAAAAAAAGAATTAAATCCTCAAGCTCTGGAACCACTTGTCTGTATTAAATACAAATATTCTTTCACAATATACAGATCATCTTTCCAGGTAGACTTTTTAAAAAATTATCTAAAACTGTGCTTCATCTTTCAATCAGAATCAAACTTATACTATAACTGCATGACACACTGTCGTCCAAAAATATACATGCCAGGGCATGTGGGTGAACGACTCAATGTAGGCAGGGGCTGCAAGTCGTGGGCTGAAAATGATCTTCAGTTTTCAGGTTTGAAGATGTTTATACCTTTTAAACTATTGAAAGTTAAAAGCCAACAATAGAGTAATACAGTATTTAGTACCCATCAGTGTTCTTAGAAAAAAGCAATTGGACTACATGCTACTTAGAACTCTTCTCTCAGCCACGACATAAATCAAGTGGTGCTAAAAAGTCGTTAAGCAAACTTATTTTCAAGAAAATCCGAGATGCTACTCAGCCTTGCAATGCACCAAAGAACTGTTTTAATCATTCACTGAAGGAGACTTTTAAGGCCAGAACCTACTGGAAAAGTAATAGTAATATTAAGTCCAGTCATTTGAAATAAGCATAACTTCTCTTTAGCTTCTTCCCCTCCCCCCACCAAATAACAGTCCAAATTAGCCAAATATAATCCAGTGATAATCTAGTGCTTTTCCTTGTTAATGAAAAGTATTCACTTTGCCTACAGAGGGGAAAAAAAAGGCCACTCAAAATGACTCCAAGTGTCTAGAAACAATTTATTGGCTCAGTACACACACCATCAAAAAAATTGCACACCTTAAACAGAAAAGCAGCTGAAATCACCATCCCTATGATGTCAGCTCTTCCCCCAGATCTTCCACAAGCTTTCTCCCGATCCAAAAGACTCTTTACAGACGTTTTGTAGCCACAACAAATCATTATGTAAATGTAACTTTTATCACATAACCAACAAGAAAGAAATGAATTACTATTACCTCCCCAATTTCCTTTTCTGTTAGCTTTTTCTCCTCTCTGCAGAAAGTAGAGAAATTTCCCATTCTAAAAAAACATAGAGAGAACTCTCAATCTTTAAAGCAAGAGGCTACTTTTTCCCCTTCCTTGGAAATACTGTCTTTCTCTTCTTCCAGAGTCCAATACCTTTTGCCTCACCTACATTTTCTGTTTGCTCATGAGGCAGCAGTAATCCTCTGGTATTATGAAATTCTACCTTCCCTAAGCAGGGTTTATACTGCAGCCTCCCAAATGATGCCCGAACCTCAGCAGATAGAAGATCCATAGCAACAGCGGTAATAGTTCTTTTTTTTTTTTTTTCACTTGCTATTACCAGAAATCACAGTCCAAAAAGACGACCATGGAAGTGTCACCTATGCTAAAACCTCGAAATTGATTCATTATTTAACTAGTCAAATCCCACGTTTTCATTTTATATGCCCTTTGGGAAGCCTGTGACAGAGTAAAAAAGATCTTTTAGTGACAGTCACCATTTTTCATGAAGAGATAAATAGTTTTTTTTTTTTAAGGCAGCTTTCTGGGTACAAGATTTTGTTTCTTTGTCACTGAAACAGAATCCAATGCCCTGTCTCCTCCATTCCGTATCACCTCAGAATCTATAGTGTAAAGTACGTATAGCAGTTTCAGTTTCTAAGTAAGAGCTTAGACAGAAATGATCATAAGTTTCTGTTAAGCAGAAGTCATTTGTAGACTACCCACATGCCTGTGATTTTACTCAAAGGTAAACCAATTTTTTAATCCAAAGCAATTCCTTCGATGCAATGATGCTCTGTAAAACTATTCTATGGGAGAAATTAGGCAGAGAACTGAGAATCTTTATAAAATATAATCCTTTGTAATGTTCAATTCAATTCTAATTCACTAAAACAGCTTAACATTGGTATTGAATTTCATTAAAAGTCCATTCCTGTATGGAATGGACTGCTGTAAGCCCAATTTCTTCAGGAATAATAATAGTTTAAAGTATTAAAGGCAGAAAGAACTGGCTCTGATAAAAATACAACATGTGTTAAATCTTGATAACTCTATTATAGTTTTAGACACATATATACATATGCATTTCCTTATGTATTTATCTTAGAATAAATATTTTTAAAAGTGGTAAAGAATTCTCTATATTTTCTATCTAATAAAAATATTTAGCAAATTAATAGATACCATAATGTTTACTGAGCACATGATTTTTACATACATTTTACTGAGTTCCTCATATACAGAGACCTTTTTTTTTTTTCCCTCAAGATTTTAAGTAATCTCTACACCCAATGTGGGGCTCAAACTTTTAACCCTGAGATTAAGACTCACATGCTCTACTGACTGAGCCAGCCAGGCACCCCATACACAGACCTTCTTAAATGATGTTGCCAAATAATAATTTTCTGCTTCTTGAACTTAGTGACTACCCTATCACTTACCCATTTTTATTTCAAATATGCACTTTTCTACTTTTTAAAAACAGTTATGTCTAAAATTGGTACGGCTGATAAAAACTCTGTGGCAAATGAGCCTTATTTTCTTGAATAGAGTAAAAGTATTTTCAAACACAAAATATGCTTTGTGCACAGTATACATTGCAAGTGCCTCTATACAACCCCTCTCAATTTTCTTCAACAAAAGGTTAATCTACCACCCAGAATTATGAAAAAATGGGTTACAAGAGTAATTTAGCATCCTGGAAAAGAGACAACTACCACATAAGAGGCATGAAGTATAAAGGTAAAAATATCACGATTTCTACACCATAATTGAATTCCCTAACGTGGGAGCAAGTTACCTAGGGACCCAAGGGCTTTATTCTCATGATAATTAATCACCGCTTTAAATGTGTTTAGAGGTACGTTTCTGTAAACCCTTTTGAACATCCTCATTGGGGGCAAATCTTGGCTTTTGAAGGATAATTTTAAAAGTTTTTGTTGGTTGTGTTTTCATTTTAGAAATTGAAAAGTGATTTGGATCCAAGGCTGGTGAATGAGGTAAGTAATCAAGTTTGCTCACATTGTTTGATGTTGGCAAACGCATTAAGTAGGCCCTATTTGCTTCTTTTATTTTCAGTTCTAATCCTTTGAACTGAGCTCTGAGCTTTCCTACATGGTACCTGTTGCCATATTGGTAGTATGTTAATCTGACAGGTACAGGGACTATTTTAGGGAGCAAAAGCTGGAGGCAGAAAGGCCATTTAGGAAGTGATTTGGTATTTCCTTAATGATTCAGAAATAACTTCCTCTCCCATCCAGGAATTTACATATGTAAAACACAACTTGGCTTTGGACTGTCATTACTGTGAATGTGCATTTTTTTTGACATAATAGCAGCCCAAAGTTATTAAGTCCAGCAATTTTGGGGGATGAGAATTAACAGCAGCGTGAAAAAATAGGGATTCTGAACAATAAAAATTTATGAGATGCATCAATATTCTTAAATATGCCAAACACTGGGGGGAAATATTGCCATTGGCTGGCATGGAGGTTACTGACATTTTATTTCACTTCAGGCAAGTTGCATTTTCACAACTATAAGCATAAACAGATTTCATGTTGTTGATAAAAGTATTTGCATTTGAAGATAAAAGCATTTACTAAGTTGCCAAAGCTACCTACCTAGATGAAGGAAAACAGAAGTGATAGGTGACTGTGAGATTTTGGAAGTTGTAGAATTTAACATAAAGGTCTGTTAGTCTTTCTTGAGTGGTGCTCAGAGTGGTCCCCCGATCAACAGAGCAACTTGAGACTCATTAGAAATGCAGAGACACGGGCCTCTGTGCAGACCTACTGCATCAGAAATTCTAAAGCCTGGCAGTCTGTGCTTTAAGAAACCCTCCAGGTGGTTCTGATGCATCTCCAAGTTGGACCATCACTGCCCTAAATAAAACCTTTGTTAATTAAATTCTGAGCTATTTCAGTATCTGTTTATTATATCTGCTCTTCCCCTTCTCCAACCCACCCTGTAGGGTTCAAAGCTTAATGTAATATTCCCATATCAAAAAACAAACTAGTACTTTCATCAGTTTACTTTCTTTCTTTTTTTTTTAATGTTTTATTTATTTCTGAGAGAGAGGCAGCATGAGCAGGGAAGGGTCAGAGGGAGAAGGAGACGCAGAATCTGAAACAGCCTCCAGGCTCTGAGCTAGCTGTCAGCACAGAGCCCGATGCGGGGCTCGAACCCACGAACCGTGAGATCATGACCTGAGCCGAAGTCGGATGCTCAACTGCCACTCGGGTGCCCCTCATCAGTTTACTTTCTTGCAGAAAAAGTCTTTGTTGTAGACTGAGTTAAAAAATAAATAAATAAATGTCTCAGTCTGGTATTTCACATTTAGCCCTAAGAGTTCATGCCAGTGAGCACCTACTTCAAATATCTGTTATAGAGGGAACATGGTGTATCTCCCTTTTCCCTTTTCCCTTGCATGTCTCTCACTCTCCTTTAAAGGTATCCTATGAATGACCATTCCCTTCCTCTGTCTGGTATTCCTCAGAATGCTTCTATGTCAGTTTCTATCTCATTTGGGATTCATCACAACTGCTCTGCGTTGTTAGATGTCTAAATGTGTAAAGTGTCCAGTCTCTACAGGTATAGCATACATTTCTTGAGGTCAAGGACTCCTTTTTATACTTTTTGTACCTTGAAGATAGGCTTCAAGCACCATCTCCTACACAAGGTAAGCCTTCCAAACTTTGCTGCTGCCAACCGTTGAGCTTCAGTCACATCCAGTTGTTTCACGAAGACTAAGTGTGTAAAAATATTAAATCTGGATCGCCATTGCCCAAGTTGGGAAAGTCCACTATGCTACCTACCATTTACTGACTAGCACACAGGAAGGCTCTGAGTTAAATTCAAACAAAGGATTTGAACTGAAACTACAGAAGCAAACAGGACCCTAATTAATGAGTTTGCTAACTGTTCTTCACATGGGGTCAGCAGCACATTAAAAGCATACATTTGAAAAAATGCTTCTTTCCCTGCTGACTGTAGTCTCTTTAACCACAGAGGTCAAAGTTCTATTTTCTGTCACCATACTTAGTAGCATGTGTGCATGCTTTGCTGATTGGTTTCTTTTGTGTTTCTGCTTCAAGTGAAGGCAGGCAGCAGGAAATTGAGACCAGGGAGTCTAGAAACCTTCCCAGGTCTAGTGGGCACTAATACTCATGAGGCAGAGGGTTTGGGAGGAAATAATGACTTTGTGGTTTCTATTGGCTCAGCTCCCCCAAATTTTCTTGCATTTATAATAACAATGTAGGCCCCACCTGATGTTCTGTGTCGCCTATCTCTTCCCCACTGCCCACTGCTGTGTTATTTATACTGTACTGCATCAAGCAGTTAAGTCCTAGCTTAATATAACATACTGTAAAGTGATATGTCACAAAGCCAATGGTTTAGTGGAAAGCTGGGGGAGGGGGATAAAAAGGCACTCGCAGAGCAACTCAAAAATGCATTTTCAAAGAAAAATCTGGATGTGTCTAGATGTCCTTGAAGTATTTCCTGCACCTGCCAAAAAATTTACCCCTAGGATGGTGTTACCAGGCACTATTGAAACCTGCTAGAGTAATTCACTAGTATGCTTAGAAATTCCCTAACATATCTAGTGTGGTATGGATTTCAAATCCAGTACAACTTAATTAAGTTGATACTGATAAGCTCTTTCTATAATTCAAATCAATTGTTATTCTTCAGCTAGGCACTCTATTATTCTGTAACAAACAAACTGAAAAATCCAACGGTGTCTGATTTGAACCCTACTTTTCTCTGTTCTTTGCACTGTAAATGGATAGGGTTTTACAGATTTCTTTTCCTTACTTTTTTAAACAGGTGAAAGAGGGAGAGGGCAGAAAAATACCACAAAGAACACAATCTGTTACCACGATCACAAAGAAAGGTTGACATTTTTTTTTCTGTAAACATTTTTCGTGACAAAAAGACAAAAAACATAATGTTTTCCATTTCTTTAGCAGCACTTTGTGCTCAAAGTGACTTGACTGAAGAGGAAAGTAGCCACTTAGAAAAAAGAATATTTTCAACTCTTTCACCTAAGCTGTCTACAATTTTGGTTACTCTATTTCCTAGGAAGTATGAACCACAATTCTGTTCTAATTTTCCTAGAATAGCCAAAGCTGTGCATACTAATGACTAATCTGATATTTTAGGACACAGATCATTTTAATCCATGATGGTATGATAAATGAAGGAAAGGACAGACCATCAGGGTACAGTCAGGGAAATGCTGGAACAAGTTCAGAACAGGCTGAGGGGGTGTGCAGCTCTATCCTGCTAGGTAAAGGCTGGTAACAGGTGGTGGGGAGAGACAAGCTGGAATAGAGAAGGATGGGAACAGTTCTGCACTAGGTTTCCAAGCTTTTCTGAATGGGCACGTCTGGTAAATTGCCTGAATTACACGGGATTTGGGGGAGTGACATCAAAGAGGATGATGGGTAGAGTTGACCAGCAATGTGTTATGTTTTAAAATCCAAATGTAAAGGTGCTTTCCTATTGGATAATTCTTCCTGGTTCATAAGACTGTTGAATTAGCCAATATCTTTAAAAAATGTCTGATTTGGGGGAGCCTGGGTTAGGCATCGGACTTGATAGCAGCTCAAGTTGTGACCTCTTGGTCGTGAGATTTTGCCTCACGCAGGGGCTCTGGGCTGACAGGTGGAGTCTGCTTAGGATTCTGTCTCTCTTCCTCTTTCTCTGCCCCTCCTCACTTGCTTGTGTGTGTGTGTGTGTATGTGCATGTGTGTATGTGTGTGTTTGTGTATGTGTGCTCACTCTCTCTCTCTCTCAAAATAATAAACTTTTTTAAAAAAGTTTGATTTTTATAAGCTCATTTAAAGATGTGGTTCCTTCCTACCTTAGCCTAAAATGGCAGATGACAAAATGAGAAATGTATATAAGACAGGGCCAAAATTTTAGTTGTGCCTATTTTATTGATTTTTGTTCTTCTAAAACTTTTTTTAATGTTTATTCATTTTTTGAGAGACAGAGAGAGACAGAGCATGAGCAGGGGAGGGGCAGAGAGAGAGGGAGACATAGAATCAATCCGAAGCAGGTTCTAGGCTCTTAGCTGTCAGCACAGAGCCTGATGCAGGGCTCAAACCTGTGAACTGCGAGATCATGACCAGAGCTGAAGTCAGATGCTTAACCGACTGAGCCATCCAGGCGCCCTGATTTTTGTTCTTCTAAATGTGAGTTACCTCATGGCATTTTTCCAGAGATATTATTTTATTTTATTTTTTTAAGTTTATTTATTTTGAGAGAAAGAGAGAAGAGAGCAGGGGAGGGGCAGAGAGACAGAGGGAGGGAGGGAGAAAGAGAGAGAGAGAGAGAGAGAGACAGAGACAGAGACAGAGAGACAGAGAGAGACAGAGAGAGAGAATCTCAAGCAGGCTCTCCACTAACAGCCCAGAGCCCAACATGGGTCTCGAACTCACAAACTGCGAGATTACGACCCCAGCTGAAATCAAGAGTCAGTTGCTTAACTGACTGAGCCATCCAGGCACCCCAAGAGACATTATTTTATATGTACCTGGGGTGGAAATTCTTTGGGCCTTGATTATAACAAATGAAAAAGAGTTGGCGGTTGTGAATTTTGTTCTCCTAACTCCATTTTGTAGCAACAAATAAAAGGAGTAAACCACCACTCCTCTGAAAGAGAAGACAAAATTCAGTAAAAATAATCATCCAGCTGTCAGAAATCCCATTATTAGATTTCCTTCTTAAAACTTTTTTAGATATTATTCCCTGTAAAATGTGAATATTCATGGGAGAAATCACACACTAAGCCATTAATCAAAAACACTTTAATATGAGAAATTTATCAGGTTCTTTCTAATGTGACAGCTGGGAAAGAGAAGCAGAAAGGTTTCTTTTATTTATTTATTATTTGGACTTTTTTGGGATTGTGGGGATGGGAACCAAGGGAAGTGATAAGAGGTTATTTCTTATAAAGGCACAAATTTATCTGAAATCAGCTCTAGTTACTAGGAAATCAACGAGTCTCCTTTTTCTCTCAAAGGTCCTGGTAAGTAAGAGAATGAGAGCCTCATAGGTGCCTGGGTGGCTGAGACAGTTAACCATCTGACTCCTGATTTCAACGCAGCTCATGCTCTCCTGGTTTGTGAGTTTGAGCCCCATGTCAGGCTGTGGGTTGACAGCCCCAAGCCTGCTTGGAGTTCTCTCTGTCTCATTCACTCTCTCAAAATAAATAAATAACCTTTAAAATAAGAAAGAGAGAATGAGAGCTTCAGTGTGTGGCAGCTGATTCATTACAAGTATATATTGTTAGAGACGTGTTACATATAATGCATTAAAATCATTTTAGTAAGTATTAAAAGTCTACACTGTGCACATATAAATCAGCCTTCAGGATCTATAAGAATTCAAACATTATGCAATATAGACAGAATGGGAAAAAAGTTAGAAGAATCTAGTCTAGTCTATATGGCATTCATTAGCCAACACTTTTAAATGTAATTCATACCTAATGGTATAAAGAAAAGTAAAATACATGGTCGCTGCCTTCAAAATATTTCCCATCTAGTTTGGAAGACAAGTATATTAAAGAAAATTTAAGGCAGTGTGACTGGACTGCCTACCACTGACAACAGAAAGAGTAGGTGCTTGGAAATACAAGAGATTTCTATGGCCTGGAACGCTCAGGGAAAGTTCACAGAGAAAGTAAGATTGCAGACCTTGAAAAACTCAGGTAGGACTTGGTCAGTCAGTGATTGCTAAATTGTAAGTGGCATGGTAGAACAAAAGGGATTCCTTGCTGGGAAATAGTGATAACAAAAAGTTTACATCTGTAGACTGGAGCCAGATAACAGAAAATTCTGTAAAGCTGACCCCAGGACTTTGGGGATGGGGCTGGTGGTGTGGGGAGGAGGAGAGAAGACAGGATTTCAATAGAAAAATGTGGCTTATCAAGCAGAAGAGAGATGAGATAATGACAGTGTTTTCATGTGATTAGCTTAGCATTGTTTTGCAGGATGAACTGTCCATATACATCATAACACCTTTTATAAAGGAGGTCAAAATATACTCCACAGATGATGGTTAATTCATCCTAATAACATCTCATTGAAGCAAAAGAATGCAGCTTTTATTATTCCCCATTTTGCTCAAGGTCGCTGAATAAATGAAAGGCCAAAAAAAAAAAAAAAACACACCCACAGTATCATGATGTTCAACAATTCCTAAGTACCAGCTAAATTATGTTCTCTTATTTTCTATGACTCAAGCAAGGGAGGTACAAGATGGACCTTTGTCCTCAAATGGCATTTCTAGACCCTCATTAGTGTTCAAGGCACATGTCCTACCATGCCCAATTCCTGTTTACTCTCCCTACAGGCCCCAGCCCTCTCACCCCATACCTTTCAACTACCTCCAACTCTCCTAGTTAACAGTTGTCTTTGATTATTCAGTTCCAGCTGGTCTACCCCCATTATCATTAGCATATTCAACACCTCTGTACCAACAACTCACGAATAAGGACAATGGTTTAGGTTTATCAATGCAAGGCAATGCTCTCAAACCTCTTTATACCTCAAATTGCAAAGCTCTAAGGGTGTAAGGGCGGTAAGAACTCCACCATACTAGATTCTGGCACCAAACTGAGTTTCCTCTCTAATTTTGTCATGATGAGAGTTAGTTCAAAGATTTTCCCCAAGTTAACTCCTTCCTCGTGAGCACACATTTTTTCATCCTCCCATGCACCTTGTTTTTAAGTTCATTTATTTATTTTGAGAGAGAGAGAGAGCATGCATATAAGCAGAGGAGGGGCGGGGGGAGGGGAGAGAGTATCATAAGCAGACTCCACGCTGTCAGCACAGATTCCTACACAGGGCTCAAACTCAGGAACTGTGAGATCATGACCTGAGCTGAAATCAAGAGTCCAATGCTTAACTGACTGAGCCACCCAGGTGCCCCATCATCGTCCCATGTATCTTAAAGTCGCTCCTCCTTCCCTTACAAGCTAATTCTCCACTTATGCTTCCAGTCTCCTGAGGGCCAGCACCTTCACATATTCTTTCGTGTATTCAGCAACTTCTCCCTTCCTGGTGGTTCCTCTCCTTCAGTTTCAAGAGACTGGCATATAGTAAATGCTCAGTCAATGTCTAAGGAATGACTAGAGCTCCAGATCTATACCTTCAAAAATTTTTGGACATTTTTTTAAACAGCTTTATTGAGATACAAAAAATTGTACACATTTAATGTATATAACTTGATGAATTTGGACATACAGACACCTGTGAAACCATCACCGCAAACAATGTGATAGACATTTTGTTTTACATTTTCACTTCATCATCCCATTGTTACTTCAAAACTCACAAGTCTAGAACAGATATCATGAACTTCCTACCAGATCTGGCTCCTCCCCCTGATTTTCTAGTTTCTTTCTTAAGTACCATAATTCTTACAGTTTCTCATATTCTACACCATAAAACCTCTGATTCCTCCTGTGGTTAGTTAAGTATTAAGTCTGGTAATCATACTTTTTCCTTGCAGTATTGGGTATGTGAAAAGCCATCAGTCAATGCAAAGTTCAACGCTTCTGTACAGATACGATCATCCCATTGAAATAGCCTCAGCAGATCCAAGGGCCTCAAGACTCTCAATCCTCCAGGTCATCTATTCACCCAATCTTGAGATTTCTCTTCCTATATATAATTTTGTTCATTGAGCCTCCTTTACTCAGAAATGTTCAATGGCTAGTCCAAAGGCCAAAGTCCTTCCTTAGCACTCAACAACCACCATAATCTGGACCCAATCATGTTTGCCACTTTTATCTCCTATTATTTCTCTAGAGGAATTCATCATAATCCAAGTGATTTTCTCTCACTCTCAAAGACTGCGTTTGCATGCACACTTGTGCAGGTGTGCCTTTCCCTGTCTACATGCTTTTGCTCAGGGTACATTCTTGCTTAGAAATGCCCTCCCCAACAGGGACCCCAATAATCCTTAGCAGTCAGTTTGCCTTCTGTAAGCCTTCATCTCCTCCAGTCAGAAACTTCTATTCTAAAAAAGGTCTTACAGCTTTTTGCATTATTTTATATTTCATGACCTGGATTTAACTCCCTAACAACCTTTTAAGATCTTCAAGGGTTAGAGATCATGCAGTGTACTTCTTTGTCCCTCCCAGAGCCCAGGAACTAGGTTAGCCAATGCAAGGCACTATTTTCTATCTCTTTAGATAAAAGTGGTCAATAATGTGTTCATTAATTCTTAAGCTTCATTTCCAGTTCAAATCTCAAATAACAACCGTTGAAAAACTGTACCACCTTGATCATTCTTAAAGATACATGAAGGCTAGTCTGTAAAGTCTTTAGTAGAAACTGAAAAAAAACCTTTCACAAGAGGCATAACATAAAGCATAACATAACACCAGTTAGTACTCCAATATGTAACATCTTCCACCTACATTTTATGAAAGATTTAACAACCAATTTAGAATAGTTGTCTTAAATACTAGTGCAGGTTCCAAGGGAAAATATCTTAAACTTCAGCATAGCTTATAACTGAAAACTACGAAGAAAAAATATTAAATCTTTAAAGAGTAAATATTTGAGTGGAAAGAAACAGGTTTATTGGTTTATTACTTTTTTTAAGTTTTGCTTTAAATATTTTTCAAGAGTTTAGCTCCTGGTATGGAAAATTCCTTTAGGTATACACTAAGAAAGGTAAGCACAAAAAGTCCAAAACAAATTCATACCCTCAACGTTTGGTGTAATGGGGCAAAAATGTTCGTTACCACAATATTGAGAAATATCAACAATATGAGTTTGAATAACTAATTCATAAGGAAGAGTTTGAACTGGACCAAATCCTGGGTTTTCTTTCGTCACTCCAAGTTTCTTTTCTATTTTAAACTAGTGGCAACAGAAATTTCTTTGTTTGAAAGTCAGGAATGCTGGAAGTCTTAAGTGATCGAACAGGTAGCCCGGCTTCTACTTCACGTCTCTCCTCAGGGGGAGAAAAACACTGTGGATAAAGTAATTTTGTTTTTATTTCTGGAAAAATCATTTTTTCCATCAATCTTCATAATTCTCTAAAATAAACTGTTAAAAAGTTACGGGCCAGTCGACCACTTCACCCTGAGTTGTGGAAATACTATGCATGGATTTCCAGAACACATGGCTAACTCAAGTTTTCTTACTACTCTAAGGGTTTAAAAGTTGCTCCTAACTCTTTTACAAAAGTCTAGGAGAATTTTACATGCTCCTGATATATTACTGCATCTCATCTGCAAGATTTTTGAAGAAAAGAATAGTAAAAGTAGTCTAGGTTCAAGAGTCGCACTGCATGCCATCAACTTTATTTTTAGGGTACTGTACAATTTTAACTGTGGAAAATTTTTGTGTTGCATCAAATGCTTCAGAACCAAATCTACAAACAAAATGGAGACAAGCAGTTGAGAATGTACCATTTCATTAAGACGGAGAAAGTGACAAATAAATATCCTTCTCTTTGCCAATATTGAGATGACTGCCCTCCCCAAATTATGTGGGACAAAGTAACCACAACTTGGGGAAAGCATAAAGCGAAAGACAGAACTTGTAAATTAAAAGATGTGATTCACACTCTAAACCACCTTAATTAAGATTTTAAAATTCAAGAGATAGGGAACTCAGATAATTAAACAAAGCAGGCACGGTGAGAAATACTGAACAGCAAGCAGGTCCCAAGCCATATAAATCAAAAAAAGACAAATCAAATAAGGACCAGAAACCACATAGATCAAATAAGGACGAATGGAATAAAGACCAGAAACCATGTTCTCCTCTGCACACAGAGTTCCCCAGAATCACAAACTCTAGCGCGAGGCACTCGCTCTGCTGACGCACGCGCGCACACAATGGAGACAGAAGCATGGAGACCCTCAGAGACAAACTTTCCAACTGTTCCGTACTACCCTCCACATACTGGAAAGGAGAGCATGGTGGGAAAATTTTCGCACTCCTTCCACATCAGCTGGAGCAAACCTGGAGTTAGTATTGCAAACCACTAATCTCTTGCTACAATCAAAGGCAGACTGAATGAATGGGGTGTGGGGCAGGGTGGCTGGAGGAGAGGGGAGGCAGGCTTGGGGGGGGGTAGCCTGAGAAAAAAGTTTGAGGCTTTTTGTAAAGCCTGAATGGATTAACCTTTTTAAAAAGCCCTAATATTTCTCATTTCCCGTTTTCTTCCTCTCTTATTTTTTAATTAAATACACACCGACTGACTTCCTGGGACTCAACACAGAGGTGCCCTATATTCAGCTAAAAGGCCTGGTGCTTAGTAAGCACAGGAGTCCTAGGCTCGATACATCTCGTTACAAATGGTCCTTTTGTGGGAAAGTAATTTTAAAATTGCTTTTTTGTGACCGTGCATAAAATGTGACCAATTGCTTAAAAAAAAAAAAAAAAAAAAAGAATGAATTCCATGCATCAATTAGTAAATTGAGGCCCCAATCCACAGCGCTTTGATTTTTACCAGAAACAGAAGCTATTTACCACTCTAAACGTTTTTTCTGAACTTGAAAAACATCCGCTTTCACATTTTTGGAAGATAATGAGGGGCTGAGGCTTTCGTGTTTCTAGTCTCTGATCTGTTCATAAATGGGTTGTTTTAGGGTATCTGGCAAAGGGGGGGGGAGTGAATGCTTAAAAGTTAGTATACCTGGATAACATTTAGTACATAGTTTGAAATGCAACAACTTTAAAACGTAACCGCGTAAAAAGTGTAGGGGCACAGCTTATTTCTTTTTGAATAAAAGGAAAATATCATGGGTGGGGGAGGGGCCAGGGTAAATCTCGAGTAAGAAGTTGGGTCCCATGCAGTAGTCCCTGGTCCAGGACAAAAAGCTTCCTTTAACCACATGCAAGAGTCGTCCAGTGGGAAAGGCAGGGGGAGGGGGCTGCGGAGTCATCACCTCGGCCACTCTGACACAGGACCTTGCATTTCTCACGCCACACTAAGGGCTGGGCCAGGTGGGGGAGTGAGACAGAACTTCGCCCTTAAGAAGCAACACCAAAAGGGGGAAAGAAGTCACCTAGCTCTTTGCTCTACGCACACAGGAAGAGGCCAATTCAACGCCGCCGCCACCGACACCCCCTTGTCTTGCTCCGCCCCAACTTGTGTGTGAGGGGGCAGGGGGCGCACGACTTGCATTTTACCCCACAAATTCTGAGACACCTCCATCTCTTCGGAGTTCAGACCTCCCACGTCCACCCCCCAGCCGGACCATGCTCCGCAGGCGCAGGTGTCTGGATCTGGCCTATTTTTATGCTCCCCCGCACCCCCCCCCACGCACCTCGCCGCGCGTCCCGTCCTTCCCCGCCCTCCCCACGCAGTGCACCAGCCTAGTCTCAACGCCGGGGAAAGCTTCGAGCCCGACTCCCGGGTCACCTGGCCCCCGCGCCCGGCCCTGCCTTCAGGGGAACCCTGGGGCCGCCTGTGGTCGCCGGGGACCGCGCACCAGGCTCCAGGGCAGTCACGTGGTCGGCGTAGGCGGCCTGGGATTCCTCACCTGCATCCCGGGAACTTGGACAGCCACCGGTGAGTGGGCCATGAAGGCGAAGGCTGCTCCGCACTGCTCCTGCGGCGGTGGCGCCTTGGGCTCGAACTGGCTCCTCCTCCGGGGGGTAGCTCGGCGGCCCTCCCAGGTTTTTCGACCGGGGCCTGGAAGGACACACAGAAGTGGGGTGACCGGGCTGGTGGCGCGTCGCCCCGGGCTGGGGGGGGGGGGAGGTTTGCGGCGCGGCTGCCAGGGACTCAGTCTACCTTTCTGGCGCCCGCCCGCCGCTGTTGCCGCCGCCTCGGCCGCCGCTCCTCCTACCGAACGCGGGGCGCAGCGTGTGGCGGTGGCCGGGACCTGGGCTCGAGTGATGCCGCTCTTCTGCGCCTCGCCGCTTTAGGAAGAGGAGGTGGAGGGCCCCAGCAAGCCGCCCGCCCGCCGGGCCCGGGAGGCGGTTGGGGGCGGTTCCGCCGTTGGCCCTGCCCCCGTCCTGCAGCCGGGCGGTGTCAGGAGCGCCGAGTGCGGTGCGGGGCCGAGGCTGGGCTCGCCGGAGCCAGCGAAGGGGCGGACTCCCCCTGCGCGCGGAGAGGAGAAGCCGGGGGCTGGGGGAGCCGGCCCACGGCTCGGCCTGGGGAGAGAACGAAAGAGTTTGGGTGACCCTGGGAGTAGAAGGGCGTCCCAGGCGCGGCCACGTTGCAGGCACACGTTCGAAGCTGGGGCGCACGCAGCCTCGGAAACGACTTGAGATGAAACTTGGGGCTTGTTGGAAGTCCTTCTTGGCTCCCGGATCTAGTCGACGGTGGGGGTGCGGAGAGCCGCCCAGTCGGCGGACCCTTTACTCATTCCCGTGGTCGGGTCTCCCTAGGCTGGGGCCACGCGCCAGGGCGAATCCGTAAGCACTCTCCCGCTTTCCGGATTCCTCGCCCCCAGACAATCCTTCAGGTGACTTGAACCTGAGACCACCCCTGCCTCTTGGGCTGTCAGTTGGAGGGCGGTCAGACTGGGGCTTCCCTTCCCTACTTCTGCACGTGGAAGAGAGAGAGAAATTGGAAAACAGTGCATCAACAGAAAAATTAATGAGGATGATAGAAGCATGGAGCATTAGCAGTACGCATTATTGAACTCTGCAAAGGAAGTAGTGGTTCCAGCAATTTCCCTTGTCTCCACTCCCTTTTAAGTTCCAGCAGGGAAACCGGCCCTTTTGAGAACACCCTAATGATAACAACAGTAACAGTGATAATAGTAACAATTACCAAAATCTCATCATGGAGGCACCTCTGGGGATCAACAGGGGTTAATTACATTTCAAAATGCAGTATCTAAGTACCAGCTTAAGATGAAGTTCCTTACATTGCAGGTTGTTATAGTTCTGTACTCAACACAGGGTTAGGGCTCTAGCAGACACTCTAAAAGTTTCTTTCGTTCCATCTGTTGCTTTTGAATCCTTCTCAGAAGAGCATTTATTATTATCAATACAATTGTTATTAATGGATGCCACTTTCTTCCTGTCAGGGACTGCTAAGTGCTACATATGTGTTACATGATTGAATCTTTACGAGGGCCCTCTGAGGTGGCATTGCTTTCCCTGCTATTTTACAGATGATAACAAGCCTCAGTGGGGTTAAATAATTTGACCCACATATCACACAATTAAGAAGCCGTAGAGCTGGAAATCCAAACCCAAGTCCCTCTAACTTTTAAGATCTACTCTCTTAGCAACTGTCAAGTATGCAATACAGTATTGTAACTATAGCCACCATGTTGTGCATTACATCTCCAGAACACATTCATCTTCTAACCGGAAGTTTGTACGCTTTGACCACTTTCACCAATGTCCCATCTCTCCTGCTCCTGGCAACCACCAGTCTGTACTCTGTTTCTGTAAGTTTGGTATTGTTTTTTGATCTTATAGTATTTAGTGCCTCTCTGAATTCTTTCCCTTAGCATAAAGTCCTCAAGGTCCATCCATATTGTCACTAATGGCAGGATTCCCTTCATTTTCATGGTCGAATAGTATTCCATTGTATGTCTATCCATCATATTTCTTTATCTATTCAGAAGATAAAGGATATAATTGTATTCTCCTTATTCTTAGTTTCCCAAGTCCAGGCCCTCACAACTTTAACCTGATTATAGGCCAATCCAATCTCTGTTTCCCACCAGCCCAGCTCACGTTCAACAGTCCATCCTGACCAGAAACCTGCAGTGCCCCCTAAACTTTAATGTCCTTAGAAATTCCCTAAGATTCTTTTTTTTTTTTTAATTTTAAATGTTTTATTTATTTGTGAGAGAGAGAGGCAGCGTGAGCAGGGGAGGGTCAGAGAGAGAGGGAGACACAGAATCTGAAGTAGACTCCAGGCTCTGAGCTAGCTGTCAGCACAGAGCCCGACGCAGGGCTCGAACCCACAAACCATGAGATCATGACCTGAGCCGAAGTTGGAAGCTTAGCTGGCTGAGCCACCCCTGGCGCCCCCCTAGGATTCTTTTTAAAGTGCAGATTTTGATTTAGCAAGTCTGGAATGGGTCCAAGATTCTGCCTCACTAACAATTTCCCAGAGGGTGCCAATACTGATGATTCTTAGGTAACACTTTGGGTAGCAAGGGTCTGAATATGAAGTGCCACCCCCATTGAACATTCCTCATTGCTCCAAACACTCCTTCAAACTCCTCCTTTTGCATGCTGGTAGAAGCAGTGCTCAACACTGTAGTTCTTTTTTCTTTTTTCATAGATTGCATTTATTTGGTCTTCCCAGCATGATGATTTACTCCTTGAGGCCAGAGATCCAGCTTCTCTTACATAAGAATTATTCAGGTAGAATATCAGCTTTCTGAGGGCAAGGCGTTCGTCTGGTTTGTTCACTGCTGTATCCTCAGAGCTTCGAACAGTGTGTGGCACATAGTAAGCCCTCAGTAGGTATCTGTTGAATGAATAATGGGTTTCCTTTGAAGTCCTCACTAAGGTTAGGCAAGTTATGGGTATACTGTATGTTTTATTGAGCCTAGCTAAACTCCTAGGTACTGCTCTTGTTGAATCTTTAAATTGCTTACTTTACTATAGGTTACACTGTTAATTTTTGTGTATCCTAAATTTTTTCCAGTTACTTTAATTTTGCAACTACCTAAGACTGAGTTGTGTTATTTTAATAAATAAATTAATTAAGCCTATCTGAGAAGTGACTTTCCCTGAGCCAGAGTTATGTAAGAATGTGGAAGACTGCTAAATTGTGAGACCTGAACTATTGAGGCATTCCCTTAAAAACACTGCTTTTGAGATCTTAGTAAAATTCCTGGCCCCTATTTAGGTCTGCTGCTATTTACTAAACTATCTTTGCTTGTCATTATGCTTGATAGAGATCACTTGAGTTGTGACATAGAGTTCATTGTAGTTTAATTATTCTTTTTCATAAACATACATACAAATATATATATATTTATTAATTTAAATAAAGTGATAAGAAATCCACGTGTGCTTTTTTACTCCCCATCAAAAAGGACGTTTGATTTACATCAAAATGTCAGTCCAGAGTCCAATAATATGTTACCATGTGTTCCCACAACTTGATAGAGTTAAGTTCCTTGAAGGGAGACACCAAATCTTATGCTCTTTAGTAGCGCCATACGGTATAACATTGTGCCTCAGATTGAATATGGTACCTGCTTGATTGATGTGACCTGAGTGACTATGAATACTTAATAAGTGTATAAATAAAGTAAGATTGTATACAGTTTAAGCAAAGTGAGGGAATTCCAAGTCAGACTGTCCTTGAGCCCAAGAAAACTTAGTAATTATAGTTACAATCTGTAGTTTCAATTTCTTGGCATTGTTGTACCCTCAATATTTAATATTTAACTTTGTGCATGTTTATAAATATTAACTGAGTGGGCTGGTTCATAGCTTAAGTGTAGATAGATGGAAATGGCCAGACAAACTTTGATATAGGCAATAGTCAGGTAATAATATCTTACAGCCATGGTTCTCAACCAGAGGCAATTTTGCCTCCTGGAGATATGTTTGGTTGGGACAAATGGGGAAGAAAGGATGCTATTGGGAGAGGCCGGGGATGCTGCTAACCATACTCCAATGCACAAGACAGCCCTCACAACAAAGGATTACCCAGTCCAAAATGTTAGTGGTGTCAAGGCTGGAGAAACCATGCTCTATACTCTTTCATTAAGGGTTAATAACCAAGAAACAGACTTGGGAAACACCATTCCCTGAGAATTTCAGTTCAGTGTGGTGGCTGGGGCAAAAAACAAACACACACACACAAAAAAAACAACCCAAGGGGTACTTGGGTGGCTCAGTAAGTTACGTATCTGATTTTGATTCAGACCATGATCTCATGGTTTGTGGGTTAGATCCCTGCATTGGGCTCCATGCCGACAGCGCAGAGCCTGCTCTGGATTCTCTTGTCTCTCCCTCGCTCTCTGCCCCTCCCCCACTCTCTCTCTCAAAATAAATAAACGTTTAAAAAAAGCAACCCCAAAAGTCACCACCAACAAAAAATACTCCACAAGATATTGGGTCACATCAAGGGGAAACAAAGCAATATTGTTATGTTACCTGTGTATAAAACCATGGATCATCTTCCCCCCAAAGAGTGAATGCTACCTAATGAAAAATGATATTGAACAGAAAATAACTTCAAGAAAAATTTGATTTGCTTAAAGAATATTTAATCACAGAGCAGGTTATAATGTATTAGGCATTACCTAGGGGTCTTCAAATATGTTACCTTGTTGAGTTAAATTTGACCTCTTACTCCACTTGACAAAATTTAGAGGTAAGGTTTCATCACATTTTTGACTTTTAACATTTTGAGCCTTATTTAATAACTACATTGAAATGTATAATGTGTATAAATGTATGAAGTACCAGGGCAAATTGATCTAATTATCTGGATTTCTTTCACTTATCTGAATATTTGAAATGAAAGGAAATGATCTTGGTAATTGTAGAAGCTCACAATCCAGTGGTAGGAATATTTTGATTCAAGCTGCTAGACTCTGTACTGATATTTGGAAGTACAACATTCAAGCGTCCTTTTTTAAAATCTGTAAAAGCTTGTGTGATACCTCAAAACTTCTCTTTACTCTCTGTGGGTATCAAATCGGAAACCATAACAGAATAGTTCTTGCAAATATTGGAGTCTAACTATTGTTCTGGCGAAGCATCCCGAGACAACTCTGTTGAATCAGTTCTAGTCAAGTAGCATTAAGCCTTTTGGGCTTACACAGGACTCTACCACAGTGTCACTTACAACAAACAACAACTAGTATCAAAGACTCGGCACCACCGAATTTTCTCGCTAGCTGTACTTCCTGATGCTACTGAGGGGAATAGAGCCACAGAGGTGGTGGGTAGGAGCAGATGCTGCTTAAGTGGTTTCCTGCTTATAATATTTCTTGAAATGTATGCTAACTCGCTTTGAAATATTTGCATTTAGGTACTGAAACAATCAAGCTCATTATCTCTTGCCCTAACCAATTGGTTCTAGAACTGAGAGAGGTAAATGTGGCCTGGAAAATGTCATTCCCGTGTCGAGGTTGGAGTCAAAAGATGGAATCTTAAGAGGTATCCTCCTGGTTCTGATTTTCCTGCCTGCCCAAATTCCCACAGGACTCCACTGTTGATCTCTAGAGGCCTTGGAGCTAACGGGAAGGCCCTCAGAATCCCACATGCCCTCACTCCCAGTCTCCTCCATGGTGGCTGAGCCCATGCTTTCCATGCCAGTTATCCTGTAAGGATAGTTTTGTGTTGCCATTGGGAACATGAAGACTGGGGAGTTTCTTAAGAGAGATTATTTGGGAGGCTGGGCTCTTTGTAGTGAAATCAGGTAACTTCTTTGTGCTCTCTAGGGTGCAGGTTTTAGCCACAGGAGAACCCTTCATGTGTTACCGTGAAATGGTGCTGAACAACCAACTTGGGTGAGACTTACTTTCTCCCTCTGAGTTAACTTCTTAAAATGGATGGAATCAACTGCTTGTTCTTTAATTTGTAGGCTTCTTTAGAAAACAGTTTTAGTCAAAGGTGGCAGTTAAAAACAGGAAAAAACTGGCAGTTGAGACCAAATAGGAAGTGACTATGCCATCAGCTCACACTGGGGAAAAGGAAGTTGTTGCCGGGACCTCTAAGAAAGGCAGTTGGGTAAAAATTGCCACCCTTCAACTTGCTTGCTGAGCTTCTGTCACCCTGTGGTCAAAGCCCCTGTAGTTTTGTTACATGAAGAGAGCAGAGAAATAACAGGCCGCCTGTGCAGGACTATTATCAGGGACTACCAGAAGTTTCTGGGGGCAGAACTCGACATTGTAGACAAGCAAGGCTTCCACCCTACTCATTTTTTTTCCCGTCCCAAACTGAAAGTTTAAGGTTAGTAAAAAGTCAATATGTTATCCCAGGAGGCCCACAACAAGGGTCCCACTGCAGGCTGTGACAGGGAGTTTTAGCTGAGAGCTAGAAGGCAGAGTGTCTTCTTACACTTGCACTTGGGCTGCAGAGAGAGCCTCGGTAAGCCACCGCATCTTTCCCTTTTTCCTTTTATTTCTTCTCTGTTCTTTTCTTTCTCACGTATTTCTTGAGCACAGTGCTAGGAGCTGTGCTGAGAGCAGGGAATACAAAGAAATGCAAGGACTTTGCTTCCTTGCAAGAGAACACCGTAAGAAACAAGGAACACTCAACGTGATACATGATTAGAGTACTACAACATTCAAAAAAGGTCTGGCAACAGACACCAGAGAGTAATGCATGTTGCCTGTGTAGATGCTAGAAGGCTTCACAAAAGAGGTGATATTTGAACTAAGCCTTGAAAAATAGATAGGAGGTAGCCGGGAAAAGTCTTGGGGAGAGCATTCCAGAAAGAAGGAACAGCACAAACAAATGCCTAAGCTGGGTACGTGGACCCCCCCATCACCTGATGACCTAGTTAAAATCCATATACCATGCCCCATTCATACAGATTCTAATTTTGTAGATCTGAGGTGGAGAAAGCATGTGTATTTTGTGACCAAAAAACAACAATAACAACAAGCCCACACTGACACAACTCCTTGGGTGATTATGATGTGTCCTCTTGGTTATGAACCACTAGCTCAGAGAAATGACAAGCTTTCTGTGAGGACTAGCTGGCAGTTTGGTTTAATAGGCAGAAATACAGAGTACGTGAGGCATCTTGGTAATGAGGTTGGAAGGGGAAGTGAGGGGGCAGACCTTGAGCCATGTATGCATGGCCAAAGACTTTGGACTTGATCCTGTAAACTCCTAGGAGTACTGAGTGGTTTTAAGGAAGAGAGGAATCTGTTCCAGATTTGTATGTTCAAAAAATAAAAACAAAACCCCCCTCTGGTTAGTACATAAAGGCCAGATTGGATATAAAGTACATAAAGGAGAGACTGGAAGCAGAGGGACCTATTAAGAGGCCATTAGGAGACCATTGTAAAAGTGCAGGAGAAGGACTGACTTAAATTTATGGCTACAAGAATAAAGAGGAGGGGACAGATTCCAGAAACAATTTGGGGATGGAATCAACAGCATTCAGTTGATTGGAAGTGGCCAGGATCAGAGGGAGAGGTGTAAAATGCCAGAGACATGGTAGCTTAGGGAAATGGGTAAATGCTGATGCCTGGAAATGAGCCAGGAAATACAGAAGGAAGACCAGGTTTGGGGAAACGATGAAGTGTTGAGTTTGGGGGCACTCAGTTTGAAGTGCCTGTACCATATCCAAGTAGAGATGTCCAGAGGGCAGTTAAAAGTAACAAGAGGTCAGATTACAAATATACATTGAGAATTGCAGGGAGAAATCCTTTGTGACCTGATGGCAAGTTGTCAGTAAAGGACATAAAGAATAGAAACCAAGTTGGAACTGCTCAGTTCCTATTTTGAGTCACTTCTTGAATAGTTGTCCTATGTTTTGGTCCGGGGAGATGAGCCTGTGCCTGCTGACATTGTATCTATCTGTAGAAAGTTTTTTCTTGAAAGTAATGATTTTTAATCTCATCTATAAGATTAAATTACTAAATATTTCTGCTGTGTTCCTGCATACATAGATTGTCCTTTTAATACATGATAATGACAGTAAAGATAAGAACAGAGTGAAGGACAGGAGCGATGTGACGAGATCTGAATGCTATGTTGCCAGGTTTTCTGGGATTTTTTTTTTTTTTTGCATGCAACTGTAAAATAGATTATTGTGCACCAGAGCAGTTTATATTATATTTCCCCTCCTACTCAAAAGAAAATGAGGTGGGAGATGACATGCATGCCTGGTTTCATGAAGCCAAGTTAGTGTCTTCTACAATGGAAAGAAAAACAGGAACAATTTATTGCAATCTAAAGCACAGATTACTGGCAAAGCCATGTTATTTGCCTGTGCGAAAGAGCATAGCAACTTTAGTTAATATTTCTCCAATTTTTCAGAATCATTCATACTATTCTGGTTCTTCCATTCTTTCTGTGCTGTTGACCTTTTATGAAACTTCACACGTCCCTATATTTTACCATATGTGACAGTAAGCATTCAAGTGGCTAAATGCCAGCTTGAAATTAACATAGATAAATCATGCTTTTCATATAAATTGGGAAAATGGTGTTAGACTTTTCCAATATGAAATCATGAAAGCAGATACAAATAGATTATATTCTAAATGTTTTGTACAATGCACTTTATTATGTGTTTGGGTTTTTCTCAGGTGTTACAAGAAACTGGAACATACCAGCTCTTAAATTGTAATATAACTTTTGCATCTGACAATATACAGATTCCTGCAATGCAAATATAGACAAATGAGTACTTACTCTGTTGTGAAGGATGGATTTAGTTCATGAAATAAATACTAAAAAAATATATATTTTCTTATTTTTTTCCATACTCTCAAAGCATTAAAAGGTTATTGCTGTATGGAAAGGTCATTTATGTGAACAATAACAGGCGAAACTGTGTCTGGGTTGTAAAATGCTGAGTTAGTGAATACGTTTCCTAGTAAAAAAGTAAGGTATTCGATGTGAGTATGGATAACAGTACACTTCAGTACTGCTTTCCCACTTTGGTTCTGCACCGAGTAAATTAGATATAAAGTAATTCTTTTGTTGTCCTTTTTTTTGGGGGGGGGATTAGAATAGTTAATATTATTGAGCTGTCAATAGTACTCAGAATGATCCACTGATGTAATACAGTGTCTATCAAAATCCCAATGCCATTTTTGGTAGAAATATCAAAATCCATCCAAACTTTCATATGGATGTCACAGGGTAACATATATCCAGAATAATGCAGAAAATGAAGGGGCACCTGGGTGGCTCAGTCGGTTAAGCATCTGACTTTGGCTCAGGGCATGATCTCACCGTCCCTGGGTTCGAGCCCCGCGTCGGGCTCTGTGCTGACAGCTAGCCCAGAGCCTGGAGCCTGCTTTGGGTTCTGTGTCTCCCTCTCTCTCTGACCCTCCCCTGCTCTCTCTCTCTCTCTCTCTCAGAAATAAATAAAACATTAAAACAATTAAAAAGGAAATGAAGGACGCCTTGGTGGCAATACACCTCCAAATTTAAAGCATACTACAAAGCCATAGTTATCAAAATAACTTCCTACAGACATTAAGGCAGGCATAGAATAATAACCAAGTGATGGTGAGCTAGACGTCTTCTTCACCAATGTTAACGTATATGACAAAGAACTGAAGATCATGTTAAATTCATATTCTGACTCAGATTTCAGGTTGGGATCTGAGTTTCCACATTTCTCACAAGCTTGCAAGTGATGCTTTGTTGTCCTTTTTAAAGCAGGAGCCCAAGCCAAACTTGTATTCATGTAACTAGAAAAATCGGTTATTTTAAGAGCTATGGCTTATGTAGTGTTTGCTCTGTGGCAGGCATGGTTGCAATTTACATATATTTCCATGTCATTCTCACCACAACCCCATAGGCTGTCATATCATTCACATTTTACAGGTGACAAAACTGAGGAACAGAGAGATGAAGTAACTCATCCAAGGTAGGATTGTCAGATAAAATACAGGATGCCCAGTTACATTTGAATTTTATATTAGTGATGAAAACCTACATGAGACATACTTTTACAGAAAACATTATTAAAATTCAAATGTAACTGGTCATCTTGTATTTTTCCTTGCTAAATCTGACAGCTCTTCAAGCCAAGGTCATTTGGCTCTTAAGGGGTTGGGCTAGAATTTGAACCAAGGGAGTGTGACATCAGGATTTATGCTTTTAACTGCTAGGCTTCAACTGATTATTAGAAATGGAGGGTAGAGAGATTCATTTTCTCTATGTGGAATATTGAAAAAAATCATGACTAATGAATACCTCATGGGCAAGATCACAGGTCTCTAAGTTTGAGTTTATTTTAATTTACTCTGATTGTTAATCATTTGGCTGCAGCACTTTTTAGTGAGAATTTTTGATTTAAAAGTGATAAGATCTACAACATTTTGAACTAATTTTTCCTTCAGTGCTCTCTGATGGGCAAGGTTAAAGAAAAAGTGTGCTTCGCTATAATGAATGGAATTAACTGATCAGTACTGTTGTTCAAAACACATTTTTTTTTCTTTACAAAGCAGCTTTATGTTGTTTACCAACAGTAAGGGCTTTCTGTCAGTAAGAGCTTTTTAAAAGACACATATAGGATATATTTATTCACACCATTTTCTTCTTTCTTCCTTTGAAATTTTTACTCTAAGACAGGCAAAGGGATATTTACTTTTTGAAAGATAGTACAATTTAATGTGGGGGGTGGAACGTGAACTTTGGAGCCAGACAGACCTTATTAAGCTTTGTGAACTTGATGTCTGAGCCTCATTTTCTCCATCTGCAAAATGGGAATTATTAATGCCTCCTTTGAATGGTGGTGGTAAGGGTTACATGAGATGATAAACGTAAACTGCTCTAATGTGATATCTGGTACAGAGTTGACACGTCACGCTTTCTTTTCCCTCCCTGTCCACCTACCTCCTCCCCAGATCCTTCACTATACTCAGCAACCCCCCATGAGTCTTTGAAAGATCTAAACCTTATTTATGAAGTATCTTACCTTGCTCAGAAGTTACATAGCAATCAGAGGTAGAGTCAGTTGGAATCTAGAGTGACTAAAATGTTTCCCTTCATTCCATGTTTTTCTGAATTCCTAAAATGTTTAGGTGACAACAAAAGAATTACATTTTGATTTCTCCTCTTAGAGATTAATGCAAGGATTTTTAGGTTTTTTTTTTTTTTAACAATGAGAATATTTTTAGAGTTTCATGTTAGTGTTTATATACTTTAGCCTCATGGGGAAACTCACCATGGATCTCTTTGAGGACACAGGCATCAAAAGAGATGGCAAGGGAAGGGAAATCATGTCATTAAAGCATTTTCCTGCATATATGTGCATATGCGTTGAGGCAAGGGATGGTGGATATATAGTGAGGGGAAATACAAAAGTAAGTGCAATTAGGGTCAAATACAAAGTCACCATCAGATTAGGAAACAACTAACATTGCTACTGAAAACAATCACTTCTGAGGTGTGGTATATAGTGTGCTCATTAAGAACATGGACCTTGGAGCCAGACTGCTTAGGGTCAAGTCCCAGTCTTGTTTACATACTAGCTCTATGATCTTCAACAAGTCACGTAGTTTCTCTGTACCTCGGTTTCCTCATTTGTCAAATGTGGGTAATAAAAATACCTACCTAATTAAGTTGATTCAAG
The DNA here is from genome assembly GCA_017311185.1 of Proteles cristata cristata. NCBI lineage: Eukaryota > Metazoa > Chordata > Mammalia > Carnivora > Hyaenidae > Proteles > Proteles cristata. The sequence goes on from JAESUZ010003176.1 coordinate 75,229, forward strand.
GACTTAAATGAGTGTAATGTCTTCTTTAAACTTGTATTGAAGTGTGCCATACATACAGAAAGCTGCACAAATCCTAAGTGTCAAACAGCTCAATGAATTTTCACCAAGTGAACACACTCATGTATCTGTCCCCCACAGCAAGAAACAGAATTATACTGCACCCCTAGAAGACACCTTGATGCCTTATCCAGTCACTACCTCCTCTAGCCCATACATATCCACTTCCTTGTCTTCAAATAATTGTGGGTTCCTATTGCCTACCTTTTAACTTTAAATGAGGATCTACATAATGTGCTTAGTTATAACAGATAGTAAACATAGTAAACATGATAGAAGCTTAACAATGTGATTTCAACAATAACAAGAAATCAGGCATATTTGGAGGGTAGAATTCTTAATAGGAATAACAAAAATCAAACTGGTGAACTAAAGCTTATGATAATAAAGTTTAAAAATCCTCTTTTTAAAACAATCACAGCTCTTGAAAACATTTTGCTTTCATCAATTATATCTATTGTGTGTTCCATGGAAAGAAAAGTACATTCCATTTGGGACAGCACAGAAAACATATCCCCAAACATTTTAACATGATCTAACATAAGGATTTTACTCAAATTGCTAAAAGACCAAGGAATGGAAAATATATTTGGCAGAGGCTCTTTTAGGCCTCAGTTTCCTTATGTAAAATGAAGAGATTTGGGCCATCTCTAAGGTTCTTTCCAGCACTGACATTTAAAGATTATATTTTAAAAATCCCTAAAAAGCAAAACCTGGAACTCTCTGAACAATTGTTTTATAGCCAAGTAATAAATTTAAAGTCATAGTCAAACATGACCTTTTGTAAGGAAGGCAGCAGGGTTTTTGTGAGGGAAAATCATTTCTGACTAATCTATTAGCGCTCCTCAAGAGAGTAAATAACATGTGGACAAGAAGAAGCTAGAGGATAGAATTTACATAGACTTAAAAAAAAGCCTTTGACAAGCTTCTGTACTGTTGACTTTTTTGTTGTTAAATGAGTCTCTGTGGGATCCGGGGAAACATTTTGCATGGAAGGCATGCAACTTACAGAATGAAATGGAGGGTAGGAAAAAGTGGGTGCTTCTGTGGATATACAAGTGTCAGCATTGACTTCTATGGTCCCAGGTTTATTTATGTGTCATGAGTGGTATAAAATAAGTTATACACAGTGGTATTTCTGTGGCACTAAGCTCTTCTCAGTAGTAAAATGCCAAGCTGATGTAGTATAAATGGCAAGGAAGTCTCTCAAAATTGGCGGGGTGGGAAAAGATGAACAATAGATTATCTCAGCAAGGTAAAGCATTTATAGAAAAAAAGAAACCTAACTACATCATACAAATAATAAGATTGTTGTCTTTTATGGCTCTGGAAAGAGATCTAGGAGTCACAGATATTTCTGGAACAATTTCAGCTCACAGCACCATTTGGGTCAGAAAGGTCAACAAAATTCTGTGCATCAATAGAAAATGGACTACAAACAGAGTGATACATTAATCTGTTTTTGAAAAAAAATTTTTTTAAACCTGGTGCAGGAACACAGTGTTTAATTCAGGAGGCCATAAATCAAGACAGGCAAAATGGAGCCCAAGGTGGTATAGAGTTGGGAAGCCGGAACAAAGGAATAAGAAGACTCAAAGTATTAGGAGTTTTTAACTCAAAAAGATAAAGCTTGAGACAATGGCCAAAGTCCATACTAAAATTAGCACTACTAATAATAACTGCTTATTTAGTATGTCCTTGGTGCCTAGCACGGGTCTAAACACTTGACGTGTCCTGAGTCATTCAATACCTATTACCCCATGAGGTGGGTCCCACCATTATCCTCACTATAAAAGCATCATGAGGGGTATGTACAGAGTAAATAATGATCAAAGCTGTTTACTGGCTAGAGCTCAGCACAGACCTTAAAACTCAAAAGAATCAAGTTTAAGACAAACAGAAAGAAGTGAGACTTTATGCACTGGGCAGTAAAACCTAGGGAACTCACCGCCTCAAGCAACAAGTTCAACTGAAAAGAGATTTCAAGAGGGATTTAGGCTATATTTGTAGAAGATAAAACCACAATAGCTTACTAAGAGAATCTTGTGAAATGTCTTTAACTTTTGAGGTTGTCATTAAGGAGGCCAATGACGCCCTCTCCACTCCTACTACCAGCATGTCTCTGAGTCCTCCTATAAAAATTAGGGACTGGATGGACCAGAAATTTGGTCAAATGAGGCTTTTCCTTTTTAATTATGACACAAGTAGGAGAACAGCATGTGAACTCCTTGTGAGCATTTCAAGATGGTTGTCATGTATCCTATACTTGAATGTGTTTTCATTGTGCAGAACGCACAGAATCTTATTTAAAGCAAAGCTTTGCCATGTAGAAATGGAATCTTTTTTAAAAAATTACTTGCAGAAGAATAATTTGCCCCAAGGAGAGTAGCTAGAGAGTTTTTCTTTACCACCCATCCTCTGGCCAGCATTAATTTGGGGTTATTTCATGCCCATATTTCTTTAAGAAATTACATTTCAGAGAAAATACATTTCACACAAGGAGAAACAGGAAAATAGCTTAAAAGAATATCCCTGTATCAAAACCCTCCCATAGGGGCTCCTGCCTGGCTCAGTTGGAGGAGCATGTGACTATTGATCGTGCAGTTGTGAGTTCAAGCCCCACATTAAGTGTAGGGATTACTTAAAAAATATTTTTAACGTTTATTTATTTTTTTGAGAGAGAGTAAGAGAGCACGAGCGCAGAAGCAGGGGAGGGGCAGGGAGAGAGCAGGGCAGAGTATCCAAAGCTGGCTCTGCACTGACAGTAAGAGAGTCCGGTGTGGAGCTTGAACTGACAAACCATGAGATCATGACCTGAGCTGAAGTCGGACGCTTAACGGAGCCACCCAGGGGCCCTAAGAAAAAAAATTTTAAGGGGCACCTGGGTGGCTCCGTCAGTTAAGCGTCCGACTTCAGCTCAGGTCATGATCTCACAGTTCGTCGGTTCGAGCCCCGTGTCAGGCTCTGTGCTGGCAGCTAGCTCAGAGCCTAGAGCCTGCTTCAGATTCTGTGTGTGTCTCTCTCTCTGACCCTCCCCTGCTCACACTCTCTCGCTCACTCTCAGAAATAAATAAAACATTAAAAAATTTTTTCTTAAAATAAAAAAAAAAAATAACATACCCATGAAAACCTACATAGTACCTCCTCTGTCACATCAGTGCTCACAAAACCCAAGGACAGAGCCATCCAGGGCTGCATGGGGCTGCTTCTGTCTTTGTGGTATAACATGGTTAGTCTCCATAAGATGCATCAATGTCCTCCTTTGGCTTAGTGACCTCTACCTTATTGAAACACTGTATGTGCTACAGGGACACCATGAGAAAGAAACGGGAGAGAAGAAAGACTGGGAGTTAATGTCTAGTTCACAGAAAACTAACGTTATCTGTGGGAAGGAAGTATGAAAATAAAAATAAAAAAAAAAAACTAGAAAGCTGAGAAACAGAGGAAGGGGAAAAAGACACATGAAAAGGTAGGATTGTTCTGCAGTCAGTGGGAATCATTTAAACAGTGAGAGACAAGGGCGTCTGGGTGGCTCAGTCAGTTAAGCGGCCGACTTTGGCTCAGGTCCTGCTCTCACTGTTTGTGGGTTCAAGCTCTGCGTCTGACTCTGTGCTGACAACTCAGAGCCTGGAGCCTGTTTCCAATTCTCTCTCTCTCTCTCTCTCTCTCTCTCTCTCTGCCCCTCCCCCACTCATGCCCTGTCTCCCTCTCTGTCTTAAAAATAAATTATTAAAAAAATTTTAAACACTGAGAGAGGACTAAATGTGGACTTCAACGCTAATTGGGCCATAAGCAAATGAAGAAGCTGTGTAATCCCTTGAGCTCTCTTACTTCTCATCGTAGAGTCTCTGCTCTATGTCCGCTCCCCTGACTCTGGCCCTATGTCTCCTCACTGCCCAAAGCCCATTTTGGCAGCTGGTGGCTAAGCCAGTACTGGCTCTACGCTATTCTCACCTCTCTGAACCCAGATGTGTCTGTGTTTTGCCCATTTTAGTACCCTGGCCTGAGAACATTTTTATCCTAATGGAGAATACTTATTAAATGTGGTTCTCTACTTGTAGTTGCAAGTAGAGAGAGACATTTAGGGAACAGAGGCCTCCTTGCACCCTCAAACAACAGGTGGAAAGACAACAGCTTTTGTCCGTCAGGTAACCACACTGACCATAGGTTTCCTCATCTGTAGAGTGGAAATAATAATGCCTTTCATTCCTGTTACAATTGACAACACTTTCACATAAATTTACCTATTTGATCCTTACGGCCACGCTCTGAGGTAAGGGTGATTTCTCCATCTGACAGGCAAGGGAACTGAAGTTCATTGAGGTGAAGTAACTTGTATGAACCCTGTCTGTGTCCCCTGCCCCTTATTACGTGGAATCCCTTTGGCAACTCCCTTCTCTGACTGCATTTCCTCATTTGGAAGATTGAGATAATAATGCCTACGTTATGGAACTGTTGTGAAGGATTAAATGGAACACTGAGTGTAATGCACCTTGGACAGGGCAGAGCACCATGAGGAATAGGTGAAAGATGTGGAAGCTCCTGGAAAGAGGAGCAGTAGTAATACTTGGTGCACATGTTAGCCCACAAGAGAGTCCACTGGCCCAAATGTAGAGTTAGCTACTAGAGGCCAGGTCATAGGCAAACAGAGCCAAACGTGGCTGATTCAAGGAAAGAAAGGAGGCTGTGTGCTCTGCAGGCCACCCAAGGACTAGGTTGCAGTTTCCTTAGAATAGTGGTTCTCAAACTTGAGCCTGGGTTAGAATCACCTGTTAAACGACAGGTGGCTGGGCCTGACTCCAAGAGTTTCTGATTCAGAAGGACTGGGAAGGGGCCTGAGAATTTGCATTTCTTATTTATTTATATATTTGAGAAAGAGACAGAGAGAGTGAGAGAAAGAGAGAGTATATGTGTGTGCACACACATGAGCTGGGTAGGGGCAGAGAGAATCCCAGGCAGGCTCTGTGCTGTCAGTGTGGAACCCGACCCCGGGGCTTGGACTCACCAACCGTGAGATCATGACCTGAGCCAAAACCAAAAGTCAGACACTTAACTGACTGAGCCACCCAAGCACACTGAGAATTTGGATTTCTAATGAGATGCTTGCTGTTGCTGATTCTGCCAATCTCAGGAGTCCACTTTGAGAATCACTGTCTTCAAATAAATAATCCTGTCCAGTTCCAGGTATCAGAATTTCCTTGCTTTTGTTTCTTCTTTTCCTCTCATTAAAAAAAATCCTCTTGAAAAATGCCTATGCTGTTCTGGTAGAAGGAAGGGAATTGTCCATAACTGGTCCAGGAGAGTTAGAGTGAGGAGAGGACCACTGGAAACCAGGGATGGTGGTGTCAGTGGCTACCCGGGCTAGAAGGCTGGGAGAAGCCTTATAGTAGAACAAAGGTCAAAACTCAGATGGGAAAGAGTCAAGAGACAGCTGTGATTCCTGAGCCTTTCCCAGCTTGCATTTTCCCTCACAAGCTTTTTCCTACCTAAGCTTTTTATCCCTTGTATAACTACTACCATATTTGGGAGGGGGCGGGGTGGGACAAGGATTCACTATATTTCCTTTTCGTGCTTTTCCTACTTCCTTCTTTTACTCTTTGTCATCCACAAGGCTAGTATGAACTTCTTGGAGAGACTGAAGCAGCATGCACAAATTATGGCAGCCTGAATAAAAAGCTTAACAAAATTAGACATCTCTCTTAAAGTAAAATATGTGCTCTGTACTCTGTATCATGTTACAGCAAATTTGAAAACCAAGGGCTGTATTCCAAGTCACCGCCTGGCAGTTGTCAGTAACTAAGCCTCTGCTACCTGTTAAACACAGTTAATGAAGCAGTCTGTGTTTATAGATTAGAGGATTTGTCTTTGAAAATTGTAACCCAATAGAATAAGAAAGATGGATAGCCTTGTATTTAGATTTCTGGATTAGAAATCATCTGTCCCATGAATTCCAAGGAAGCCAAAGAACTTGTGTCCTTACTTACCAAGACTGTATTCTTTCTAGTGCAAATCTTAGGAAACTGAAACACAAATAGGAAACTCTGCTATAATTATAAGAATGTACATTTCTTTAGCTCTTGAGGCAGAGATACTTTAGATTAGGGATTCCATATAAGGTGTCCGGGCCTGTTCAGTGCCTTTAAGCTATCAGGTATTTGCCTGTACCAACCTGCACGCATTACATGAAAACAGGCCTCCCTCATTCTTTCAGAATTCATGGCTTCTGTCCTGAACCATTCACCCCAGCTTATCTTACACTCATTCCTAACCTTTTCTCGGTCTGTTCTAATTTCTGACCTTGTGACTCATTTTTCCTCTCACTGCCTTGCCTCACCCTGGGACCTGGCACTTGCTATTACTTCTTCCACTTGAACCTTTTGCAGTCCTTCTTGGCCAATAACCAGATTCTCTACCCAGCTAGGCTGCGGTTGGCATCCATGGATGAGTGCCCTAACTTGAGACCAACCTGTTTCTTGGGACGTTTACACAGGCCTCCATGGAAGGTACCCTTGCTCAATACACCGAGTCCTGGGAGCAGAACTCAGACTTGAGAGATTTGTGACTCCTTGATAATGCTCCCAGAAGGAACAGAAAACAAATGAAAAGGAAAGAATTTAATTGCCCAATCAGTATCTAGTGGTGAACCAACTGAATTTTGTATATTGTCTAAAGTAAAATGAGGAAGAAAACTGGTGCTTTATAGCATATGCTATTTAGTAGTTCCTTTCAAATGTGAAGAATTACTATTTATTTTTCCCTATCCTTCATATCTACCTGCCCCCAACAGCCCACCCATAATCAGTTGACTGCCAAGACTTATTAATTCTACCCTCCATAATGTCTCTTGAATCCACCATCTCTTGCCTGACCTATTTGCAATAGTGTCTTCATAATTTGGCTCCTTGTGGCCAGTGGCTCTTTGTCCCCATTCCACCCTTCCATGCCTCTCCTCCCCTGCCAACACATTTCTCACACTTCCACCAAAGTAATCTCTCTAAAACACAGATATGATCACATTACTCCTTCTCTTAACACTTTTATTCCTGTGTATGTATCAGATTATTATTATATATGATTCTGGTTTTCTAGAAAACAGAAATTCTAATTATGACAATTGTGTTGATCTCCTATATCTGTATTCTGTTTTAGAGTGTTTTCACAGCTATTATCTAATCATAAAAAAATTAATCCTGTGACTCAGCTATTATTTTATCTCTATATTTGACGAGAGAGTATAACTTTTATGTATAGTGAATTGTACATAGTAAGTGGCAGATATTTTCAAATTATGTATGGGATCTATTTGGCTAAGTGAGTAGATTAGGTACTCTTGAAAAAAAAAAAACTGGAACTTTCAGTTCCAGAGAATGAATTTGTTAAATCTTACTTGGATGCTGGCAAATCTCAGTTGTTTAGAGCATGTAATTACTGAGGTCAAAGTTGGTGGTTCAATTCCCATTTGTTTAAGTTAGCCTCGTTCGGTTTCATGGACATAGTTTGTAACCCTAACCTCAGCCAGCTATTTCACAATTGCTGGTCCCAATGGTACATGGGTAACAGAATATGGATAAATCTACACTGTGACTCCATCCCTGTTACTTGAAAACTCAAATATAATGCTAACTCCTTAGTCTTTTAAAAAGCTTTGTGTATTCAGTTATACAAAGAAGTTTTAGTAATAATCATCTAGACAAAGAGACAATATGAAGGGCGCCTGGGTGGCTCAGTTGGTTAAGCGTCCGACTTTTGCGCAGGTCATGATCCCGCGGTTCGTGGGTTCCAGCCCCGTGCCAGGCTCTGTGCTGACAGCCAGCTCAGAGCCTGGACCCTGTTTCAGATTCTGTGTCTCCCTCTCTCTCTGACCCTCCCCTGCTCACGCTGTCTCTCTCTCTCAGAAATAAATAAAACATTTTTTAAAAATTAAAAAAAGAGAGAGACAATACGATTCTCCAAAATGGTTCCTTGAGGACCCCAAAGAATGCTTTATAAATATCTCTTTCCAATAGTAGTTTCCTAATTATACAATTCCTATCTAATATCGCTAGTGCCATCTCTACTAGTGACTTGGGTAATAATTATTAATGTAGCTTCAGATAAATCCTGTAGCAATTACACATATGATTTCTATATTTTCTCTTTAATGAATAACAGAATATTGTACAGATTATACTAGCTCTCTCATTCACAGAGATGTGATGAGCACCAGGCTCAGCCTTATATACAGATGACATTACAAATATGGTAGCACTAAGAAGATCCCAACTTGAAATTTTCAGGTCCCCCCTTATTTACTCTCAGTTAAGACTAGATTCCATTGTTAAAATGCAGATATCTCTGAAAGAAATAATAAGTCATTGTCAATTATTAGCATCTAGGTATAAATTAATTTATCAGATCCTTTTTATCAAACACTTAACTAAAAGGAGTGCATTAAGAAAGATATCTGACTGGTACACAGTCATGGGAATATAGTGGAGACTAAGGTTCATATTACCGAAGCTAAGACTTAGGTCAGATCTTGAGGACAGGATAAAGACACAAGATGGGACATTTGTGGATGAAGTAGGGATGTTCCTAGAAGAGAGAAGCAGAACAGTACCAGAATACAAGGGTCTCTTGCTTCGCTTCCCTGTTTGGCTTTTAGCCAACTGTAACAAGACTACATGAAATGGTATCATATTAACAGCATTCTGTGATGGTTAAGAAACCAAGTTCTGGCATCAGACAGACTTTGATTCAATTTATAGATCTGCCACTTCTAGCTGTGTGTAGTCTCAGGCAAATTTTTAATTGCTCTGAGCCTTGATTTTCTGATCTTTAAAGGTAATAGTACCTACTGTACAGGGTTGTCTTGAGAATTAAATGAGATAGTTCAGGTAAAGCACTTAGTGGAATATCTGGGACACAGTATCCGATCAAGAAATGTTAACTATTACTATATAAACAAAAAATTAAGAGGCACCTGGGTGGCTCAGTTGGTTAAGGGTCTGAATCTCGATTTCAGCTCAGGTCATGATCTCATTATTCATGGGTTCAAGCCCACTTTTAGCTGAGCCTGCTTGGGATTCTCTCTTTCTTTTGCCCTCTCTCTCTGCTCCTCCCTTGCTCTCTCTCTCTTTCTCAAAATAAATTAACACCAAAAGGAATTTTAAAAATTTAAGGTTGCTTATTCTCAAGCATATATAATATATTCTTTTTTTTTTTTTGGATTTTTTTTTTTAATTTCTAGGAGAGAGAGACAGCGTGAGCAGGAGGGTCAGGAGAGAGAGGGAGTCACAGACTGAAACAGGCTCCAGGCTCTGAGCTGGCAGTCAGCACAGAGCCCAACGCGGGGCTCGAACCCACGAACCGCGAGATCATGACCTAAGCGAAAGTCGGATGCTTAACCAACTAAGCCACCCAGGCGCCCCTCAAGCATATATAATATATTCTTAATGGCCTACTAGTTTAGTAGATTCAGATTTATGCCACCTCAAAATTAAAACTCTTGCAAGTTTCTTTGATGCTGGAAAGAAATAAACCTGAAATAATATAAGAAATAAGCACAACAAATACATGAGAACAGAAGGGTCCCTGTGTTCCAGCAGAGACCCAAAACCCATACTCTGGAAAGATGAAGTCTAATCAAATGTATACAGTTGACAACTGAATTAGTACCATGACAACTCAGAGCAGTATAGGAGGTCAACAGATGAAACAAAGGTAGAAGCAGAAGCACAGATTATCTATTCACGTAAAAAACTGTGGGTGATCCCTGGTCAGCCTGTACAAATAAGATGTAGTTTCCTTCACAAGAACTATTTAGAGGAAGGGAATGAAAGTGCAGCTCCTTTTCAAGATAGGAGTTTGAGGGCAAGATATCACTGATGACCAATTCAAAGGTCATGTTTATTATTTGTGTAGACTTTTAATAGACAGTTCAGAGAAAATAATATTTGTGTTTGTGTCCTCCTTGGGCCTGAGGACATTTTTCTTGTTCAGAATCCACTGATTAGCTAGTATAAACAAATCTCAAATCGCCAAGTTACAACTGTTGCTTTTTTAGGACATAAACAATGAGTTCTTACCTATGTGACTAAAAGCAGGCCAAAGCACTAGGTTTGATGGAATGTTAAAAGTATGGCTGTTAACTGTCACCTGCACAATAACCCCTGACAGCCATTTCCTGCTTGGCAGCATAGGGGAGAGTGCTGGGGAGTGTGGGTAATTGACTTGTCATCTTGACTCGTCATTATGACTTGAATAATCCCTTTTGCCTACCTATCCGGCACAAGCAACATTTTCTTTAAATATGAGAGACATAGTGTCAGTAACTGGTTCTAAGGAAAAAGGTCAGAGTCTGGTTCAGCTAGATTCAAGAAATGTGTGTTTTCAGGTCAATGGGATAACAATTAACCTTCGTATGTAGCACCTTAACAGCATGTAAAGCACATTTTCATACGTGATTTCATTTAATTCCTACAACGGATCTGTGAAGTAAGTCATAGCTATTTTTGCTTCTCTTGTGAGGGGACCGAGTTTCCAGGGTGAAAAGCCTTGTCCCAAATCTCATAGCTAAGTGAAGAACATTCTAGCATTGACTCCTAAATTCTAGGCTCTTGACACCACAGCTAACCTTGATGAACACTATCACTATCTACCAGGATTCCCCATCTGACCTCTCCTTCAAACCCCTTTTTCCAATAATCATGAGATGCTATTCATTTTACCCTCTATGATACTTCTCAGATCTATCCACTGTTGAGCTGCCTATCCCCACTCACTTCCTTGGCCTTAGCCTAAGCCATCATTGTTTCTCACCTGGATTATTGCAGTAGTCTCCTAACGGGTCTTCTTATGATCAACTGATCTGATGAGAATCAGATGCCCTCTAAAGTGGGCTGTTTAAAAATGCACATCTGAGGGCACCTGGGTGGTTCAGTTGGTTAGGCATCTGACTCTTGATCTCAGCTCAGGTGTTGATCTCAAGGTTGTGAGTTCAGCCCCACATTGGGATCCATGGTGGGCATGAAGCCTACTTAAAAAAAAATAAATAAATAAAACTGCAAATCTGAACACGACATTCACTCTATTCTAAACCCATCAATGGCTCTTCAACATCTGTAGAATGAGATTCTAATTCCTTAGCATGGCCTTGCCTCATCTCTTTCCTCTTCTCCCTACACACTGTAAGCTCTGGCTGGCTGTCCTGCTTGAACCTCTTGGGGCCTACCTTGTTTCTGTGCTTTTCATTCTAATGGAAAGATTTCTTCCTCCTATTGTCTACCTTACTATATAGGAGCAGCCTTTAACAAATGTCTTCAATGATATATTGATGTAGTGCTCTCATTCATCTTCATTTAAACTCTTGTTTTGGCATTTAACAAGTTTGGAAGTAATTACGGACTTACATGTCCATCTGATCCCCTAGACTCTGAGATAAGGGCCAAAGACTTGTTTTATGAAATACGTACCCAGCCTTCTTGCCTACCACTGCGTTTGGAACATAGTAGGGAGTAAAAAATGCATGTTACATGAAACTCATAAGCAATGATTAATTATCTGCCATATGCCCAATTCTGTGACACATAGGGTGGGACTAAGCCCAAGCCTTACTGAAAAGAGAATCATGCAATTCATTTTGCTAAGGAACAAATATGACATTTTATAATTGAGATATTGTATGGTATTGACTGCAATATAGCAGTATAGCAGTTTGGAAGAAGATTTGAAACTAGGGAGGCACCTTTTCCCTTCAGAAACGATGATTACTTATGAAGGGCCAACAGCAATTGAATATTTGCCATCTGGCAACTGTCACAGTACTCCTTGTAAATCAGATTTAATAAACCCAAGTCCTTTTAAAGGTGAAGGTGTTTTGTGTTATTTAGGGAGAAATATCATCCCCCAGGAGACTGAC
>JAESUZ010003177.1:0-11107 GCA_017311185.1 Proteles cristata cristata
TTAGTTTGAGTCCAAAGGCAAGAAAACATGATGTCCCATCTCAAGGTAGGAGGGTGAGAGTTTCTCCTTGCTGGCAGGAGGGTTGGCTTTTTTGTTATATTCAGGCCTTCAACTGATTAGAGGAGGCCCACCCGTATTAAGAAGGCCAACCTGCTTTAATCAGTCCCCTGATTCAAATGTTAATCTCATCCAGAAATACCCTCAGAGACCTACCCAGAATGATGCTTGACCAATGGTCTGGGCACCCTGTGGCTTAGTCAAGTTAACACATAAAATTAATAAATCACAGATTTCATTATTGAAGGCTAACATTTCAGCCTAATTGTTTGACCAAAGCCGATGGCTCTCTTTCCACTCAGCCCTACAGAATGCTTATCTCCCCGCATGAGAGGAGAGTATATTCTTGAGTCAGTTGTTGTCTGGCTCCTTCCATAGAAATCTGTCCTGAATTGAATGCTATCAGGATGCCAACTAATATTTGAAAGGTAGAGGGCCATGGTCCTCAAAGAGTGACCTCCAGAGCACCAGCATCAGTATCACTTAGGGACCCGTTAGAAATGTAAATTATTGGGCCCCACCCCAGACCTACTCAATTGGAAACTCTGAATGTAGGGCCCAGAAATTGGTGCTTTAACAAGCCCTTCCAGGTAATTCCAATGCATACTCAAATTGAAAACCAATGATCTATACCACAGCAGAGTTTCTCAGATAGAGAGCCATGGAGCCTCTATGGGTCTGCAAACATATTCTTGGGAACATGAGATCTTTCTAAAACAATAAAAAAATGAAATGTTTTGCTTTGACAAAAGTCCCCAGAAAAGCTAATATGAATATATTCTAAGTAACCTAAACGATCAGTTTAAAAACAAATACTGCCGTGCTATTTCTTTGCTCATGATGTGGGTCTGTATACGTTTTTGTGTTGGTACAGAGTAGAGTTCCTTTGCTACAAGTGAATGAGAAACATTTGTGCTAAGCAAAGACTGGGTGGATTGCTGTGGGAGTTTGCACCTAGAAAAGTGATGGAGAATGGAGGTGTCCTGTAGTGTGACACCTTGTACATGTCACACGTGAGGGCCTGGGCCTTAGCAGTCAATGGCTATTCAAGGGTGATTCAGTTTCAGCAAACAGCATCATCTCCCACAGTGATTTAATGTTGGCAACTAGAATTTCATTGGTTCTGTAGGTTTGTGTTAATTGGTAAGCTGGATTTGACTTTACAGTTGTTTGTATCTATTAGCCCAAGGACCATTAAGCTGAAACTTATACTTGCATATATCTAAGTAATATAAGAATGAAAATAATTTATATTAACTTTGGGTCTATACAAATTTATTCCCTTTATAAGGAATTTGTGTTTTTGTGTCAGTAAGGATAGGCAAACTTCTGCAACAACAAAAAACAAAACACCTCAGTTATATAACTCAGAAGTTGAAATAGTTTTGCTAATTTGAGGTCAGTCAGGGACCCAGGCTAACAGAGGCTTCATTTTGACCTTAGCATTCTTTTTTTTTTAAGTTTATTTATTTTGAGAGGGGGAGAGGGGGAGAGAGAGAGAGAGAGAATATGTGAGTGAGGGAGGGGCAGAGAGAGAGAGGGAGAGAGAGAGATTCTTTTTTTTTTTTTTTTTTTACAAATAGTTTATTGTCAAATTGGTTTCCATATAACACCCAGTGCTCATCCCCACAAGTGCCCTACTCCATGCCCATCTCCCCCCTCAACACCCATCAGTCCTCAGTTTGTTTCTCAGCATTCAAGAGTGAGAGAGAGAGATTCTTAATCAGGTTCTGTCAGTGCAGAGCCTGATGCAGGGCTCTAACTCACGAACCATGAGACCATGACCTGAGCCAAAATCGAGAGAGAGTCGGTTGCTTAACTGAGCCACCCAGGCATTTCTAACCTTAGTATTCTTTTTTTTTTCTAATTTTTAAAACTTATTTATTTATTTGAGAGAGAGAGAGAGAGAGAAGAGAGAGTAGAGAGAGGGAGGCAGAGAGAATCCCAAGCAGGCTCCTGACTGTCAACGCAGAGCCCAATTCAGAGTCGGACACTTAACCGACTGAGCCACCCAGGTACCCCCTTTAGCATTCTTAGCATTTTTTTTCTATTGGGATATAATTTAGACACCATCACAGTTTGCCATTTAAAATAGCACAATTCAATGTTTGTTTGTTTTTTTAGTATATTTACATAGTTGTGCAATACCTGTTGCCTAATTCCTCATCACCACCTAATTCCAGAATATTTCATCACCGCATAAAGAAACCCTGTACCTACTGGCAGTCACTTCCCATTTTCCCCACGTACTAGCCCTGGCAACCACTAATCTGCTTTCTGCCTCTGTTCTATGGGTTCACCTATTTGGACATTTCATGTAAATGGACTCATACAATATGTGGCCTTATGTGTCTGGCTTCTTTCATTCAGCGTAATGTTTTCAAAGCTCATCCATGTTGTAATATGTATTGAAACTCCATTCCTTTTATTGCTGAATCCTATTCCATAGTTTGGATGGATCCCATTTTGTTTATCCATTCTTCAGTTGATGGCCGTTTGGGTTGTTTTCACCTTTGGGATGTTGTGAATAATGTTGCTGTGAACGTTCATGTATAAGTTTTGTGTGAATATAGGTTTTTAATTCTCTTGGCTGTATATCTCGGAGTGAGATTGCTGAGTTATAAGATAACTCTAACTTTTTGAGAAACTGCCAAACAGTCTGCTGTAGTGCCTGCACCATTTTACATTCTTACCAGTAGAGCACAAAGACTCCAATTTCTCCACAACCTCCTCAATATTTGTATTATCTATCTGTTTTTGATTATGGCCATTCTAGTGGGTAGGAAGCAGTTTTGATTAACAATGACTAATGATTTTGAAGATCTTTTCATGTGTTTATTGGCCATTCATACATCTCGTTTGGAGAAATGTCTGTTTAAATACCCTATATTTTTCTTTCTGAAAAAAATGTTTTTATTAATTAATTTATTTATTTATTGAGAGAGAGAGAAAGAGAGAGAGAGAGGGGGAGAGGGGCAGAGAGAGAGAGAGAGAGAGAGAGAGAGGGAGAGAGAGAATCCCAAGCAGGCTCGCTGCTGTCAGTGCAGTGCCCAATGTGGGGCTCAATCCCATGAACTGTGAGGTCATGACCTGAGCTAAAATCAAGAGTCAGATGCGTAACCCACTGAGCCACCCAGATGTCCCCAAATCCTCTATTTTTTAAATTGGGTTATCTTTTTATTGTTGAGCTATAAGAGTTCTTTATATCTTCTGGATACTACACTGTTATCAGAATGTGATCGAGCATTTCCTCCCATTCTGGATAGTGTTCTTTGGTGCACAAAAAGGTTTTAATTAAACACAATTTTTTTAACATTTATTCATTTTTGAGAGATAGTGTGAGTGGAGGAGGGGCAGACACACACACACACACACACACACACACACACATAATCCGAAGCAGTCACCAGGCTCTGAGCAGTCAGCACAGAGTTTAACGTGGGACTTGAACCGACGAACCATGAGATCATGACCTGAACTGAATCCAGACACTTACCCGACTGAGCCACCCAGGTGCCCCTAAAAGGTTTAAGGTTTTAACTTTTATGAAGTCTGATTTATGAGTTTTTTTCTTTGGTTGTGTGTACTTTATTTTTTTTTTAATTTTATTTTTTAAATGTTTTTATTTTTTATTTCTGAGAGAGGGCATGAGAGACAGCATGAGCAGGGGAGGGTCAGAGAGAGAGGGAGACACAGAATCTAAAGCAGGCTCCAGGCTCTGAACTGTCTGTCAGCACAGAGCCCAATGTGGGCTCAAACCCACCAACCGTGAGATCATGACCTGAGCCGAAGTCGGATGCTTAACTGACTGAGCCCCCCAGGCGCCCCTAGTTGTGTGTGCTTTAGAGATCACATCTAAGAATCTGCTGCTGAGCACCTTTAATGACCACAGCAGTAGGATGTTGTGGTGAAATGTGCTCTGGTATTTGTAGCTTCCAAGTGGGAGCTCCATGTATTATTGAATTGAACTGATGAAAGGATACAGAGGGTGTGGTTTATCTATACAATGGAATACTACTTGGCAATGAGAAAGAATGAAATCCTGCCATTTGCAACAATGTGATTGGAACCGGATGGTGTTATGCTGAGTGAAATAAGTCAGAGAAAGACAGATACCTTATGTTTGCACTCATATGGATCTTGAGAAACTTAACAGAATACCATGGGGGAGGGAAAGGGGGAAAAATAGTTACAAACAGAGAGGGAGGGGGGCAAACCACAAGAGACTCTTAAATACACAGAACAAACTGAGGGTTGATGTGGGGTGGGGGAGGGAAAGTGGGTGATGGGCACTGAGGAGGGCACTTGTTGGGATGAGCACTGGGTGTTGTATGTAAGCAATGAATGATGGGAATCTAACCCCAAAGCCAAAAGCACAACACTGTATGTTACCTAACTTGACAATAAATTATATTAAAAAAAGTTTACATTTCATAGGCTACAGAATGTCACATGGTTTTACCTAATTTAAGGAGACAGAAAAGTACAAACTTTGAAAGTGGGGGAAATGAGAAATATTTATTAAACAGCACTAATGACCACCATGACTGAACTTTACTTGAGAAACACCAAACTTGAGATCACCCAAAACAACATCTGTGATACATTTTAGAACCAAAAGATATGTTTTTACTGAAGTACAACCAGATCTTATGCCCTTGCCTTTTCTTAAGGATCTGTATGAGGGGCGCCTGGGGGGCTCAGTCGGTGGAGCGTCTGACTTCGGCTCAGGTCATGATCCCATGGTTTGTGGGTTCAAACCCTGCATCGGGCTCTGTGCTGACAGCTCAGACACTGGACCCTGCTTCGGATTCTGTGTCTCAATCTCTCTCTGCCCCTCCCCTGCCTGTGCTCTCTCTCTGTCTCTCTCAAAAGTAAATAAACATTGGGGCACCTGGGTGGCTCAGTCGGTTAAGCGTCCGACTTCTGCTCAGGTCATGATCTCACAGTTCGTGGGTTCCGGCCCCGTGTCGGGCTCTGTGCTGACAGACAGCTCAGAGCCTGGAGCCTGCTTTAGATTCTGTGTCTCCCTCTCTCTCTGACTCTCCCCTGCTCACACTGTCTCTTTCTCTCTCTCTCAGACATAAATAAAAACAATAAAAAATTTAAAAAAAAGTAAATAAACATTAAAAAAAAGAATCTGTATGAGAAGTAGTCACATGAGAAGTTTTACATCTTTGGCAAGTTTAGCCAAACTATATTGTTTGTTATGTTACTTGGTGGCTTTGACATAAGGAAATGCATGGTAATTCTTCTTAGAATTCTTCCTTAAGAGGAAGACATTTATTTCTAGATAAACTTCTATTTTTCTCTTTTATTTTGGAATGGGAAAATTTTTACTTTTGTTGCTGGGAAGCTCAGAGCTGAAATTAATGACCATCTCATATCTTCCCATTATAGCGAATACTCTCTGTTCAAATATTAAGATTTTTTTCTTCTCTAAATATTTTTTTTTTTTTCTAGGAGAGAGATAGAGACAGCGTGAGCAGGGGAGGGTCAGAGAGAGAGGGAGACACAGACTCCGAAACAGGCTCCAGGCTCTGAGCTGGCAGTCAGCACAGAGCCCGACGCTGGGCCCGAACCCACGAACCGCGAGATCGTGACCCAAGCGAAAGTCGGATGCTTAACCGACTAAGCCACCCAGGCGCCCCAAGATTTTTTTTCTTTTCTAAATTTTTATTTTAGCTGCCTTATGTCTTTATCTTCCTTCCTTCCTTCCTTCCTTCCTTCCTTCCTTCCTTCCTTCCTTCCTTTCTTTCTTTTTTTCTTTCTTTCTTTCTTTCTCTCTTCTTTCTTGGAGACTGAGAGGGTGAGTGGGGGACAGAGGGAGAGAGACAGAGAGAATCCTAAGCAGGCTCTATGTTCAGCACAGAGCCTGATGTGGGACTAGATCCCAAGACCCTGGGATAATGGCCTGTGCTGAAATCAAGAGTCGGACAGTCAACTGACTAAGCCACCAAGGTGCCCCACATAGTCAGGAGATACATTAAAGATATTTTTACTTTTTTCATATATAGTTCTTAGGGGAATGTTATGCTTAATTTTCAAATTTTACAGATCATTCTGTCATGTTCATACATCAAAAGTAAAATGCATTAAAAGTATAATGAACTTAAGACATAAAATTGGGGCAGCATGAGTATGGGGTTGAGAAAATGGGTGAAGTCACCTTTTACTCTTAGCATCGACACTTTGGTAATTGCATGATACTCTCAATTTACACTTTTGTGGGTGAGTGGTTTTGTAATTATATCACAAGCTTCAAAAATGTGCATACTGTTAGACTGAAAATTGAACTTCTGGGTATTTATCCTAAGAAAATAATTTTGGGGGCCTCCTGGGTGGCTCAGTTGGTTGAGCATCTGACTTCGACTTAGGTCAGGAATCTCATCATTCATGAATTCAAGCCTGGTGTCAGAGCCTGCTTAGGATTTTCTCTGTCTCGCTCTCTCTCTGTTCCTCCCTTGCTTGTGTGCTCTCTCTCTCTCTCTCAAAAATAAATAAACATTTAAAGAATTCAAAAAAAGGAAAATAAATTGAGAAGGGGGCAAAGATTAATAGTTATACAATCACTAATGCTTTTAAAGCTCATGGTTAGTGCTTTCTGTATATTATCCCATTTGCAAGATGAGCATCACTATAACAGAAGAGGAATGTGAGGCTCAAACAGGTTAAATGACTTTCTGAGGCCACTTGCAGCTAAGAGGGACTCAAACCAAAGCAGTTCAATTCAGAGTCCAGAACTTTAATTATTCCCAGTGCAGATGAGAGAGCAAAATTTGGAAACAATAAAAATGTCCAACAATAGGTGTTTGTTAAATAAGTCAAACACTGGAATACCATGCCACCACCTATAGTGTTGCAAAATTGATTTATTAACATGGAAAGCCATTCAATATACTGCTGAGTGAAAAAAGCAGAAAATAAAATAGCATGCCAGGTATGATATAAATACATGTGTGTATGTGTGTGTGTGGGGGATGTGTGGTTGTGTGTGTGTGTCTGTGTGTGTGGGGGGGATTGACACATTGAAAAGGGCTTAAAGCAGTGGTTTATCACTTTCCTTGAGTCTTAGAATCTTTTGGGGAACCTCTAAAAAATACTGATGCCAGATCAATGAAGCCAGATCAGACCTATAATATTTGACCTCTCTACACACTCCTACACTATTGGTGGGAATGTAAACTGGCGCAGCTCCACTGGAAAACAGTATGGAGGTTCCTCAAAAAATTAACAATAGAGCTCCCCTATGGCCCAGTAATAGCACTGCTAGGAATTTACCCAAGGGATACAGGAGTGCTGATGCATAGGGGCACATGGACCCCAATGTTCATAGCAGCACTCTCAACAACAGCCAAAACATGGAAAGAGCCTAAGTGTCCATCAACAGACAAATGGATCAAGAAGATGTGGTTTATCTATACAATGGAATACTACATGGCAATGAGAAAGAATGAAATCTGCCTATTTGTAGCAATGTGGATGGAACTCGAGGGCGTTATGCTGTGCGAAATAAGTCAGGCAGAGAAGGACAGATACCATATGTTTGCACGTATAGGAGGATTAGGAGGAACTTAATGGAGGACCTTGCGGGAGAAGAAGGGGAAAAATAGTTGGGGAGAAGGAGGGAGGCAAACCATGAGAGACTCTTGAATGCTGAGAACAAACTGAGGGCAGATGGCAGTGGGAGGGCGGGGAAGAGGGGTGATGGGCATGGAGGAGAGCATTTGTTACAATGAGCACTGGGTGTTATATGGAAACCAACTTGACAATAAACTATTTTTAAAAAAATAAATAAAATTGGTTTTCTCTGAGCAGGAGATTTCTCCTTGCCTGTATAAACCCTATAACCTACTCTTTTACGTTCTAGAATGTAAATGTATTTATAGCAAAGCTATACATTTGTCCATGTCTGTGTGTTGGTATGAGTTGTATTCTTCCATGGTATCTGGGAACCAGACTACCGAATAGATGCCTGTGGGAGCAAGCCAGGTCCTGTTCTCCAGACAGCTTAAGAAATTTTTTTTAATGTTTATTTTTGAGAGAGAGTGAGAGAGAGAGAGAGAGAGAGAGAGAGAGAGAGAAAGACAGAGCCCAAGAGGGGAAGGGGTAGAGAGAGAGGGAGGCACAGAATCTGAAGCAGGCTCCAGGCTTTGAGCTGTTAGTACAAAGCCTGATGCAGGGCTCGAACTCACGGACCATGAGATCATGACCTGAGCCAAAGTCAGATGCTTAGCTGACTGAGCCACCCAGATGCCCCTTGTTGTCCAGACAGCATGAGGTGGTGAAGCCTTGGCCTGCTCAGTTAGCCTAAAGAGCCACTCCTGCGACCTCCTCCGTGCCTGCTAGGGTGATCAGTCTTCCCAGTTTACCTGGGACTCTCCTGGTTTTAGCACCGAAAATCTAGAGTCCCAAGAAACGTCCCAGCCTTGGGCAAACAGGACAGTTGGTCCCCTGGTTCCCGCTCTTAGACACTGTCATCCTTTGCCCCCCACTTGGTCTCTGTCTGAGCCACACACTGAGATTCCTCCACTCTCCATAACCACCTAACCCAACATGGGAAGGCAGGGACCAAGCCAACCACATCAGTATCAGTTTTCGCTCTAGGGCTAAAGTACAAATGAAAAAGGTAATTTTCTTTTTTTATCTGCCTTTTGTTGGAAGGAGGAGGATATCTGTCAGGCCAGCAGCACCAGGATTTACTCTCTTTTATTTTGCTTTGGGCTTTCCTTAATAGCCCTGAACATACTCAGTTTTCTAATCTACAGGAGAGCTATGGTATTCTTGCTGAGTAGTCCATGTCTTTAATATTCCTGAATCATAATACATTTCTCTAGGGTATGTTAGAGGCCTGTCAGCTAGTCCTTCACTGTGACTTAACCTTTAGTAGGATTTTGCAAAAAGCTGGCCTGGATTCTGCTTGGATAACTTTAGAAATGGAATCCAAACAATGTTTCTTCTAGCCCCCCCTTTTCTAAACTGCTGTTTGATCTTGTCATGCTAAACCTTGGGTATTTTGTTTTTTTAAATTTACCAGTTTAATCATTTTTTTAAACTATAATTATTTATTTGTTTTGAGAGAGAGAGCATGAGTGAGTGAGAGGGGGCAGAAAAAGAAGGAGAGAGAATCCTGAAAAAGTGGGGCTCAATCTACGAACCATGAGATAGTGACCTGAGCTGACACTGAGTAGGATGCTTAACCCACTGAGCCATCCAGGCCCCCCAAGCTTGGGTCCTGTTTTAAATTACATATTGGGGTGCCTGAGTGGCTCAGTCTGTTAAGTGTCTGACTCTTGATGTCAGCTCAGGTCATGATCCCACCCTGTGTCAGGCTCCACACTAACAGTGCAGAGTGGAGCCTGCTTGGAATTCTCTCTCTCCCTGTCTCTCTGCCCCAACCTCCCCTGCTCATGTGCTCTCTCTCTCTCTCCCTCCCTCTCTCTCTCAAAAAAAAAGCTTTAAATTGCATATCACTCTTTTTATATGATTTGACTGATATAACAAACGTTATTTGAAATGCACACAGCACATCAGACTCTATAGGTTACTTAAATAATTGAAATGTGACACCATTGCACATATATTACTCTTTTCTTAAACTTGGTGCATCAAAAATTTTCCAATTCGTTTGCACAAATGTCATCTTTTTATTTTTTTTATTTTTTTACAAATGTCATCTTTACTCATCAATTCCCACTGAATAATGGCACGTAAGTGACCCAAATCAGGTTTAAAAGAGTCTCCGATATATTAATAAGACTGTAGGAACCAAAGCTCCCTTCCCAAACTGCATTAAGATCTAGTTTGTCAGTTGGATCTGAAGATCCGAGGCCAAGGTTGTGTGAGGGATGGTAAGGTTGTATGTTCTCCTTGTGAAAATGGAGACTGGGTATCATTAAAACCCAGACATGGGTGAAACATTTACTCTCCTTCTGGTATAACTGCTCACTTAGAAAAACAGATTTAATTCTGCAAAATTTCCTCCAGTCCCCTTATCCAATTCAGATAGCCTTGGGACATTACAAAATTGTTACTTTTACAAGAGACTAAATAGCTAACTTTTCTCTAAAAATTTGTAAAATTTCAGGTGCCTGAGTGGCTCAGTTGGCTAGGTATTTGACTCTTTTAAACAAAAAAAAATTTTTAAATGTTTATTTTTGAGAGAGAGAGACAGAGTATGATCGGCGGGGGGGGGGACGAGTTGAGAGAGAGGGAGACACACTTGTCTAATCTCCTTGCACTTGGGCAGAAACTATGAATACAATGAGACATAGCTCTGTTATGTGATGTGAGAAAAGAGAGATTATTTTGGTGGAATTGACCTAATCAGGAGATCCTTTAAAAGCAGAGTATTTTCTCTGGATGGTTCTAGAGGAGACATTTGAAGGTCAGACATCTGAAGCAAAAGAAGGATCTACATGCTCTTGATGGCTTGTATGGTGGGGGAGGAGATGGAGGACATATGACAAGAAATGGAGGAGGACTTTAGGGGCTAAGAGAAGCCTGGCTAACATTCATGGAGGAAATGGGGATCTCAGTCTCATAACTGCAAGGAAACAGATTCTGCCAACAACTTGGATAAGCATAGAAGAGGACCCCAGGGCTCCAGATGACCCAAAACTGGACCCCCGCCCAGGCTGACACCTTGATTTCAGCCCAGTAAGATTTGGGCAGAGAACCCACTCTGTGCCCAGACTTCTAACCTATGGAACTGTAAGAAAAATGAGCTGCGGTGATTTATTACATAGTAGTAGAAACCAAAAACCCATGCATTTGTTTTAAAAAGTATATATATTTCTCCAGTAAAATATAATGTTCTCAATTACAGGAATGGTATCAGCCTCATCTTGGGTCTACCATCATGCTCAGGATGATACCTCATTGTGGCAGAACTCAATTAATACCTACCTAGTGAATGAATGACATTTTTTTTTATTTTTAATATTTATTTATTTATTTATTTATTTATTTTTTTACAAATAGTTTATTGTCACATTAGTTTCCACATAATACCCAGTGCTCATCCCCACAAGTGTCCTCCTCCATGCCC
>JAESUZ010003178.1:0-231480 GCA_017311185.1 Proteles cristata cristata
TTGAAAAATAAAAGAACATTTGGCAGGGGACAGATCTTGAATTCTCAGCACAATAAAGATGAGTAGTGGAGCAGGCCTTACCAGGAGACAAAGCATACAACACAACATCTACCTGACCAAAAAATTTCCTCTTTCAGCAAAACCAAAGCCAGAGATCCATCGATGTCCCTCCTGCTCTCTGGCCGTCTCCAGTCAGAAGTTCTTCAGCCACCATGTGGAATGCAAGCAGTCTTCTCAGGGCCTCCCACGAATACCTGCAAGAAAACATTTCCAACCAGAGAACCTCTGTCTAGGCAATCAGAATCAGCAGCAGCAGCAGCAACATTCTGATCCACACAGCTGGAATGACAAAGCAAAAGGTCAAGAGGTCAAAGAAAGGTCCAGACCTTTGCTTAAAAGTATAAAGCAGAGGAGAATTTCAAGGGCATTTTCCACCCCATGCAAAGGACAAATGGGGAGCTCTACAGTGTGTGAGGGAATGGTGGAGGAAGGGCCCAGCACAGGTCAGAATTTGAATTCAGAGGATACAGGCAAATTATTCATGGGGGTAGAAATGTCAAGATTTATAAGAATCCAATATAGAGGCTGTGGGCAAGGCTTCAATGATAGATCACATTTCAGCAGACACCAGAGAACACACAAAGAGGAAAAGCCCTTTGTTTGCAATGAGCTTAGAAAAGACTTCAGTCATAAGTCAGATCTCATCAGACACCAGAGGACACACACAGGGGAGAAGCCCTATGTTTGCAGGGAATGCGAGCGAGGCTTTACACAGAGGGCAACTCTCATCGCACACCAGTGGACACACACAGGGGAGAAGCCCTATGTTTGCAGGGAGTGTGGGCAAGGCTTTACACGAAAGGCAACCCTCATCGCACACCAGAGGACACATACAGGGGAGAAGCCCTATGTTTGCAGGGAGTGCGAGCAAGGCTTTACATGGAGTCACATCTCATTGCACACCAGAGGACACACACAGGGGAGAAGCCCTATGTTTGCAGGGAGTGTGGGCGAGGCTTTACACAGAGGTCACATCTCATCGCACACCAGAGGACACACACAGGGGAGAAGCCCTATGTTTGCAGGGAGTGCGGGCAAGGCTTTACACAGAAGGCAACTCTCATCGCACACCAGACAACACACACAGGGGAGAAGCCCTATGTTTGCAGGGAGTGCAGACGAGGCTTTACACGGAGGTCAATTCTCATCAGACACCAAAGGACACACACAGGGGAGAAGCCCTATGTTTGCAGGGAGTGCGGGTGAGGCTTTACACGGAGGTCACATTTCATTGCACACCAGAGGACACACACAGGGGAGAAGCCCTGTGTTTGCAAGGAGTGCAGACAAGGCTTTACCAATAAATTGCATCTCAACTAACAATAGAGAACTAATGTAGCCACCACACATTCCATACCCCAGTTCTGAGGAAGGTCCATAAGCCTATGGACCCCTTACACTCCCCCAAGAATATAATGAGAGCAGATATAACAGGTTAAACAAATCCTCTGTTTTCAGGACAAGAGATGAGGTATACAAACAGAGAGTTCCTTGAGTGTTCTTGGGAATATTGACACCAACCCCCTCCATGGTGTTTGGCCTCCTGTTCTAATAAATTTTTTGTGCATACAAATCCAAACTCCACTTCATGCACCTCACTCTCCCCTCATCACTGAAAGCAGGAGGGTCCAGAAGGACCAGAGAACTCATGCTCTTGGCCCAGGTCTCCACAGGGACTTAACCCCTGGAGAGGTTTAAGTCAGGAGTGAATCTGGAGAGAATTTCTAGGCCAGGGAGAGAAATTTAAGATTTGAGACAGATTCCTCAGGGAAGGGAATGCCCTAGTCTCCTGGGAAGCATGGTGTTTTCCCCTAATAGACCCCTGCCCTTTGCTGCCACCCTCCTCCCTTGGCTTCTCATGGCTCCTCTCCTGGTGTCCCTCCTCCCTTGTAGCCTCAGAGCTGAACACCGGGGCGGGGGGGGTGGGGACACCCATACGTGTGTATGATACATACCTATGTGCACGCGTGTCCATGCGCCTGGCTCAGTCTGGCGCACCTCCTCTCTCTCACTCTCCTCGCTGTGCTGTCAGGGTTGGCATCTCATGGCGCACAGCATATGAGCTCCATATCAGCCCATAGTGGGTTTGATTCTCAGCTCTGCCCTCACCAGTTATGTGACACAGAGCAAGACACTCAACCTATCTGTGCCTGTTTTATAAGCTGGAGAATGGGAATGGTAACCCCAGGACTTGGTTTGATGTTCAAGGTTGAGTAAGCATAGGCAGAATCTGGCACGGAGATGCCAAGAATGCAAGTCCCTGCCTCTTTGTTACTCTCTCTTGCACAACTTCCAATGCCTGTGTCTTCAAGGGCTTTATTCTGCACAAGGAAGAGAAAGAAAGTAGGTAGGGCAGGGGCCTGGGAGTCAGATTCATAAACTGAACAGACACCAGTGCTTTCTCTGCACAGGCTCAGCAACCCTGAGAAAGAGCTGTGAGGTCAGGGGTGCAAAGTGGGTGGGTCCATCTCCCTCCAGGCCGCCGCCCTTCCCACTGAGCCTGGGCAGCTCTGAACCCCCCTCGACACAGGCAGGCAGTACTGACAATAACCTGGACAATAAGACCTTCACCCGGCCCTTCCTGAGAAGAGACTCTGGGGTCAGCATCGACAGGAACTGGACGTACCATAAGTGAGTCTCTGATCCCACTCACTGTGCCATCTGCACACAATGTCCAAGGAGCCCATGGCTCAGCAGCTTCTACAATACACTTCCCTTGTCCCTGGGCCCCATATGGTGTAATGCACAGCTGTGGTCATCTGAGATTCTCAACGACTTTCTCTTTAAACTTACGCGAGGTCAGTGAAGTCTGAAAGGACAGTGGAGCATGCTGTGAGCAGGGCAGTTGCGCACAAGTGAATGGCCACCGATTCACAGAGAAGATCCATGGTGCCCCCGGAGCAGAGAATTCCTACGGACATGATGGGTGGGAGGTAGCAATACGGGGAGTGAACATGAAGTGAGCATGTCGCGTCCCCCACTGGGTAAGTGAGGGTGCTGACGTCTTTTCTCAGAACCGGAACTGACTTAAATACAAAGAGGAGGCAATGGTGTTGCAGGAAGCACGGTTATTGAGAGCCACTATCACATCCTCTCCTGTAGGAGGTACTCCCTGCTTCTGAGGAAGCGTATGTAAATCTGTCCAGCTCCTACTAGGATGGCTCCATGGAGGCTAAATTCCAAGTCTCACACTTTACAGGAGATCCCAGAAGGAGTGTGGGCCATCCAGGGGGCACCCAAACCCCGTGCCCTCTAGCAGTGCTCCTTCTGTCCCTCCCCCTGTGCCAGTCTTGTGAAGATTCTCTACGTAAACTATGTGGATTCCAATAATAAATATTCATTACAATTTTCTCTAGTCCCTTATGTTTTTGTAAGGGAAGGTGAGTATCCGTGGCTTTCTTTTCCTATAGGAAAAGGGGACAATTATCTTCCCTGTAAAGCCTCATGTTGAGAAATGACCCTAACCCTGTCTACGGCCATTCCACCCTGAACGTGCCCAATCTCATCTGATCTCGGAAGCTAAGCAGGGTCGGGCTTGGTTAGTACTTGGATGGGAGAAATCACCCTAACCCTCAATGTTCTGTGACTTTCCCATGAGCCATTGCAGGAAGGGCAAAGTTGGGAATAATGCTGGCGGGGGACCTCACAATACGGTGGGAGGAGAACCCACAAGCTGCCAGGTGATTCCCGCCTCCACTTCCCACCAGAACTGACCTGAAACTCTCCAGGTAAGCTGCCCACTTCAAGATGAGGAGACATCTGTTCCTTCTTCCTCCCCTTCAGCAACAAACCTCATTGCCAGTGTGGCCACCAGCCTGCAAGATGGCCCCCTGCAATCTACCTCTTATTACCACATCCTTGTGCAGTCCCACGTTCACAGAACAGGGTTGACCTGTGCTGTGAAAATGATGCTGTATGACCCCCCAGAGTGGCTTCAGCCTTGCCCTCACTATCTCACAAGGTCTCAGGTCACCTCTGCAAGGGAGCAAGGTGTGTATTTTCCCCTCCTGCCCAACCGCCAGCTGCTGGCAGCCAGCATCCCCATTTTGAAGGGGAGGCTCGGAGGTATGACTGCTAACTGTCATCCACTGGATTCTGAGTCTTTGTTCCCTGGTAGATGGCCAAGACGCCCTCAGCAGAGGACACTGTCCTGCTCCTGTGACACCTGGTGGGGCTCTGCACCTGCTGGCTTCCCAGCGCCTCCCCCGACACCGACTGCCATGGACAGGTAGGTCGACAGTCCTTGGGCAACAGGTGCCAGCAGCTGAGGCAGCAGGACAGTGTGGCCAGTGGCCTCTATCACACACCACTCTGTGACCACAGCACCTACCACAGCTGTGGCCGGCCCCACCTGCTTCCTGCTCTGCTTGTCTGCCACCCAGGGAAGAACACCACCGTCTTCCTTGGGAACAACAGCTGGGCAGGTGAGGGTGTCACTCACCAGGACGGTTGACAAACAACCCAGAAGAGGAGAGCACTCTCCACATCTGGGGTAAGGGCAAGGCCAATCAGAAGCCAAGTGGCACGTGAGGGTAAACTTACCCGAAATCTAGTAACGTTGCTTTTGATTCCAAGACTCTGCTCTCTCTGGCACAGGTCTGGCCCCAGTCCTATTACCCAGCCAGTATCTGAACCGAGAACTGTCACTGTGGAGTAATGTCACCCACAGCTGGTCTTCAAAGACCAAACTGCTGGGGTGCCTGGGTGGCTCAGTCGGTTAAGCCTCTGACTTTAGCTCAGATTATGAACTCAGGGTTCATGGGTTCGAGCCCTGCATCGGGTTCTGTGCTGGCAGCTCAGAGCCTGGAGCCTGTTTCAGATACTGTGTCTCCCTCTCTCTTTATGCCCCTCTCCCACTCATGCTCTGTCTGTCTCAAAAATAAATAAACTATATAAAAAAAAGAAACCTGGGGCGCCTGGGTGGCTTAGTCGGTTAAGCGTCCGACTTTCGCTTAGGTCATGATCTCGCAGTTCGTGGGTTCGAGCCCCGCGTCGGGCTCTGTGCTGACTGCCAGCTCAGAGCCTGGAGCCTGTTTCAGTCTGTGACTGACCCTCCCCTGCTCACGCTGTCTCTCTCTCTCTCTCCTAGAAATAAATAAAGCATTAAAAAAAAGAAACCTGCTTTAAAAAAAAGATCAAACTGCTTAAAATTTACTAAAGACTGTTTTTTAAGATACTTTTTATAAAAGGCTGTTAATCTCATCACCCAGAGAAAACTCCTGTAACATTTTGATACATGCACTTTAAGATCTTATTCTGCAAGTTCTCATACTTTAAAATTTTTTTTTCAGTTTATTTTTTTTTTGAGAGAGAAAGAGCGCACGCAAGCAGGGGAGGGGCAGAGAGTAAGAGAGGGAGACACGAAATCCTAAGCAGGCTCCAGGTTCCGAGCTATGAGCACAGAGCCTGATGCAGGGCCCGAACTCATGGAACCATGAGATCATGACCTGAGCCAAAGTCTCACGTTTAACCAACTGAGCCACTCAGGTGCCCTGCTCTCATACTTAACACTGACATACTGAACAGCAACAAGTTGGTTGTGTTTTGTTGTTGTTTTTTTTCTGATAATATGCAGTTGTTATTTTTTTTTAAGTTAAGAAAATACAGGGATGCCTAGTTGGGTCAATCAGTAGTAAACACAACTCTTGATCTAGGGTCCTGAGTTCGAGCCCTACGTTGGGTGTGGAGATTACTTAAAAATAAATTCTTTGGGGATGCCTGGGTGGCTCAGTCAGCTAAGCATCCAACTTCGGCTCAGGCCGTGATCTAATGGTTTACAAGTTCGAGCCCCACATTGGGCTCTGTGCTGACAGCCTGGAGACTGCTTCAGGTTCTGTGTCTCCCTCTCTCTCTGCCCCTCACACACTCACACTTTGTCTCCCTCTCTCTCAAAAATAAATGAAAAAAAAATTAAAATCAAATAAAATCTTTAAAAAATAAAAATAATGGGGCACCTGAGTGGCTCAGTTGGTTGAGCATCCAACTTCAGCTCAGGACATGATCTCACAGTTTGTGAGTTCGAGCCCCCCATGGAGTTCAGGCTCACTCCTGTGAGCACAGAGCCTGCTTCAGATCCTCTGTCCTCGCTTTCTCTCTGCCCCTCCCCCAACCTCTCTCACACAAATAAACATTTAAAAAATAAACAAAATAAAATAAAGTTAAGAAAATACCAAAAATAAAAACCACCCAGTAAATAATTCCATTTTTCAGAGGGAGCATCAATTACTACAGCAAGTTACAGCTTTCTGTTCATCGCATGAAAATAACTGCACACACACTTGGATACTTGTACATTTTTCTTTCACAAACTCTACAGAGCCTCTATCTTACTTTCTTTATCTTTATCCGGGTTGTCTGGGTGGCTCAGTCAGTTAAGTGACTGGCTTCGTCTCAGGTCATGATCTCATGGTTCGTGGGTTTGAGCCCCACGTCGGGCTCTGTGCTGACAGCTAGCTCAAAGCCTGGAGCCTGCTTCAGATTCTGTATCTCCCTTTCTCTCTGATCCTCCTCTGTTCATGCTGTCTCTCTCTCTCTCAGAAATAAATACAACATTTAAAAAAATGTAGTTACTTTATCCCACTTTCTCGCCTGCCTCTTTCCCTTCACAAAGTATCCTGAACGCCTTCCTTGCAGTTTTACTGTTACATCATGACCAGAATGGGGCTATGGTTGAACCAATCCTCTGTCATTGGACATGAAAAGTGTTTGCAGAAAGAGTTTGTATACCACAGTTTAGCCTAGTTTTTATATAGACTAAAGCATGCACTGTATTCAGTCCGCAAGAAAGTTCTCTGATCTTCTGGATTCAGAGGGAATATGTTCGCTTCACCTAACCCCTCCCATGATGTCTCAGAGCCCCCTTCTCAGCCTCCTCTTCACAGGAAAGTGCTGGGAAACCCAGGAGGCCACGGTGGAGATGGAAGCCGTTGTTTTCTGGAGAGAAACAAAACACTGAGTACTGACATCCAGGCTGGACCACGGACATTGTCCCAAAGACAATTGTCCCCTGTGTTCTTAACCTGCTTCTCATTGGCTTTGCAGCCACCCCTTTGAGGCCAAGGGATGCCTCAGAATCTGGGGTTGGTGGTGGAAGATCTACATGGCAACAAGACCCTCCAGCAGGTCAGTGGGTGTGTACAAGAGCCGGCTTTACTGAGCAGTTAAGCCTGTGCTGTGGTCCCTCACCTCCTGTCCTTTTAGGGTACTCTCTCTGGACACCAGATGGAGGTGCTGATGTTCCCTCATGCCCACTTCAGTCTCAGAAGGCAGAAGAGGGACTGGGTTGTCCCTCCCATCCCCATCAGCGAGAATGACAAAGGCCCATTCCCAAAAACGGTGGCTCAGGTATTGCAAAGGAGAGACTCTGGTTTCATTCTAGGGTTCCCTACGGAGGGAGATTTATACTTGACTGGGTCCTTCTTTGCTGTTCTGCTTCTGTGTCGTCCTCAGGTCACATCTGACAGAAGCAAGGAAGTCCGGGTTCCTACAGCATCACTGGCGCGGGCGCTGACAAGCCTCCTTGTGGTGTGTTTATCATGGACAGAGAAGCAGGATGGTTACAGGGGACAACGCCCCTGGGCAGAGAGCAGGGATCCCACTCTGTTGTGAGTGTCTCCTATACGGCTTTCAGGGCTGGGGCACTGGCGTTAGGGCAACCATCTCATATTCTAAATATTTCAGACAGCCATTTAATTTTTGAAGTTACGTATGAAGA
The DNA here is from genome assembly GCA_017311185.1 of Proteles cristata cristata. Lineage (NCBI taxonomy): Eukaryota > Metazoa > Chordata > Mammalia > Carnivora > Hyaenidae > Proteles > Proteles cristata. The sequence continues at coordinate 7,775 of JAESUZ010003178.1, forward strand.
ATTTTGATCACCTATTATATTCCAGATACAGCACATGAGGGTTAAGAGGGTAGAGTGGGGCGGAGCTGGGGTGCAGATCTGGAATTTGTAACTTAAGAACCAGCTCTGCAGTTGCGGACAAGTTCCAAGACTCACTGAGATGAGGGTGCTGTGAGATGCAAACCTCTGAGCTCAGGGAAGACAGTGGTACTGGAGGGGGTGTAGACTGTTGCTACAGTTTCCGCCACTGCTGTTAGCTGCAAAGACACATAATGAGGAGTCCCATTCTAGAGAGAGGAAGACAGGAGCCTTGCAGCAAAAACAAAGGTGCAACAGGGGGAGAAAGTGGCAAGACAGGGTGGAGCAGAGAGAATGAGCGGGTTGTGTGACTCTAGATTGGAACATTCTAGGCAATCTCCAAATGTTACGAGTGTAGGATCCAGAGTGAAACAACTTATGGTGAGACCCCAGCTCTGACACTTCTTTACTTTGTAGCCCTGACTGTGGCAGTGAGCCCCTCAGCTTCCTTTTGCTGTTGGGTTAATATATGTAAAGCACTTTGAACAATGACTAGTTCTGGGTAAGTTCTCAGCATGTTAGCTGAGTGTCCTTTAAATACAGCTCTCCAGGGGGACTTGTCCGGCAGACTCTCCACCGTACCTCTCTGAGGGAAACTGAGGCCCAAATAAAGCCTCACTTTGCTCTCCTCCTAAAGTCATGGCCCTCATTCACAGATTCTAAGTGAGTTCCCTGCTAGGTCCACATTCCACACCTGAGAAGGGAGAAAGGGCCAGCGCAGCAGAAATCAGAGCCCTCAGGGGCGCCTGGGTGGCTTAGTCGGTTAAGTGTCTGACTTTTGCTTAGGTCATGATCTCGCGGTTCGTGGGTTCCGGCCCTGCGTCGGACTCTGTGCTGACTGCCAGCTCAGAGCCTGGAGCCTGTTTCAGTCTGTGACTCCCTCTCTCTCTGACCCTCCCCTGCTCACGCTGTCTCTCTCTCTCTCTCTCCTAAAAATAAATAAAAACATTAAAAAAAATAAAAAAGAAAAGAAATCAGAGCCCTCGGTCCTCATGATCCCACCTTGAGAACGTGGTCACGTGGTCACATGCAGCTGCATGGGAGGCAATATGCGCAGATGAGCCACTTCCTATGGACAAGGGAGAAGGTGGGTAGGTTGATAGCTAACACTCTACCCTGAACATCACACCAGAAAACACTGAGGAGACAGCAGATGCAACCTTCAGTGACATTACCCAGATTGGAATAAGTGCTGTTTCCTCAGACTCCCAGGTACTAAAACATGAGATCAAGTCAGAAGGTGGGTCTCTCACTGCAGTGGGCCTTCTGTGGGATGGATGCTCACTGGCTGGGGTATGCCATGTGCCTCTGCTGTGGGGGTATGCCATGTGCCTCTACCCCACCTTTATTGCTTTTCAGCTTTTCCTTCATGCTGTGTCTTCAACTGGGAATGCTGTGGAAGAGCCGATGGAGACTGTGATCACAGTGGGAGACCAGAATGACAATAAGCCTGAATTCACCCAGGTGGTCTTTGAGGCTTCAGTAAGGGAAAGAGCACACCCAGGTCAATTTGAACAATGGAGGGTTTCAGTGACACATGGCAGTGAAATCAGGGGACAATACAAAGAATCTGGGGAAGTAAAGTATAAAACCAGAGATCTTACGAATCCACACCCTGGGCTCCAGTGCACCAAAGGTTTCTCCTTGGAGGTTGGAAGGGACAGATCAAAGACTGCGATGACATTTTTCTTTCTATTTTTTTTTTGGGTGGGGTTTCAAGCAACGGAGACCCTCTCAGTCTTGCTCAAAAAAGTTGGGACTGGGGAAGGCTACAGGTGGAAAGGATCCCACAAAGAGGGGTCAACAGGGACCATAAAGCAAGAAGGTCCCTCTGGGATGAAGGAAGTCTGGAAATCATGGGTCTGTTACTGTCCAGGTGATGCCCACTGGTTCCCTCACTTCTGTCTCTATGTCTCGTCTGCATCTGCTGGTTTCTGCATCTCTGCGACTGGTGCCACTGACAGAGCCTCCTCCACCTTGTGGCCGTTCTCATTTCATAGCTTTCTCGACACACCCTTTCTGCATCAGTTTCCATTTCTCCCTATATATTTCCTAATTCATGCTCCTACAAACAAGAATCTGACTGATTATTCTTGATTCAGGGGCATTCTGGTTTCAATAGGCTCTTACTTACACATCGAGGAGCTGTTACACTTCCAGATATGACACTAAACCTATGAATCCCGTGATGGCATCACAGGCAACACTGACGAGACCATGTGCTCACAGCTTCCAACCAGACATTTTGGGAATGGATGTTGAGGTCTTCATTCTCTGGGAGTGAAAATAAATGAAACCAAAAAAATCACAGGGTATTTCATGTGAAATGACATTGTGATGGAAGCTTTCTTCCCCTTCTGGCCCTCCATAATAGCCACTTATGCTTCCTTCCTCTTTTTCTCTGTCTTTTCTATCTTTGTGCTGCCTTTGGCCCTAGCACAAACCACGGCTCGCTGGTCAGCACTGGCTGTCTCCTGATCATCCACGTAGGGTACTCATCTGGTTCAGGTTCTCTCAGCGGACCAAACTCCAGGGGCTTGGTTCTGGCAACCATGAGCGCACTGCCCCCACCTGCCTTTGCGCACCCTCTCACCACGTCTCTCCGTCTGGCTTATATGCTTGGATCCAGCTCTAGACGTGTGGCCAGTGTCCAGACGGGACCCCCTGACAATGGCAGAGGAAGAAGGGCACAAGAGACCTGCGATCAGTAGAACAGCTGGGAAGATGAGCTAGGAAACAGACTCCTCATCCTGCCCTTGAGCACCCGATAGTATCTCAGCACCCTGAAGTCTCACGTTAGTGAGGGACGAGGACCCCACTGTGACAGCCATGTCAAAAGATGCCCTAAAGAGAAAAGAGAGAGAGAGGCAACCAACCAACAGACTCTTCACTACAGAAAACACACAGATGGTTACCAGAGGGGAGGGGAGTGAGGGATGGGTTAAACAGGTGATGGGGATTAAGGAGTGCATTTGTCAGGATGAGCACCGGGTGAGGTATGGAATTGTAAAGCGACTATATTGTCCACTTGAAACTAATATTATACTGTATTTTAACTAACTGGAATTTAAATAAAAACTTAGAAAATAAAGTAAAATACATTTTTTAAAAGATGCCCTGGGGCACCTAGCTGGCTCAGTCAGTGGAGGGAGTGTCTCTTGTTCTTGGTTGGGGTCATGAGTTCAAGCCCTATGTTGGGTATAGAGATTACTTAAATAGATAATCTTTAAAAAGAAAAATAATAACTAAATTTTTTAAAGGATACCTTAAAGATTTCTGGAAAAAGTAAGCAAATCATTTGTAAATTATTATAATAATTTGGTGATTTGAACTAGAACTTATACCACTTGATAAGTGCTTTTGTCACCTGTATAGTCAATAGACTAAAAAGGGCACACATTTAATTTTAGATTTCTATATTAATTTGTATTGCCCTGCCGGTTGTTAGCTATTGGGATCATCAACTCTTCTCCCCTTTCTCCTTGCAGGATCCTCCGTGATGCAAATCACAGCAACCGACGCAGATGACCATGAGAACACCTACAATGCAGCCATTGCTTATACCATTCTAGCCAAGACCTCACCCCAACATGTTCACCACCAACCGGGACACAGGAGTCATCAGTGTGCTCACTTACGGGTTGGACAAACAGGTCAGGGGTGAGGAGGGGCTACTGGATGGTGCAGTTAAATGTACAATTGTCCCAACTGGTAAGGCTCAGGCACAAGTCAGAACAAACACTGACTAATCAGAACAAACATGAGCCAATCAGAACAGGTTCCCAACCAGTCAGAATAGGCACTTAACCAATCAGAACAGACTCCTGACCATTAGACCATGAACCATCCGATCAGAAGAGTCATCTAATGGCCACAGACAGGGTTCCCGCTGATGCCCCCAGGCTGACGTTGAGCCCTGGGCATCAGCAAGCCCTAAGGTAGCACTGGGGTAAGTTAGAAATGTGACCACAAGACACTCCTGTATCTGACAAAATGAAATGATTGTTTCCCACAAATTCAGATCACTTTTTCTGATGAAAATAGAAAAGTACTGGCATTGCAGTCCCCATAAGTGTTGCACACATAACTGAAGGGGGTCCCAGGACCCAGGTCTAGTGCTGGGACTGGGAATATACTGATCAGATCCCAATCTAGTAAACTTTTCTCCTGGGTCAGCTTTGGGAGAGGATGGCCTGAATTTACCAAAGTTTACATCTGTGAGTGGTGAGCAAAGGTGGAAGCTGAGAAGGGGAGCAGCGCGTCAGCCTCTCCTGGAGTGCGTGACAGGACCCTTGCCCCTGGAAGCCGGTCATTTGCTGGAAGGGAGGGTCCACTGGGTTTGCTGCCTCAAATGTTCCACATCGACTCTCTGGGTGCTACTGGGTGGATGAGCCAAACCTGCATCTATAATCCCCAGTGCTGTCACCTGCTTGTCTGTAGATTGCTCCCATATACACCCTGATAATTCAAGCTGCTGACCTCCAAGGTGAAGGTTTAGGTTCCACTGGGACAGCTGTGATCACAGTCACCCACAGAAATACCAACCCCCCGTCTTCAGCCCAACTTTGTTAAGCCCTGCCAAAGTCAGTGGATGTCTCGTGACCTATGTTCTAGAGTGACTTACGTGTCACTGTGTTGACAAGCAGTGTCATGATTCAAGCCTCAGTCTGGCTATGTTTGAGAACCCTCTGGACCACAATCTCTTCACACGCCCCCATAAGTGTTGCACCCATAATGGGACCCAGGACTCCCTGGTCTAGTGCTGGGAGTGGGAATATATTGACTGGATCCCAATCCAGGAAACTTTCCTCCTGGGTTAGTATTGGGAGGAAATGATCTGAATTTACCAAAGTTTGCTTCTCTGAGCGGTGAGCCAAGGTGAAGCTCTCCCTGTCCCAGGGCAAGGAGATGGACAGATGAGTGTGAAAGGCAGAGTCCATGACACAGACAAGATGCCGTTGTCCTAGGGGCAGAGAAGGGGCACGGTCTTTCACGAGGAGCCCCCTGAATCCCACTAGTTAAAATGAAGAGCCCTCAGGCTCAGGTGGCAGGAACTGACTCGGGGATTCTGTGAAGATGTGCAGTACGGGACACCTGGATGAGTAAAGGATAGAGGGAATTTACTGTAAAGAAGCAGTGGGGGATAGACAGGGTGCAGCTGAGCCTTGTGAGGGCTGGAAAGTGGTGTCTGAAAACCCCTAGGAACCCAAGCCATCTGGTCGGTCTCTCCCTCTCCCCCACTCTATCTCATCTGTACATATCTGTTTAATTCTCACTGTGCAGCCTGACTCTGTCTCTTTGTGTGTATTTGCATACTCATTATGTCCCTTCACGCACTGGACATTTACTTAGTACCTACTTGTGGCCAGGTCCTGTTCCAAGTATGGGGACATCTGTGATGACACAGACAAAAACTCCAGGTCTTGGGGAGATGAAATTCTCCCAGGGGCCACATGTGACTCTCCCGTGGCCCCCGAGCCCCTGCCCATCCCCCTGGCCTCACCACCCAGCTGGCCCTCCCTGAGCTCCAGCCCTTCTGCTCCCTTGCTGGTCCTTCGACATACCAGTCACACCCTTGTCCCAGCACCTCCCTTGTCCTCAGAGAAGACCATGCTCGAACCCACTGCCTGTCACCCTCTGCCGAAGCTCATTCTCAGCTCCAATCACCATCTTGATTGTTATATCTGTTCTGGACGGTGTAGGATTGCCCCTTCCTCTTGTCACCTTGTGTCCTGTCAGTGCACATGGCGGTGCTCTGTCAACATTTCCTCAATGAAGGAAGGTCCCAGGCACCTTTATGAATTCTCAGTTGAGGCAGCAGATGGCATGGAATCAAAGTCTCTGCGTCCCAACCACAAATTCCCATCACAATGGCTTGTGAGGACTCTGTAGCTAAGGTGTGGAGCCAGGGGCAGGGAACAGGAATCCTTCCTGTGATGAGGGCAGACCCCGTGGGCCTCTCCAGCAGCTCGAGGCAAGGCAGGAGCCTCCCAGCGCTCAGTGCTCACTCAGACACCAGTCAGGTCAGTAGTGCCTCACTGGCAAAGACATGGTATCTGTGATGGCTCAGGGTGCAGACCGACCGAGAGCAACAGTTAGTTCCAAGTTACCGAGCAGTTTCTGTGCAACACATTTTACCTGCATGATCTCAACCCCATGAGGCAGACATCCTTTCATCCGCAGAGAAATCAACAGGATTGGTTTAAAATCATGACTGGTTTATTGCTCTATGCAACACAATCCGGACACAGAAGGCCCCAGCTGCCGGGCACACCAAGCGGCCACACAGGAACATGGGTTCCTTCTATTTGCTCCGTTTTCCTTAGCATGTAAGTTTCATTTCCATGGTGGCTGCCACATCTCCAGCATGACACTAAACCAGTTAGAAAGAAGAGGGAGGGAGGAAGGTAAGAGCCATGCCAGGTGTCTTTTACCATAAGCTCCGCCAGGTAGACCTGCACTTTGGCCTCACGAGCCAGGATGTGTTATATGGCCACTCCAGGCTGGAATTGGTTTAGGCAGCAGGGGTTCTAGACCAGGTGGGTCACACAGTGAGAATAACAGAACTGGCACTGAACCCATTAGGCTGGACACCCTTTTCCTCTCTTGAGCATCTGCTGCCATACAAGAGTCATGAGGAAGGTCCCAGGTGATGCCTGCAGGCCTTGAAGGGTTTAACCAAGGCCTAGCTGTTTGGTGGTCACCTGGCTTAAGCACAGGGACATGGGGTCTGGATTCCATGGGCTGGCCCTGCTCAGGCCACAGGGAATGGTGACAGGGTGGTCACCTGGGTGTCTAGAGCCCCAGGCTCTGAGCCGCTTTCTCCTGGGGGAGATGCGCCAGAGCACTGGAATCAAGTCCACGGCTCTGCTCAAGGCAGCGGGCCTTGGATTTAGGTCCCAAGCATCCCCTTCTTAGTCCTATAGCTGTGACCTTTCTGTGCCCCTCCCCAAAGTCAGAGGCGACGGTAGCACTTGTCTCCTGAATTGCGGTCTGTCTGCTCCTACTAGGGCTACCCTGACAGCAATACAGCTCAGACAGAATTCATTTATAGGCTTGGTGACTCTAACGGTTTGAGGGCTCTGTGCTACATCTGCCGAGTCACCCCCAGAGGATGAAATCACTGCCCCTTTTACAGAAAGGATAAACAGGGAAGTTTTATGTAAAGATTTACATAAAGATCAGTGAGATTTAATTGAAAACCCAGAAGTAAACCCATTCATCCATGGATAACTGACAAAATTGGACAGCATGACATTGAGGAAACAATGGTCTTTTCAACAAAGGGTGTTAGATGACTGGCTATCCATGTGCAGAGGAATGAAATTGGACCCTGACCCTCACACCACATACAATCATTAACTCAAAGTGGATCAAAAGCTTAAATGTAAGAGGTAAACTTGTAAACCCTAGAAGATATAAATGGAAATAAATCTTCATGAGCACTGAGTTTAACAGTGCTCTTAGAGCTGACACCAAAGCACAAGCAAGGAAAGAAAGATAAATTTAGTTTCCTCAGCATTAAAAACCTTTGTACCTCAAAAGCTGCTATTCCAAAAGCGAAAAGACAATGCCTAGAATGAAAGAAAATATTTGCACATTATTTGTCTGGTAAGAGTCTGTTTTAGAGATAGATAAAGAGCTTGTACAACTCATTGACAACAACAACAACAACAAAACCCCCACAGTTTTCAGAATGGACAAAGGACTTGGATATACTTTCCCAAGGGAGATCATATGTATGGTGAATAGATATGAGAAGATGTTAAATATCAGTAATCCTTAAGGAAATGAAGATATAAACCACAGTTAGATACCCATTTACATGCACTAAAATTACTATAATATAGAAAACTATGATATAACAAATGTTAGCAGTGATGTTGAGAAACTGGAACCCTGAAACCCTGCCTGTGGAAATGTAAAGTGGTGGAGCGTATGTGTAAGATGGTTTGGCATTTCCTCAGGAAGATAAAAACACAGAATGATCATTTGGCTCCACAATTCTACTCCTAGATGTCTATCCCAAAGAACTGAAACAGTTGTTTAAGAAAAGAGCACTTGCACAAACATACACAACAGCACTGTTCACAATAGCCAAATGGTAGAAAAACTATGCAAATGCCCATCGGTGGGTGAAAGGAGAAACACACTGGATTGACCCATAAACAGCAATCTTATTCTGCCACAGAGAGGAACCAAGGAAAACGGAGCGGCTGTAGAGCACAGTGCAGTGGTTCCTCAGAAAGTGCGCACAGAACTCCACCCCTGCACACACACACACACACACACACACACACACACACACACAAACACGGAAACTGAAAGCAAAGCCTTGAGCGGATATTCACGTTCCCTTAGTCATAGCAGCTTCTTCACAGCGGCCAAGAGATGGAAGCAACCCAAGTGAAGGCCAACAGATGGGTAAATAAATTGTGGTCTGCACACAACGGAATATGGCTCAGCCTTACAAAAGACCAGAATTTCCGCTACAACACGGATTGAACCCTGCAGTCATTATGCTGAGTGAAATACGCCAGGCACAGGAGGACAAATACTCTCTTTGTCCCAGGCAAACCCATTTTTCCTGGTAGAAGCTGGAGGTGTTATATTGAAGGTAAACAGAACTAATAAATACGTACACTCGCAGGACACGACATGGACACAGAATCCCGACGTGCATATCTACACACTCAGGACGACCCATCGGAAAGAGACTTGAAGAGACGGACCCACTGACACCTGCATCAGAAGGAACCAAGTGCCCGGGAGGAACTCTGAGCGAGGAGGGGACAGACCTGCTGTCTAGGACCACAGGACACTGGGGACAGAAATGCAGGGAGACGCGCGGGGACAGAAAGCCACTCTGTGCTCCTGGACCTGGAGGAATCCGTCCTGTGACAACGTCCGTCCTTCCAGGAGCGACCGGCACATCCGGGGCCGTGGACACCGAACTCCCCACGACGCCGTGTCAGACACGGAACCGGCACCCCGACCTGCACGCAGAGCCTGGGGGGACTCGCGTGCCCACAGAGGCGGGAGCCCAAGCACCACCCGGGCACTTGCTCCTGGACCGCAAACCGCGTGAGGACGCGGCGGGAACCGAGTCTGCGCGGAGCGGAAACACCGACGCGCGGGCCCGCGGCCGCGGAGCCCGGAAAGGGAAGACCCAATGGTTGCATGCAGAGCCCCGCGCGGGGCCCCGCGTCACCCCGCGCACCACGCCGCGCCGGGCCCTTCCCCCGCCCGCGGGATCCACTGGACCACCGACCCCTTCAACGGTGTCGGCTCAGGAAGCTCCTCCTTCCCGCCTCCCCCGCCCCGGCCTCGCTTTCTCCTCACCGACTCCTCCCGCGGCGTGTCCTGAGGAGACCTGGTTCTTGTCCCTGTGGACTTGGGCCCACATCCTCCCGAATCCTCCACAGCTGGTCCCAAGAAGGGGGGTTTCTTGCCAGCGTGGACGCGACCACACGTCCTCAGGAAGCTTTCAAAGGGGGTCCTGAGGAGAACCGGTTTCTGTCCCTGTGGCCGCGGCCCCACCTCCTCCCGTGCCCCCCACAGCTGGTCCAGAGAAAGCTACGCTTAATGCCCGAGGCAGGCTGAGTGCGCATGCGCGCGCTGGAGTCAGGGATCGGCGCTCCGGCGCCCCCTGCAGGCAGTGGCGGTAGTGCAGGACACGCACGGTTAACTGGTCCATGGAGGCAGCGCCCTCTCCTGGCCGCCATCCAGGAAGAGGCTGGTTTAAAAATTTTTATGCTTATTTTTCAGAGAGAGGGAGAAAGAGAGAGAAAGAGAAAGAACACAAGTGGAGAAGGGGCAGAGAGAAAGAGAGAGAGAGAGACAGGTTCTGAAGCAGGCTCAAAGTTCCAAGCCGCCAGCACAGCCCACCGGGGCTCGAACTCGAGCAAAAGGGGAGCCCGACATGAGGCTCCAACTCAGAGAGCGTGGGATCCCACGTGGGGCTCTAACAGGCACACAATGGGAGCCCAAAGCCAGGCTAGAACTCCCAAACTGGGAGAGCCCGATGCCAGGTTCGAACTCCAAGAGCGTGGGAGCCCAACGCGGAGCGCGAACAGGCACACCACAGGAGCCTAAAGCAGGCCTCGAGCTTGCACAACACAACGCGGAACCCGACTCGGGGCTTGAACTCACACACTAAGCAAGCCCCACTGGGGGCCGAACTTGCACACTGAGCAAGCCCCATGCAGGACTCGAACTCGCACAAAAGGGGAACCAGACGCGGAGCTCAAACTCAGAGAGCAAGGGAGTCAGATGCCAGGCTAGAGCAGGCACGCTGCAGGAGCCCAATGCCAGACTCGAACTCGCACACCGCGGGATCCCGACTCAGAGCTCGAACTCGCACACGAGGGAGCCCGACGTGAGGCTCCACCTTGCATATTGGAGGAACCCAACACGGGGCTGGAACTTGCACAGAGGGAACCCAACATGGGGATCAAACTCGCACAGTAACATCTGATTTAATAGAGATGTCATTCCTCCACTGTCGGTAGGGGGGGTGCCAGCGCCACACCCCGCCACCGTGGGGGTGAGGGGATGTAAGCGTTGACACCCTTCCATCATCAGTGTGTGCTGCCTCCATGTTCAAACGGGTGTAATACCATTATTGACGTGGTGTTGATGCGTGATATCTCTGCTATATCATTGATGAACAAGCCCCCCTTCTTCGATGGCGGAGTGCAGGTGTGACACCCGCCCATCGTCGATGTGGGGTGCCCCTGCATAGATATGGGGTGCTCCTCCATCGATATGGGGGGTGCAGACATGACACCCATCCCTCATCGAAGAAGGGTGCCTCTTTCATTGATGGTGTGGTGCCCCTTCGTCATTGTGGGGGTGAAGGCATGACACCCCTCCATCGTTGATGGGGGTGTGACTCCATCGAAGATGGTGGTGTGCCACTTTGCAATGGTAGGTACGGGTGTGTCCCCCACCTTCGTCGATGGTGAGGTTCCTCCATCATCAATTTTGTGGTGCCTCCATCCTTGATTGGCGGTGCCCCTTTATCGACTTCAGGGTGCAGTCATGACATCCGTCCATCGTCGATGAGGTGATGCCTCCATCATCGATGGTGGGATGACCTGATCTTCAATGGAGAGGTGCAAGTGTGACATTCATCATCGATTGGGGAGTGGTCCTTGGTGGATGAAGAGATGTAAGATTGACACCACTCCATCGTCAATGGGGAGGTGCCTCCATCATCGAATGGGGATTCCCCTTCATTGATGGGGGTTACTGGCCTGACACCGCTCCATCATCTTCATGAGAGTGCCCTCATCATCGAGAGGGGGATGCAAAAGTTGACACCCCTCCAACGTTGGGGGGCGCATAGGGTGCGAGCATCCCATTGATAAAAGTTTTGCACTTGGTTCATTCCTTTACATTTAGAAAGACTTGGATTCTTCTTAGCTTCTAACACTAATAAAGATCCTATAAATATTTACACAACCGTTATTTTGTGAACATGGGGTTTCTTTCTTCTGGAGTAAACACTCAGGAGTGGTATTTACAGTTTACATATTAAGTTATTCATGTATAATTTCATAAGCAACAGTCAACAGTTTTCCAGAGCTAGTGTTCATTTTTCATTCCTAACTGCAGTGTTTGAGGCCCTACATGTGCTGTATGCTCACCGGAATGGTGTATGTTCCCTACATACCTGAGCCATTGTGATGCATGTGTAGGGCATCTCTGTGTTCCTGATTTGAATTTCTCTGACAATCCCTGATGTGAAGAGTGTTCTCCTGTCCTTACCCAATGTGTCTATATCTTCACGGATGGGATATCTTCACAAGGCTGTGCTTCTTTTATAGAAGGTTATTGCCTGTTTGACTATTGAGTGTTGAGGGTTCTTAACATATTCCAGATGCAGGGCCTTTGGTGGTTATGCATTTTTTTAACTATTGTCCTACTGCTGTTGATGTTCATGTGGGCAGAAAAAATATTTGATTTTCACAAAATTTTACCATTTTTACTATTTCTTTTTATGAATCCCACTCCTTTAGCTATAATTTTCATTTTCATGATGATTGGTTGCCTGTGAATAATTTATTGATTTACAATGTACTTAAAAGTCTTGTTTTTTTCTGGTCTTTCTCAGTGTCAACTTGTTTCCTAATTGGTCTCTGGTAACTCAGTGTTATCTTGTTTTTAAATTTATAGACTCTGGTTATACAATTCCATGGTATGGTCTTCATAACATATGGACAATTCTATTTTCATGCTCAAAGATGAACTTCAGATTTCATGAGAGATTCTGTGCTGTGTCTTTTCAACTATATTGGTCATCAGATTTGATAGATGTGCTTCTGTGTCAAAAAAAAAAAGACATTTAGGTTTCCACATGTTGGACTTTGTATATGTCTCAGGAGCCACTGAGGACTGTGAACACAGCTGAGTTCTTGACACAAGTCACGGTCAGGGTCACAGTCATGGTCTCAGTCATGGCCAGGGTCAGGGCCAAAATTAAATACATACATACATATATGCATAAAATGAACTATTGGGACTACCTCAAAATATCAAGCATATGCACAGTGAAGAAAGCAGTCGATAAAACTAAAAGGCAGCCCACAGAATGGGAGAAGATATTTACAAACGACATATTCAAAATACATACAGGTTTTTAAATTTTTAACATTTTTATTTATTTTTGAGAGACAGAAAGAGACAGCATGAGCAGGGGAGGGGCAGAGAGAGAGGGAGAATCTGAAGCAGTCTCCAGGCTCTGAGATGTCAACACAGAGTCCAAGGTGGGGCTCGAACCAATGAACTCTGAGATCATGACCTGAGCTGAAGTTCAACGCTTAACAGACTGAGCCACACAGGCGCCCCTGTATATGATTTTTAAACATTATTTTTACATTATTAGTCGATGCAGTTCAGTAGATTTTCATGTGAGAAGCGATTTCATGTCTTCCACTTTTGTATTGTGGTAAGATCTCACTGAACATGAGATCCACCCTCTTCACAAAATCTTGACCATACATTATAGTATTGTTAATTACATGTGTAATGTTGTGGAGAAGACCTCTATAATTTAATCATTTTGCATAACAGAAAATCATACCTCTTGATATGCTACTCTTCTGGCCTCTCCCTGCCAGCCCCTGGCAACTGCCATACTACTCTCTGTTTTATTGTTACTAAAACACAAATTCAGATACCTGCTACTGGAAAGGTCAATGTTCAAGGTTTTAGTTTTCGTGGGAAAGGAATTTGAGCTTTATTCAGGAAGCCAGCCACATCGGAAGAATGCAGACTCTTGTCTAAAAGCCAATAGTGAGGTTTCTGCCTGACCCAGGGGATTTTAAAGGAGTAGAGGGTACTTAACCAAACAAGGGAGTGTATAGTTGATAACATCTTTTGATCATGTGCAGACTCCATGGTGCAAGTTGCCAAAGTTACCTCAGCTCCCCTGCATCTCCAGCTGAGGAGAGAACCACACATGCATGTGAGGAGACTATCAGAGGCCAGAAAAGAACCACAATAAAGGATTAGAGGGAAAAAACCCTGGGGCTCACAAATGGTTACAAGTAGTTTCTGTTCTTATCATCGGGCATAAGAAAAAATAAAATAAAATAAAATACAACCTTGTGGTTCACCAATCACATGGAATACTTAGAAATGTTTCCCTCAGTAAGCTCAGAGGAAGCTTCAAAGAAAAGACTAAAAGGATAAAATGGCTTGTTAACTAATTTCCAACCAGAATAAGACACTTAAAACTACAGAGCAATTGTTTTCATCAACTATAAATCCAAAATTGACAATGTCTACCTCCACATCCCATGGAGGTATAAAGCAATGGTATCCATGAGTAAAAGTAGTAATCCATAGGAAGTGACCCAGCAGTACCATAGGAGGTGGAGTTGGTAGAGAAGTTAAGGGTGTTATAATTGTACATCCCATATTCAAGTAGCTAGAGGAAAGACTGAATGTGATGAATAGAGCCATGCCTCAGGGTCCAAGCCCATACCCATGTCCATGTGAGCACTCTTGGACATGGGTATGGGCTTGAGCACACACCACATGACTCACCTGACTCTCTCACATCCAGCCCAGCTGAACTGATGTGAGGGCCACCCACTGCCACGCCCTGTGACTGTTACCTAACCTCACAGTTGGCCCCCAGGTTTAGGGCCAACTCATCCCTCTGTTCTGTCAGAGGGTCTAGACCTGCATTTGCTGAGCATCCTCTATTTATCCATTCTCCCTGGCAGATGACCCTGAGCAGGGGCATGAGGCTGGCAGAGGGCCAGGTCACCCTGAGGGCACTCCTCTTGCTGTTTGCACTCTGGGCAGTGCTGGATCCTGTCCAGGGTTCTCAAGGCCGTCCCTTATGGCGCTATATCTCCTCTGAGGTGGTAATTCCCAAGAAGGAGCTGCACCACGGCAAGGGCCTTCAGATGCCTCGCTGGCTGTCCTATAGCCTGAGTTTTGGGGGCAAGAGACACGTTATCCATATGCGACGCAAGAAACTGTTTTGGTCCAGACATCTGCTGATGATGACTCAGGATGATCAGGGAGCCTTGCAGATGGAATATCCCTTCATCCCTCCAGACTGTTACTACCTCGGCTACCTGGAGGAGATTCCTCTTTCCATGGTCACCATGGACACGTGCTATGGGGGCCTTGAAGGTATCATGAAGTTAGATGATTCTGCCTATGAAATCAGACCCCTCAGCGATTCCCAACGGTTTGAACACGTTGTTTCTCAGATAGTGGCAGACACCAACGCAACGGGACCTACTTATAAACTGGGATATAAGGAGGATAGGGACCCCCTGTTCTCTCAAGCAAATGCCACTGCAGCCCCCCGGATCGCTAGTAAGTTGTATTCATCCCATCAAGGAATTTTGAAAGGACTTACTCTCAGTTCCAAAACAATGTATACTGTGTTCAACAATGTGTCAAAATGTGCCCAATTCCTAATAAGGCTAGTTAGTTTGACTGACTCAATGCTTCAAAGTATTGATATAAGACATTATATTTCCTCCATGGTTATTTATAATCAGGCAGATCCAGTCGTCTTGGACAGTTTTCACGTGCCAGGGAGTCCAATTCATAACTATTTTGAAAGACACTTGTTTGAGGCTTTTAAACCACATACAGCTTTACTTATGAACAGAAACGCGCCACATGAACTTCAGTTTCAGCCAGTACTGTACGGAATATGCAGAAAGAGTTCCCTCATCTCACTTGCTTCTCTAGGCAGACATTTCTTACTGTTGTCTGTTTTAGTAACACAAAAAATAGCCTTATCTATTGGTATTTTTTATGACCATTCGCTTTGTGTGTGCCAGAGGAGGTCCACCTGCATTATGAATAGATACCCTGTTATGACAGATTCTTTCAGTAACTGTTCCTTCGTTCATATCCAGCATGTAGTGGTTAACAATGCTGAGTGCATGTTCGTCCGAGATATGTTCTATTTCAATAAAAGCCTGACCCATGATCGTTGTGGAAACTATGAGGTGGAACCAGGCGAGGAGTGTGACTGTGGCTCCTTCAAGCAGTGCTACAACAATCCGTGTTGTACAAGTGACTGTATCTTAACCCCTGGCAGCAAATGTGATACAGGCAGATGCTGTACAAACTGTACCTATTCCATTGCTGGGACACTCTGCAGACCAATCCAAAATATATGTGATCTTCCAGAGTACTGCCATGGGATGTCCTTGGCGTGCCCCAATGACTTCTATATGCAGGATGGAACCCCATGCACTGAAGAAGGCTACTGCTATCATGGAAACTGCACTGACCGCACTATGCACTGCCAAGAAATCTTTGGCAAAAATGCTGTGAACGGTGAAGATGTCTGCTATACCATAAATCAAAAAGGCAGCCGATATGGACACTGCAGAAGATCCCCAGGGGAATTCAAATCTAAACCCTGCTCCCATACAGACATACAGTGCGGAAGGTTGCAGTGTAGTAATGTCACTCATCTCCCTCAGTTGCAAGAGCATGTTGGATTCCATCAGTCTGAGATCTCAGGGTTCTGGTGTTTTGGACTGGATTCACATCGTAGCACAGGAACAACTGATGTTGGTCATGTGAGAACCGGTACCCCCTGCGCTTCTGGAAAGTTCTGTCAGGATACCTACTGCAACGGCAGTACGGCTCAGCTGAATTATGACTGTATCCCTGAGAAATGCAGTCACAGAGGGATGTGCAACAACAACAGGAACTGCCACTGCCACATAGGCTGGGATCCTCCACGGTGCATTAAGCGAGGTGCTGGTGGGAGCATAGACAGTGGACCCCCTCCAAGAAGAATGCGGTCAGTCAGGCAAAGTCATGAATCCGTGGTATATCTCAGAGTGATCTGTGGTAGAATGTATGCCTTGATCACTACATTTCTCTTTGGCATTGCCACAAATGTCAGAACTGTCAAGACAGTGAAAGTCAATAAAAAGACTGTTGGTGAAGACAATCCGTTACTCATCCTCCAGACCCCTGAACAGCAATAAGCATTCCCTTTGGAGCATCTGTGAAAATACAATAATGAAGTGGCATAGCCGAAATCCACGTTTCTGGGGGTCTGCAGGAGACACAGGGGTCCCCAGACACATCACGTCTCTGACACCAGGTTTCTGATGGATCACTGACCAGCACTCTGAAATAAAAGTTAAAAACTGAATCGTTGTGGCCTCTATAGATCTGTAACCATGTAAGAGCCCAGACTGAGCCCGAGACTCTGGAAAGAGGACCTGAGTCAAAAGCTGTGTCTTGAGCCAAGGTGTCCAGTCCCAGAACTAAGAGAAGTTGCCACAAGCTCCTTTAGGGACAAATTCATGAGTCTTCTCCAAAAACTGTGCTCTTGAACCCTGAGCTGTTTCTCATTCTCCAGGTAATCTCTCCTTCCCCAGATCCAACGTGGTTTCAGGGTGATGGAAAGCTACCAACCACCCACACTGCCTGTCCCATACTCAGGTGTCTGTGGGCTGTGAGGGAAGGTAACAGGGATTCTATCCCACCCAGTGCAAGCTGTGCCACCCTGGAAAGCAAATTTCCAAATGTGGGAGACTGAGACCATGAGGTTGAAATAGCATCCAATGAAATCAATCTGAAAGGTAGGCAGAAATGCCTATCAATGACTCTGGCATCCAGAGGGATCCCAGTGAATGTGAATCCCTGCTTTCTTTCTCCTACCTTTCAGTGAGTTTAAGCTTAGATAAGGATCTGCCTAGGATTCCCACTTTGATTTTCCAGGTGCCTTGTAGAAAAATCATGCAGAGGTAAGCCTATGAAAATTTAGGGACTTCAGCCCCATCCACTCCTAAGTAACTGGGTACTTGCTATGTCTTGTTCACTGGGAATGTGGGATGGAGGCCTGCCCTTCCCTGGGTCCTTGTGTCTCCTTGTTTCTGGGCTCTGTAACTCATAATTCTTGTGCCTCCATTTACTTTGATAAGGGTGTACTGAAACCCCACCTTCAGTCAGAAGGACCCTGCACATCTCATATACCCAAAGCAGGAGCTTGGATCTCTAGGGAGCCACCTGTCAACCTCCTGTGAGTGGCGTTTGCCTGCTCCTTAAACAGGTCACAGTCTGCATATTCTTAATTCAGTACAGCAGTTGGGGTCTCCCAATATATTTGTCCCCAAGGATCGATTGCGAGCCTAGTTGATGCCCCCCTACAATGCCTTAGAGCTAGGAATGGCTCACTCATTCCTCACCCTGACCTTTCAGCTGTTCTGGTAAAGAGCTGGTGCTTGCTGGTGGTCTATACTTTTGCTTTGGGCTGATGCCAGGTGTTTAGAGAAGCTGCCACCCTAAATTATGAATGCCATAAAATCTCAGACTCCCTGCAGAGAGACCAACATGCAGGAACCAGTCTGGGGGTCGAGGGGTTTGTATTACCTATTCATCTCCAAATGAGATATGGCTGGACACCAAGAACAGTGTTCCCAGATTAGTGTCAAAGAAGATGCCACCTGCTGGGTCCGCTGTGTTGCGGTCAGCATCATAGTGTCGTGCTTGGTTACCCAGCCCTAGCTAGTGATGGAGGCAACTCTACCAGGAGCATCATGGCACTTTAAGCAGAGGACATGGCCAAGGCAAGCTCCCCTTAGTGGCTGTATACCTTGCTGCTGTCCCCAATGGCTCCCCACCTGTCAGGTGTTAGGTAGGACACCCAAGTGTGGGAGGCCATAGCACATGAGTCTGGGAAGAGGTAACTTTTATCTCAGGTCTTCCCTGTCATGATCCATTACACTACCATGTCCAAGGACTAGCATGAGAGACATAAATGGTGATAGATACTATACCATCAATGGAAATGCAAAATTTCATGGAATCATTTGTCCAAAGAGAGGAAGACAAGGACATTGATTGGCTCTTGCAGGTCTTCATAACTGGCTCCACGAGCTGTTACTTACAGTACTTGACATGCTGCAGCTGGCTGGATTAGTCCAAGACTCCTAAATTCATAATTCACTGAAAAACTCAAAGTATCAATGGCTTGTTTTCTTAGAGACACCGTGGAGGAGCCTCCAGAGATTTCACTGTCTCAGAAGGCCATGACCAAGGCACAGGGAAGGAGACAGGGACCAAAAAAAAAAAAAAAGAAGAGGGAAAGGCTCTGAGGAAGAGGCTCCCCAGGCCCCCAGAGCCCACAGAAGTAGAAAGAAAGAAGCTTTGATTCCATTTGATTCCAGGGACTTTAATTTTTATGGCATAACAGTACAGGCCCACTGGGAAGAGACAAGCCCAGGTGAAGCATGACTCCTCCTAGGTGAAATTGGGACAATTCAATGGGTGCTTTTTTTTTGTTTTTTGGGTTTTTCTTTTTGGTTTTGGTTTGGGTTTTTTTGGGGGGTTTCTTTTGGTTGTTTTTTTTTTGTTTTTTTTGGGTTTTGTTTTGTTTTTTGTTTGCTTTTTTACAAATAGTTTGTCAAATTTCTTTCCATATAACACCCAGTACTCATCCGCACAAGTGCCTTCCTCCATGCCCATCTCCCTCCTCCTCCCCCCACACCCATGGGTCCTGAGTTTGTTCTCAGCATTCAAGAGTCTCTCATGGTTTGCCTCTTTCCCTCTCCCCCACTATTTCCCCCCTTCTTCTCCCCCACGGTCCTCCTTTAAGTTCCTCCTAATCCTCCTATACGTGCAAACATATGGTACTTGTCCTTCTCTGCCTGACTTATTTCGCTCAGCATAAAGATCTCTTGACCATTTTCAACCTGGATGAGAGGCCCTTACAACAGAATCTAAGGAATTCTTCATGAAGTACCACTCCGATTTTAAGTCTATTCCACTACAATTCATAGAAATACCAGATTCAGTATACCAGGCATTAGCATGGATGCCATAGTCATATGTGGCAAGCAGAATTTTCATGAAAACCAGGACTTATTTGCTGCAAATGCTGATAGACTCACCACCTCCACCACCCAGGAGCGCAGGGGAGGGTCCCAATGGGATATGGGCTTGGGGGCCTCTTATCTGCCTAGATCAAGGGGTGGCTCTTCAACCCAGCTCTCTTGCTCTGGAGATGACTCCCACACTTCTCTTTATTGGCAGCTCTGAAAAGAGGGGTCCCTACTGGGTTAATTTCAAGACAGCCTGGACACAAGTCAGAAACCTTTGTTCAGGCTCTTTGTACTCTTCAAGAGACTACTTGCCCTATCCTTTATGTGGGTGCCATCACCTCTCTGGACATGACAACCCTGGTGGGGGAAGCTGGGATCCCAATGGATGAGGAGGTGCCAAGGCCCCTGTCTAGGGACCTGGAGGTTCCTGGGGCATGTACTTCCTCAAGGGACAACTGCCTGTATACTTCTCTAGTTACCCCCTGGGACACACACATAGACAACAATTTACTTCTCTCATTGACCCTGGAGCCAAGTTACAGTGCTTCCCAGGAACCCCTGAAAATATAAGTGTGGTACCCTTTAGATTACGAGGTATAACAGGAGGGATAGTAGAAGGCTCTCAACTTCCCTTTGGTGTCACTATTGGAACAATCTTTACTGGAACTCTTTCAGCAATGGTGGCCCCTTTGACTCTACCCTTTCTTGTTAAAAGTGCAGATGCTCACACGTGCTATCAAGGCCAGTGGTAATAAACCCAGTGCCTGGACTTCCTGGTGGGGGCTACATACCAGGAGACTGTAGGACTCCAAATTGCACCCTCCCACACATTAAAATAGTATATATGTATATTGGTATACAGATATGTCAATATTGTGTGCAATGGGGGACTGAGGAATTGCAGCCCATTATTTAATGTTTACTGAAGGAGGGGGTCATTAAACACACCATTTCTCCTTTCAGTCCACCCATTTGACAGGCATTAAAGTCCCTCCTAACAGGTGACATTCTACAATTGACTACTGAAATGTAAATGTCCAAGTGTCCACGTGTCTGAACAATGGCTCACATTCCCAAAACTGTCTAGGTAGTTGAGAACATTCAAAGAGCTTCAGGGGGCCACTTTGTCATGACTGAGCTAGCCAGTATGTCCCATTCAGAACTGATGACTGAGGGATCCCAGCCACAGCCTGCTCTCAACTTATACGCCTCTACCCCGCTGCCTTGGGCCATCTTAACAGCCTGAAGAGTGCCATGATGTTCGCCTGACCAGGCTATGTGGAGGCTGTCATGAGTTCCTCGGGTCTGGGCAATGGAGGCCCACTCTCACTGGTCAATTCTTATGTGTTTTTGCAGTTTGTAAGACATAGGAGGCCCGCAGCCCTTCAGTCACCGGACCAAGCTAGTCCAGATTTTTGGTCTACTTTTAAATAACTTGTGGTGTTAGGCAGCCTTATCAGGGAAGTGGCTGAACTATGCCAGTTCATTCACATGTGGCCTGAGTGACATATGAAACATTTTGTGATATGGAAAGTGTCTGCACCATGGGGGTTATGCTGGAGCACCTAGTGACCATCTGGCATAATGTTGCCTTGCTCTGTCAGTGAGAGAGAGAACCCAGCACTATGTCTGTCTTCAATTAAAGATAAATACTCTCTCCCAATACTTTACCTGAGCAAACGACCATCCTGAAGCTTTCATCAAAGTTTTCCGGGCCCAATAAATGCTGTGGAAGGAAAGGCAGAGTGACATTGTTGTTCTGGTTGTTATACCTCACCCTTCCATTTGTCCATCCACATTGTGTGTTCACCTGCTGGTATTGGCAGGAACGAACACAAGTTCAGGGGCTTACTCAGTATCCTGATGTCAACACAACTGACAATAAGACTGAGTATTTAATGCAGATGGGACTTGGAAAACTGGTGTAGGGGGCTGTGCCTGACCTGTTGAGAAAATCACGCAGGTTAATGGGGCATACACAGTTTGAAAGACAGCCAGTTGTAAAGGGTCAAAGGGAGACCAGGAGATTTAGTCAGTCTTTTTTTTTTCTTTTTTTTTTCTTTTTTTTAAATGTTTTTATTTATTTCTAGGAGAGAGAGAGACAGCGTGAACAGGGGAGGGTCAGAGAGAGAGGGGGTCACAGACTGAAACAGGCTCCAGGCTCCGAGCTGGCAGTCAGCACAGAGCCCAACGTGGGACTCGAACCCACGAACCGCGAGATCATGACCCAAGCCAAAGTCGGACGCTTAACCGACTAAGCCACCCAGGCGCCCCAGTCAGTCTTTTAATAGTGGAGGGAAGGGCATGTTTCATTTTTCATTTTTAAAAATTTGTTTTCCTGACAGGAGAGAGACTGAATAAAAGAAAATAGGTGGAAATTCAGTTTCTTGATCTGTGACCTACTTTGTAATGCTATATGCTTCTAGAGCCTGGGAATTGGCTCTGAGAATCCTTACCTATAGTCGTCGAGGGGATGGCCATCCAGGGTCTTGACAGTGGTGATCTGGAACTATTTTTGCATACCCAGGAGCATCTTTCCTCCATTCTGATGACAGTGTAATTGGTTAGCAGAACATCATAAGGTCCTTCCCAGGGAGGTGGTACTGTGTACTCTCTGAAGACCTGATCTTCCTCTCATGTTCCAGTAGAAAGGGGTGGCAAGGCTTGTCAGTGGCAGAGGACATGTTCTTATTACCTGTGGATGATATGCCCCGAGTATAACAGTTAGTTCTTGGACATGGCTATTCATGGCATCAACTTGTTCACATAAGTCCTCATAAAGTTCACTCAACCCAAGAATGAAAGGATTAAGGATTCCTTTCTAAGATACCATTTCAAAGGGGTCAGTCGATGTCTGCTATTTTGAGCATTCCTTATATCATTAAGGGCCAAGAGCAATGATTCTGGACATTTCAGGCCAGTTTCCAGACAGCTTTTTCCTAAAGTCCTTTTTGTGTCTAGTTACCCATGTTCTGCATCTGTTACCCTCAACCTCATGTCCTCATCATCCTCATCTGTGATGAGTGCCCCAGAGTCTTTGCAAGTAGGTGGTTCATCTCTGTACTGAGTTCCTTGGTCTGGCTAAATTCATAATGGGGTGGCAAAGCCAGAGCCATCTCAGGCATTACATTCTTTACCACTGTCATGGAATTGGCATGTCTAGTCAGACAACATCAGTCCATCCACCAAATGTGCAGACATTAACCAAAGAGGAAACAAATCTATCAAATCCATCTGGAGAGCACCAGAGGGCTGGAAGGGCCTGAAGGGACTCCCTGAGGCCCACTGATTTTCTACAGAAACTCGGTGAGGTTTACCAGTAGTGCCCTGGGAAGTAACTTGGTCAGAGGTTTTGTGGATGCTTGGGAAGAACCCTCTGTCTCTCAGTGTCTTAATTATCTCATCTGATGGGGTAAGTGCAAGATCAAAGGTCAGAAGAAAGGGACCTTAGAAAACCCACAAAATCCTGATGCACAATCCATATGATTATTATCTTTCCACATGTTGTACCCCCTTGTCTTTTTCACATTGTGAGGAACTTAAATGAAAAGCAAGATTAAAAGCTTCTACACAGCCAAGGAAACAACCCAGAAAATTAATAGGCAACCAACGGAATGGGAAAAGATAGTTGCCAATGACATATCAGATAAAGGGTTAATATCCAGAATCTATAAGGAATTCACCAAACTACACGCCCGAAAAACAACCCAGTGAAGAAATGGGCAGAAGATATGAACAGACACTTCTCCAAAGAGGACATCCAGATGGCCAACAGACACATGAAACGATGCTCAGCATCCCTCCTCATCAGGGAAATACAAATCAAAACCACACTGAGATACCACCTCACGCCAGTCAGAGTGGCTAAAATGAGCCAATCAGAGAACTCTAGATGCTGGCGAGGATATGGAGAAACGGGCACCCTCCTACACTGTTGGTGGGAATGTAAACTGGTACAGCCCCTCTGGAAAACAGTGTGGAGGTTCCTCAGGAAACTAACAGTAGAACTCCCCTAGGACCCAGCAATAACACTGCTAGGAATTTACCCAAGGGATACAGAAATGCTGAGGCATAGGAGCACATGTACCACAATGTTCATAGCAGCACTCTCCACAATAGCTAAAACATGGAAAGAGCCTAAGTGTCCATCAACAGATGAATGGATCAAGAAGATGTGGTTTATCTATACCATGGAATACTACATGGCAATGAGAAACAATGAAATCTGGCCATGTGTAGCAACATGGATGGACCTTGAGGGTGTTATGCTGAGCGAAATAAGTCAGGCAGAGAAGGACAAATATCATATGTGTGCACGTATAGGAGGATTAGGAGGAACTTAACAGAGGACCAAGGGGGAGAAGAAGGGCGGAAATGGTGGGGGAAAGGGAGAGAGGCAAACCATGAGAGACTCTTGAATGCTGACAAAAACTGAGGACTGATGGATGTGGGGGGGAGGGGGGATGGGCATGGAGGAGGACAAACTATTTGTAAAAATAAATAAATAAATAAATAAATAAATAAATAAATAAATAAAAAAGAAAAGCAATAGTCTGTCAGGGACAAAGGCAGGCTTATAAAGTGGGGGAAAGGACAGGGGCATCTGTTGTTGTTTTTTTCTTAAATAGTTTATTGTCAAGTTGGTTTCCATATAATATCCAGTGCTCATCCCCACAAGTGCCCTCCTCCATACCCATCAACCCCTCCCCTCTTCCCCACCCCATCAGCTCTCAGTTTGTTCTCAGCATGCAATAGTCTCTCATGGTTTGCCTCCCTCCCTCTCCTCCACTATTTTCCCCTTTATTCTCCCCCATGGTCCTCTGTTAAGCTCTGATTGAGGCAGAAATCAAATGATTTCTATGCTCTGGAGCTCGGATTTTAATGAAGCACACCTTTGAAAAGTCTGCATGCAGCATCCCACCAAGGTCCAGGAATTTTCCCCTTCTTTCTGAGAGCACAGTCCAACCTCAGACCAGCTCATCCAAGGGCACAGAATGTCACACTCTAGTGGAGAGCCCCTTCTGGGTCCTCGCAGGTGTCCCTGGGAGATGTTCCAGCCACCATCTTCTGGGGATGGGGGAGGGTTTCCAGGGGCCGTCTGGCTTGTCTACTAACTACCCTGCAGTCTTGGGTACAACCCCCATGGCACAAAATACCCAGAAGAATTGGAGTGATTAGTGTCCATTCACAGACCCCCACACCTGGGGTTTCACAAATAAATGACCCTGAAGGAATTGTCCAGATAATGGAGGCTTATCTACCCCCTGAGACACCTTATGGGGAGGACAGGGAAAGAATGCATGGAAAAGATGCTTTTTCCACAGG
Organism: Proteles cristata cristata; assembly: GCA_017311185.1. Taxonomy (NCBI): domain Eukaryota; kingdom Metazoa; phylum Chordata; class Mammalia; order Carnivora; family Hyaenidae; genus Proteles; species Proteles cristata. Next base: position 32,491 of record JAESUZ010003178.1, read on the forward strand.
AGAGCCTCTCAGGTGCTAAGGGCTGTCTCCAAGGTAGTTCTCGTTGTGGAGGCAGCTTGGCAAATTTTCTTCTTTTGTCAACGTAAACTTCCTTTACAAAGGTGGAGATGTGTACTTTATTTCTAGGCAGTTGGGAGTGGCAAAGGGCTTTTCCTGCTTCTGCTAGCCCTCAAGAGCCTTCAGCTCAGAATAATCAATACACCAGACTGGGATATTGCTGGGGAGGGCATGCCCTGCCCCCCGTCACTGCTTGGGCTGATTCTGAGGAGCCAGTGAAGGGTGGGGGGCTCTTCTTCAGCTAAGCCGTCAGGAAGGGATGTCACCTGCCTGGGCCGGCAAGTGTTCCCTCTGTCTGCTCGCTGCCTCCCTCCAAGTGCTTCTCACAAATTCACACAGGGCAGAGGGGTCAGGAGCCCGGCCTCCTCAGGACCTGTGGTAAAGGACTTGGGAGGGGCATGAGGCCCTGCCCACACTGATGGGAGCTCCTCCTCCTCAGGAGCCACTGTGGGGGAACAGGATGATGTAGGTTCCTGTCCACACGAAAATGATTCAATCTTTTCAGGACCCCCCTTCCGTGGGAGCTTTGGGAGTAGGTGAAGCCACATCCACAGGGACAAGAACCCGGCCCCCTCATGATCCTCCATGGGGACTTTGGTGGAATATGGGCCGGCCTCCACAGGGACAGAAACTCGGTCTCCTCAGGATCCGCTGTGGAGGATTTGAGAGAATGTAGGCCCACATTCACAGGGAAAAGGACCCAGTCTCCTCAGGACCCGCTGTGGAGGGTTTTTGGAGGACGTGGGTTTGTGACTACACTGACAAGAACCCAGTATCTTCAGGACCCACGGTGGAGACTTTGGGAGAATGAGGGACCACATCCACACTGACAAGAATCCTGTCTCCTCACAACCCATTGTGTAGATTTAGGGGGACGTGGGGCCTCGTCCACAGGGACAACAACCCAGTTTCCTCAGAACCTGCACGGGCGGAGCAGATGAGGAGAAAGCGAGGCCAGGGAAGGAGAAGATTCCAGAGCGGCGCTGTTCACGGACGTGGTGGCGAAGGGCCCCGCGTGGCTTCATGCGCGGTGAGGCGAGGTCCTGCATGTGGCTGTGCCCACAGCAATCGGGTCTTCCCTCTCTGGGCTCCAGCCCTGGGGCACAGTCGGTGTTTCTGCTCTCCGCAGACTCAGTTCCCGCCAAGTATTCACGTGGTTCGCAGTCTAGAAACAGGTGCCAGAGCAGTGCTTGTTCTCCCGCCGCTGTGGCCACGTGGGGGTCCCTCTGCCTCCACACACGGGTACGGGGTGTCTATTCTGTGTCTTAGAAGACGTCGTGGGGAGTTCGGTGCCAATTGCCGTGGATCTGCAGATCACTCGAGCAGGAAAGACACTGTCACAGGATGGAGTCCTCCACGTCCAGGAGCACAGAGTAGCTTTCCATCCCTGGACATCTTCCTCCATTTCTGTCCCCAGTGTCCTGTCGTTCTCAGAGAGCAGGTCTGTCACCTCCCTACTTAGATTTCCTCCCAGGCCCTTTGTTCTTTCTGATGTGGTTGTAAACGGGACCATCTCTTCATTTCTTTCTGATGGGTTGTCATGAGTGTGTAGATATGCACGTAGTGTTTATGTATAGATTTTGTATCCTTCAAGTGTGGTATTTATTAGTTCTGTTAACGTTAAAAATAACACAGCTGTTTTTCATCAACAAAAGTGCGTTTATTCAGGAATAGGAGAGAACTGCCATACGGGACTAGCAAGGTACGAAAAAAATATGGGCAAGTTGGGAGATCAAGGAGAGGAACATTATTTCATGGAGAAGAGGAAGTTGGGAGGGTTGTTTCAAAGGGAAGACCCTTAGAGGAAAGCAGGGGTTCTAGGCGATGAGAGTCTCAACTGGCTGAGCCATAGGGGTGGTGGATTTCCTGTAGGGGCCACAGAGCATCCTTCCCCTGGTGGGGCCTGTACCTGGGGTTTGTCTCTGTGAAGGGTCTCTAATGTTGGGTCTGTAACCGCTGGTTTGTTCCTCTGATTGACACTGAGTGGTAGGCTCCCTTGCAGCCTTTCCTCCCAGCCTTCCCAGTGCACTTCAGTGAGGTGACCCTTCATTTATTTTCACAGTCCTAACAGCTGATGGTGGAGCATTGAGGAAAATTAGAATTCCAAACACTACTGCTTCCACTGCACACAAGACACAGCCACACATGTGATCATCTCACGTGCCTCTGGCTCACATGCAGCCTCCTGCAGGGCACATGGCCTCTACACAATGGGTGAACTGGTTCTGATCTTGGACCCACATCACAGAGTTTGACTCTTATCTTGCTTCTGTGGTGTGGGGCTGACATGGTTGTTTGGAGGTGTACATTGCTCTGTGATTTCAAACGTGCAGTGAATCTGTCACAGCAGCTCTACTTTTACCTTGACAGTTCTTTCTTTACCACATTTGCCACTTCACACGAGATACTTTGGTGCATTTTACCCCAAACAGGGACGCTCTCGAGAAACCACCACAGAACCCCAAATGAGGAAGTCCCTGTGGCTTCCACATTAGAACCCACACCACAGGTCCACTTCAATGTATTTTCCTGTTATGATTCAATTTCTTTTTGGGAAGTGCTCCTGAGACTTTCCCTTATCTGTGTAACGTGTGGACATAAAGACTAAGATGGTTTCCGGGGCACCTGGAGGGCTCAGATGGTTAAGCAGCCGTCTTCATCTCAGGTCATGATTTCATCGTTGGTGGGTTCGAGCCCCGCATCAGGCTCTGTGATGACAGTCTGGAGTCTGCTTCGGATTCTATGTCTCCCTCTCTCTCTGCTCTTTCCCGTATCATGCTCTTTCTGTCTTTTTCAAAAATAGAGGGGAATTGAGTGGGGAGATGGGAGAGGTGTAGTAGATCAAGAGTACATTTGTAATGAGCACTGAGAAGTACATGAAATCATTGACTCATACTGAGCACCTGAAATAAATATACTGTATGTTAATTATACTTGATTTTTTTAAAAAGTCCATAAATGTCAAATAAAATATTTCTACATAACTTTACAATATTTCAATCTAAATGATAATGACAATTGAACATATTAGAGGGAAATTTTTAATTATGAGTGCAAATAAATGTTCCAATGACTATAAAATTTTCTGCATACTTATGACTACAAGTATATCTGTAAGGCACTTTAGTATACTCACAGTGAAAACAGTTCTCCAGAGGTAAATTAGACAAGCACAAGTTCCCAGGGAAGTAACAATGATGTTATGTTTCCACAGAATAAATAATAAACATTAAAATTCTTTTTTAAAAAGAACAAGATAGGGGCGCCTGGGTGGCTTAGTCGGTTAAGCGTCCGACTTTCGCTTAGGTCATGATCTCGCGGGTTCGTGGGTTCCAGCCCCGCGTCGGGCTCTGTGCTGACTGCCAGCTCAGAGCCTGTCGGGCTCTGTTTCAGTCTGTGACTCCCTCAGAGCCTGGAGCCTGTTTCAGTCTGTGACTCCCTCTCTCTCTGACCCTCCCCTGCTCACGCTGTCTCTCTCTCTCCTAGAAATAAATAAAACATTAAAAAATTTTATATATATAAAAAAAAGAACAAGATAGTCCTTGAGTGGCCTTTTATGGATGGCTTGTCACTGAGGATGCTTTCTGTGTTCATCCATGTTATGATGTGTATAGGTCCTTCATTTTTACATTCTGATTAAATGTACATAACATTTGCCATGTAAGCCATTTTATTTTTTTATTTTTTTAAATATTTTTTATTTATTTCTAGGAGAAGAAAAAGCAGGGAGACAATCTGATAGTCCTTGGTAGCATACAGTTTTCTGGCATTAATTGCATTCACACTGTTGTACATCCATGTTTAGAATGTTGTCATGCTCCCTAGGGAAACTGTGTATCTATTAAACCCTAAGTCTCCATTCCTTTCTCCCTTCAGCCCCTATAGCCAACATTCTACTTGGTGTGTCTCTGAGTGTGACTTCTCTGGACACCTTATATAAGTGGAACCATATAGTATTTGTTCTTCTACGACTGGCGTATTTCATTCAGCATAATGACTACAAGGTTCAATCCGTGCTGTAGCAGGTGTCAGAATCCCTGCCCTTTGTAAGGGTGAGTGGTATTTCGTTGTGTATAGACCACATTTTGTTTATTTACTCATCTGTTAGTGGTCACTTGGGTTGCTTCCATCTTTTGGCTGCTGTGAAAAAGCTGATATGAATATGAGAACTGGAATATCTTCTCAAGGCTTTGTTTTCAATTTCTGGGTGTATGTGTGCAGAGATGGAGTTCAGTGTAACTTTCTCAAGAACCACTATACTATTCTCTACAGCCACACCATTTTACTTTATACCTTTAAATAACAGAATTATATTGCTATTTATGGGTCTGCCCCAGTTTGTTTATCCATTCACACACCATGGGCATTTGAATAGTTTCTATCATTCGACTATTGTGAACACTACTGCTGTGTATGTTTGTGCACATTCTATATTTACTTTTTTTTAATTGTTTAGGAATCTATAAACATCTAGAAATACAGGAGACCTTGAGTGGCCTCTTGTCACTGAGGATGAATGTCCTTCATGATTAAATGTACATAACATTTGCCATGTAAGCCATTTTATGGAGAGAGAGAGACAGCGTGAGCAGGGGAGGGTCAGAGAGAGAGGGAGTCACAGACTGAAACAGGCTCCAGGCTCTGAGCTGGCAGTCAGCACAGAGCCCGACGCGGGGCTCGAACCCACGAACCGCGAGATCATGACCTAAGCGAAAGTCGGACGCTTAACGGACTAAGTCACCCAGGCGCCCCAGATGTAAGCCATTTTAAGCATACAGTTTTCTGGCATTAATTGCATTCACACTGTTGTACATCCATGTTTAGAATGTTGTCATGCTCCCTAGGGAAACTGTGTATCTATTAAACCCTAAGTCTCCATTCCTTTCTCCCTTCAGCCCCTATAGCCAACATTCTACTTGGTGTGTCTCTGAGTGTGACTTCTCTGGACACCTTATATAAGTGGAACCATATAGTATTTGTTCTTCTACGACTGGCGTATTTCATTCAGCATAATGACTACAAGGTTCAATCCGTGCTGTAGCAGGTGTCAGAATCCCTGCCCTTTGTAAGGGTGAGTGGTATTTCGTTGTGTATAGACCACATTTTGTTTATTTACTCATCTGTTAGTGGTCACTTGGGTTGCTTCCATCTTTTGGCTGCTGTGAAAAAGCTGATATGAATATGAGAACTGGAATATCTTCTCAAGGCTTTGTTTTCAATTTCTGGGTGTATGTGTGCAGAGATGGAGTTCAGTGTCAACTTTCTCAAGAACCACTATACTATTCTCTACAGCCACACCATTTTACTTTATACCTTTAAATAACAGAATTATATTGCTATTTATGGGTCTGCCCCAGTTTGTTTATCCATTCACACACCATGGGCATTTGAATAGTTTCTATCATTCGACTATTGTGAACACTACTGCTGTGTATGTTTGTGCACATTCTATATTTAACTTTTTTTTTAATTGTTTAGGAATCTATAAACATCTAGAAATAGAATTTTTGAGACATACGTTAATTCAATTCTATGTTTTTATCTTTTTGAGGAAATGACAAACTATTTTACACATAGGCTCCACCCTTTTACATTTCCACAAGCAAGGCTTAAGGAATCCAATTTCTCAACATCCTTCTCAACATTTGTTACTTTGTTGTTGTTTTTTTAATGGTTTGTTTATTTCTAGGAGAGAGAGAGAGACAGCGTGAGCAGGGGAGGGTCAGAGAGAGAGAGGGAGTCACAGACTGTGAAACAGGCTCCAGGCTCTGAGCTGGCAGTCAGCACAGAGCCTGAGGCGGGGCTCGAACCCACAAACCGCGAGATCATGACCCAAGTGAAAGTCGGACGCTTAACCGACTAAGCCACCCAGGCGCCCCTCAACATTTGTTACTTCGTAGTTGTATTGATTATAGCAATTTTAGTCTGTGTAAAAGGGTATCTAACTGTGGTTTAAATATTCATTTCCACAAGGACTAATGATGTTTAACATCTTTTCATGTGCTATTCACCATTTGTATGATCTCACTGGGGAAAGGTATATCCAAGTCCTTTCTCCATATTAAAAATTGGGTTGTCCTTTTGTTGATGAGTTGTAAAAACTCTTTATATATATTGTATTACACTCTTACCAGACAAATAATGTGCAAATATTTTCTTCCATTATAGGCATTGTCTTTTCACTTTTGGGATAGCACCTTCTGGTCTACAAAGGTTTTAATGTTGAGGAAACTAAATTTATCTACATTTTCTTTCCTTGATTGTGCTTTGATTTCAGCTCTAAGAGCATTGCTAAATCCAATGGTCATGAATATTTATCTCTATTTATTTCTTCTAGAGTTTATAATTTTGCCTCTTACATTTAAACCGTTGATCCACTTTGAGTTGATTTTGTATGTGGTGTGATGTATGGACCCAATTTCATTCCTCTGCACATAGATAGCCAGCTGTCTAGCACCCTTTGTTGAAAAGACCATTGATTCCCCAAGTAATGTTGTCTGCCTTTGTCAAAATTCAGTTGACCGTAGATGAAGGGGCTTATTTCTGGGATCTCCACTAAATCCCGCTGATCTGTATGTATATCTTTATTTTGGTAATGTTTGCTTAATTTTGAGATAGAGAACCAGCAAGGACCAGAGAGAGAGGGAGATACAGGAAACTGATTAGTGTGCAAAGGACAGGGGTTTGGATAGACCTGAGAATGATTTATTTCTTTGACCTGTGATTACCGAGTTGTCCTATAACTTTATTATGTTCATCTAAATTCATAGAATCTTATACTAAGTATGGTCATTTTCCATATTTAAGTAACTTTTGTAAATATCTCATTATCTTGATTATGAGATAAAATTTACTAAAATATTTCCATAAATACTATGTCTTAGCACTCTGTATGTGTTCCTTTTTATCTGGGTGGTTATATGATGACTATATAGAGTGGATAGATATGATGGATCAATTTGTAGGGGGGACAGATTTAGTTCAGTTTATGAAAGTAACAGTTTTAAATGCAAGACTGTGGGATCAAAGGGCTGAGATAGGATGCAAAGTAATAACATCATGGGAATTACCTGAAGGCAATGGTGGATAGAGTCTGTCATATTTTATCTATACAGTTCCTTTCCTTGATGTGAATTATTATGACGATAGCCAATCAAACTGTTGTTAAATCCACAAGAAATAAATGGAAGAGTCCAGAATGAGGCTGGCAGATGGTAGTTGCAGAGATGGGGCTCGATAGGCAAAAGGGCCTTTGAGCAAGGGCCTGGAAGGAACTGTAAATGTTAGGCTAGAGGGATGATGGTCCAGATCCAGAACATAGCTATTGTTCCTGCACATCCAAGAGCTCAGGACATCCTTGTAAGAAAGACATTGGGACCAACTGGGAGTGGAAGCCCAATCCCTGGAGGGAGGAGGAATCTACAAGGACACATGTGCTTATCCTATGTGGAAGCTGTAGTTATTCAGAAAATTGAAGTCACATTTATTTAATTTGTATATCTTAAGTTGGTATCAAAATATTCTTTTCTATATGAAATTATTCCTTTTTAATAGATTATAGACAAGTTGGTTTCCATATAGCACCCAGTGCTCATCCCAAGTGCCCTCCATTCCCTCCTCCCACCCCCATCAGTCCTCAGTTTGTTCTCAGCATTCAAGAGTCTCTCATGGTTTGCCTCCCTCCCTCTCACCCTCTATTTCCCCCCTTCTTCTTCCCCACGATCCCCCGTTAAGTTCCTCCTAATCCTCCTATACGTGCAAACATATGGTATCTGTCCTTCTCTGCCTGACTTATTTTCCTCAGTATAACACCCTCAAGGTCCATCCATGTTGCTACACATGGCCAGATTTCATCCTTTCTCATTGCCATGTAATATTCCATTGTATAGATAAACCACATCTTCTTGATCCATTCATCAGTTGATGAACACTTAGGCTCTTTCCATGTTTTGTTTATTGTTGGGAGTGCTTCTATGAATATTGGGGTACATGTGCCCCTATGCATCAGCACTCCTGTATCCCTTGAGTGAATTCCTAGCAGTGCTATTGCTAGGTGATAGGGGAGTTCTATTGTTAATTTTTTCAGGAACCTCCACACTGTTTTCCAAAGGGGCTGCATTAATTTACATTCCCACCAACAGTGTATGAGGGTGCCCATTTCTCCACATTCTTGCCAGCATCTAGATTCCTCAGATATGTTCATTTTAGCCACTCTGACCGGCGTAGGAGGTGGTATCTCAGGGTGGTTTTGATTTGTATTTCCCTGATGATGAGTGACGCTGAGCATTGTTTCATGTGTCTGTTGGCCATCTGGATGTCCTCTTTGGAGAAATGCCTGTCCATATCTTCTGCCCATTTCTTCCTTGGATTATTTGTTTTTCAGGTGTGGAATTTGGTGAGTTCCTTATAGATTTTGGATACTAGCCTTTTATCTGATATGTCATTTGCAACTATCCTTTCCTATTCCATCGGTTGCCTATTAGTTTTCTGGATTGTTTCCTTTGCTGTGCAGAAGCTTTCAATCTTGATGAGGTCCCAGTAGTTCATTTTGGCTCTTGATTCCCTAGCCTTTGGGGATGTGTCAAGTAAGAAATTGCTGCAGTTGAGGTCAAGGAGGTTGTTTCCTGCTTTCTCCTATAGGGTTTTGATGGTTTCCTGTCTCACGTTCAGGTCCTTTATCCATTTTGAGTTTCTTTTTGTGTATGGTGTGAGATGATGATCTAGTTTCATTGTTCTGCATGTTGCTGTCCACTTCTCCGAGCACCATCTGTTAAAGAGGCTGTCCTTTTTCCATTGGATACTCTTTCCTGATTTGTTAAAGATTAGTTGGCTGTACATTTTGGGTCCAATTCTGAGTTCTCTATTCTATTCCATTGGTCTATGTCTCTGTTTTTGTGCCAATACCATACTGTCTTGATGACAGCTTTGTGGTAGAGGCTAAAGTCCGGGATGGTGATGCCTACCATTTTCGTTTTCTTCTTCAATGTTACTTGAGCTATTCAGGGTCTTTTGTGATTTTAGGATAGTTTGTTCTAGTTTTGAGGAGAATTCTATTGCAATTCTGATTGGGATTGCATTGAATGTGTAGATTGCTTTGGGTAGTAATGACATTTTAACTATATTTATTCTTCCAATCCATGAGCATGGAATGTTTTTCCATTTCTTTGTGTCTTCTTCAATTTCCTTCAGAAGTTTTCTATAGTTTTCATCATACAGATATCTTATATCGTTGGTTAGTTTATTCTTAAGTTTTTTATTCTATGGTTTTTTGTGCAATTGGGAATGGGATCAGTTTTGTGATTTCACTTTACTTTGCTTCATTTTTGATGTATAAAAATGTAGCCGATTTCCAAATGAAAATGAAAATATAAGAATGCAAACTCTAATGGATGCGGTGAAGGCAGTCCTAAGAGGAACGTACATTGCACTCCAGGCCTATTTCAAGAAATTAGAAAAACCGCAAATGCAAAATCTAACAGCACACCTAAAGCAACTAGAAGGATAGCAACAAGAGTACCCCAAACCCAGTAGGAGAAGAGAAATAATAAAAATCAGGGCAGAAATAAACAATATAGAAAGCAAAGAAATAGTTGAACAGATCAATGAAACAAAGAGTTGGTTTTTTGAAAAAATAAACAAAATTGACAAACCTCTAGCTAGGCTTCTCAAAAAGAAAAGAGAGAGCACTCAAATAGACAAAATCATGAATGAAAAGGGGCTTATTACAACCAACCCTTCAGAAATACGAGAGATTATCAGAGAATACTATGGAACATTATATGCCAACAAATTGGACAACTTAGAAGAAATGGACAAATTCCTAAACATACACTCACTACCAAAATTTACACAGAAAGAAATAGAAATCTGGACAGACCCATAACTAGTGAGGAAATCGAATCAGTTATCAAAAATCTCCCAACAAATAAGAGCCAGATGTCTTCCCTGGGGAATTCTACCAGACATTTAAAACAGAATTAATAACCATTCTTCTCAAACTATTCCAAAAAATAGAAATTGAAGGAAAACTTATGGACTCATTTTATGAAGTCAGCATCACTTTGATTCCCAAGCCAGACAGAGACCCTGACAAAAAAGAGAACTAGAGGCCAATATCCTTGTTGAATACAGATACCTCAACAAGATACTTGCAAATTGAATCTACCAGCACATAAAAAGAATTATCCACCAAGATCAAGTGGTATTCATTCCTGGGCTACAGAGCTGGTTCAATATTTGCAAATCAATCAATGTGATACATCACATCAACAAAAGAAAAGATAAAAACCATATGATTATATTGCTAGAGGCAGGAAAAACATTTGAGAAAATACAGCATCACTTCTTAATAAAGATCCTCAAGAAAGTCGAGATAGAAAGAACTTACTTAAACATCATAAAAGCCATCTATGAGAAGTCCTCAGGTAACAGCATCCTCAATGGGGAAAAATGAGAGCTTTCCCCCTGAGATCAGGAACACGACAGGGATGTCCACTCTCACCACTGTTGTTTAACATAGTGCTGGAAGTCCTAGCATCAACAATCAGAAAACAAAAGGAAATAAAAGGCATCAGAATTAGCAAAGAGGAAGTCAAACTTTCACTTTTCACAGACGACATGATACTCTACATAGAAAACCCAACAGACTCCACCAGAAGCATACTATAACTGATCCATGAATTCAGCCAAGTTTCAGTACAAAATCAACGTATGGAAAATTTTATTTTTAAAAAATATTGGCAATAGTGGGTAATTTCATTCAAAGGCTATCATAATTATGTGAATCCCCTCTAGTGATTTTACAATAACATAAAATTATCTATCATATATCTACCTTCTATCTATCTATCTATCTATCTATCTATCTATCTATCTATCATCTATCTATCTATCATGTATCTTTCATTACCTATCCATTTATCATCTCTACTATCTGTCCATCTGATCCCTATTTGAAGTCTATTCAGCTAACTCAGCATTTATCCTATTGACACCTACATTCAGGACTATGAACACGTTGTCTAAAATTTCTAAGTATGCTCTGGAGTTTTAGATTCCAATGATTTCCAGGTCAGCCAACCCATTTTCATTAAGGTGGTTATTTGAGTATCATTAACTTCTTAAAGATACTGATGGTCTCTGTGTCATAGCTGAATAGTCACCCACTTTTCTGTGAAACCTGTCCCTCTTACATGAGTTAACAGCCTCTTGTGTCGGATGGGGATTTCTCAGAAGGGATTAATACATCAGTATGAAAGCTAAAGGAAATATGATCTTGGGAACCAGTGTCCTTGTTATATTTACACCAGACTGGACATTAATATACATTTTTCTATGTAATTATGTGTGGAATGACTTAAAATTTACTGTATTTAATGAAGAGATTTGGAAAATTTCTGGAGAAAATGTGGATAACTTTCTCTTCTGGTGGGGTTTGCTATTTGTGATGGGCATGGGAGAGGGCACTTGTTGGGATAAGCACTGGGTGTTATATGTAAACCAACTTGACAATAAACTATTAAAAAAATAAATAAAAATACATGAAAACTTATGAAGGAAATTGAAGAAGACACAAAGAAGTGGAAAAACATTCCATGCTCATGGATAGGAAGAATAAATATAGTTAAGATGTCATTACTACCTAAGGCACTCTACACATTCAATGCAATTCCAATCAAAATTGCACCAGCATACTACTCAAAACTAGAACAAACTATCCAAAAATTTGTATGGAACCACAAAAGACCCCAGATAGCCAAAGTAATCCTGAAAAATAAAACCAAAACGGGAGGGATCACCATCCCAGACTTTAGCCTCTACTACAAAGCTGTCATCATCAAGACAGTATGGTATTGGCACAAAAACAGACACATAGACCAATGGAACAGAAGTGAGAACTCAGAAGTGGACCCAAAAGTATACAGCCAACTAATCTTTGACAAAGCAGGAAAGAATATCCGATGGAAAAACGACAGCCTTTTAACAGATGGTGTTGGGAGAACTGGACAGCAACATGCAGAAGAATGAAACTAGATCATTTTCTCACACCATGCACAAAAATAAACTCAAAATGGATAAAGGACCTGAACGTGAGACAGGAAACTATCAACACCCTAGAGGAGAAAGCAGGAAACAACCTCCTTGACCTCCACCGCAGCAACTGCTTACTTGACACATCCCCAAAAGCAAGGAAATTAAGAGCAAAAATAAACTGTTGGGACCTCCTCAAGATTAAAAGCTTCTGCACAGCCAAGGAAACAACCCAGAAAATTAATAGGTAACCAACGGAATGGGAAAAGATAGTTGCAAATGACATATCAGATAAAGGGTTGATATCCAGAATCTACAAGGAACTCAACAAACTACACGCCCGAAAAACAAACAACCCAGTGAAGAAATGGGCAGAAGATATGAACAGACACTTCTCCAAAGAGGACATCCAGATGGCCAACAGACACATGAAACGCTGCTCAGCATCGCTCCTCACCAGGGAAATACAAATCAAAGCCACACTGAGATACCACCTCACGCCAGTCAGAGTGGCTAAAATGAGCCAATCAGAGAACTCTAGATGCTGGCGAGGATGTGGAGAAACGGGCACCCTCCTGCACTCTTGGTGGGAATGTAAACTGGTACAGCCCCTCTGGAAAACAGTGTGGAGGTTCCTAAGGAAACTAACAATAGAACTCCCTATGACCCAGCAATAGCACTGCTAGGAATTTACCCAAGGGATACAGAAATGTTGATGCATAGGAACACATGTACCCCAATGTTCATAGCAGCACTCTCCACAATAGCTAAAACCTGGAAAGAGCCTAAGTGTCCATCAACAGATGAATGGATCAAGAAGATGTGGTTTATCTATACCATGGAATACTACATGGCAATGAGAAACAATGAAATCTGGCCATGTGTAGGAACATGGATGGACCTTGAGGGTATTATGCTGAGCGAAATAAGTCAGGCAGAGAAGGACAAATATCATATGTGTGCACGTATAGGAGGATTAGGAGGAGCTTAACAGAGGACCAAAGGGGAGAAGAAGGGCGGAAATGGTGGGAGAAAGGGGGAGAGGCAAACCATGAGAGACTCTTGAATGCTGACAAAAACTGAGGACTGGTGGATGTGGGGGGGGGAGGGGGGGGCATGGAGGAGGGCACTTGTGGGGATGAGCACTGGGTGTTATGTGGAAACTAATTTGACAATAAACTATTTGTAAAAAATTAAAAAAAAAGAAAAAAAAAGAAAAGAAAAAAAAATACATGAAAAATAAAAGAATAGAATATTTTTGAAAGATAGATTATAATGAATTGTGATCCACTCATTTGTTTATTATTTATTATTATGCTCAGAAAGATGAAGCCATCTCTTGACCTGTTTCCAACACAATTCATAGCCAAGTGCTGTCTCGACCAAAGACCAACAAGCCTGTGGATCAACAAAGAGATGCCCACAGATGATCTTGGAAGGACCATGGGAGCTCGACTCAATTTTTGTCCACTTATAAGGACATGTACCCTCCCACACATGCAAACTTCTCAAGATATAGGGTATCATACACTGTCAGGCAGAAGGAGCCCATAACTGTCTCCTCAGACATGGCTGAGGTCTCTGGGGAAGGCAGAGCTCTATTTTAGAAATAGAAGAAATTCTAAAGCCTTCTCTGTGCCTGGTGACATCTCCCAAGGGTGCCGGTTTCAGATGCCATATGTGGGACCATGAGATGGTTGTGCTTGCTGGTGACTGACAGGGGCTGAGCCTCCTTGTCCCTAGGTGTCCTGTCCCAGGTGCAGATGCAGGGTTCAGGTCCACCTGGTGACATGCTCACATTCCCTGCGTCTCACTGGAGGCATCTCTGTATTCTCCATCTCAACCAGTAATTTCTGGTGGAATTGGATCCACTGACCCAATTATCATATATTCTACAGCACATACTAGAGCCCAGACTACAAGAGCCACATGTCCATCTGTTATGCAGTTAGTTAGGCAGGAGGGAGGAGGTATAAATCAGGTACTGGCACACCATTGGAAGTTCCCCCAGGATTAACATCCACACAATCATAGCCACACAATTAACAGCCACACAATAATGTAAAGGTTAACAGGACAGGATAGACCTAACCACAGAGCTGGCTCAAAAGCCACAAGGGGACTTCTGAGGGCTGAGCATGGGCCCAAAACTTGTAACTTGCCCTTAGGTTACCTAAAAGTCACAAGGGGGCATTCAAGATGCCAGGGGCCACTCAGATCTCCTGGAGACACTTAGGTCATCATGGTGCACACAGGACACCAAGGACCACTTAGGTCACCTGAGGGCACTCCAATCACCAAGGAGCTTACAGGCCACCAGGGGGAACCTGGGATCTCAGAGCTCATATCCAGAACCAGTAGTGTTTCAGGGTCAGTTTTCTGTGGAGTATCTTTCTCATCATGTCCTGAAAACTTCATCCTGACTAGTAAACAGTACAAACTCTTTTCTAAAACTTTTACAAACACAGATGTCTTCGCATGTTTAGAGTAAACTGTAATAATAGGAGTGCTACTTTGACAGAGACAAAGTTCTGGGATAAATAAATTCATATAATCAGACCAGTGCCTCGCAGCATTTACAAGTACACTGGCTACCATTTAAAAATGTATAAAGTAGGGGCACCTGAGTGGCTCAGTCGGTTAAGCGTCAGACTTCAGCTCAGGTCATGATCTCGCTGTTGGTGGGTTTGAGCCCTGCGTCGGGCTCTGTGCTCAGAGCCTGGAGCTTGCTTTGGATTCTCTCTCTCTCTCTCTCTCTCTCTCTCTGCCCCTCTCCTGCTCACGCTCTGTCTCTCTCTGTCTCTAAAATAAATAAACATTTTTAAAAAATGTATAAAGTAATTTTCAAACAGAGGAGACTGACTTATTCAAGTAATCTAAATTTATTTGAGCAACTCCTCTCTCCTTTTATCTTCTTTAAGGTTTTCCTTTGATACCTATGAAGAGAGACCATGAGTGGCCCTTGTGGTTGTTGAAACCCCACAGCGTCTCCATCAGCTCCATGACCCTCTCTCAAGGATTCTCAGTATGTTCATGCTCCTGTGAAAGAAAAGAATTGTTTCTATTCTTCACTCTTTTTTAAAAAAGTTGTTTATTGTCAAGTTGGCTTCCATATAAGACCCAGTGCTCATCCCCACAAGTATCCTCCTCCATTCCCATCACCCCCCTTACCATTACCCCCACCCCTATCAGCCCTCAGTTTGTTCTTGGCAACTTTTTTATGGCACTTTGTTTCTCAGGACTTTATATGTGTTACGACTTTTTTTTAATTATTCAAAACAAGTTATTAAGCATCTCTATGTATTAGTCAGGTCTTGTTGAGGAGCAGAACACATAGCACATTGGCTCCCATGACTAAATAGGCTAAGAAATCCCATGATCTGCTATCATAAGCTGCAAAACCAGGAAAACCAGTGGTATAACTTGTCTGATTCTGAACTAGTGTCTAGTCTGAGAATATGGGAACCTTATGGTGTAACTCTCAGCCCAAGAACAGAAGACCAATGTCGCAGCTCAAGCATGGGCACAGGAAGTAAAATTGAGGGAATTTTTCTTCCCTTTTCCTTTTATTCTATCCAGAAACTTAATGGATTGAATGATGCTCATTTACACAGAATGCAAATGAATGCAAATACGAAACTCTTCTGGAAACAACCTCACTGTCAACCACAGAAACAATATTTTATCTGGACACCCATGATTCTTTCAAGATGACACATAAAGTTAACCATGACAAGTCAACTTCCTGTAAATTTGGGAATCCACATGCATGTCCATAATCACACTAATTCTGCATATAAAGCAAATGCCAAGGACATAATTTCACCTTAGATGTCATACAACCAATAGTATACTCTCCTCTTCCCTAAAGAGGAGATGAATCTCATGTGAGATGTTTGCTCTTCTCATTAATATCCGATAACTGAAACATCATGATGTGAAATTATGAATTCTTAAACGCAATTGTATAAAGTGAATACTTCTTATGTTATTTGGCAAAGAAAGCGGAGTCGGAAAAAAGAAAGACACACACAAACATATTCACAGAACAACAGGGGGGAAAATTGAATGGCAGCTACCGTCCTCATTTCTGTAGCCATACAAGAATGAAAACTGGTATTGATAACTATCCTCTTCCTCTACTATGTCTATATTCTCCTTGATGCCGGCAAGGACCACAGTTTGACACATTCCATCACCTTCTAGAATGACCAACACCTTCATTCCTGAAAGATTTCAACTTGGCACCAGGCAATCATATTTTCAGGAGTAAATTTCTCTATTCTATAAAGCCAGGTGCTTCAGGGTGGATATTTCTAGTAACTACCAGCTTTAGTGGTGCCTGAATATCATGCAGAACCTACTGGCACCAGGATCAAGTTTTTTCTTCCTCTTTAAATTAATTGTAGGACTCTCCTTATGAGGCCATATGGGCAGGTTTCAAAAGGAAAGAGGTGGAGTGAGACTGGGGAGGACGGACATTTGTGAGACTACTTCATGGAACCTGTTTGTATCTTCAGCATCTCTTAAGACTCCATCACTTCTTCCATTTGATGACAGAATGTCATTCTGAATGCACAACCTTATGGCTTAGTCATTCAAATAACACCATCTTTAAGATGTACATCTCATTGTGCATGGTAACCTTGTGACCCAGGCTTAAACCTCTAGTTTCTAAGTTCCTGGAACAGGCTTACAGCTACTTCTCAAGAGGAGAGTCAAGATGTGCACATAATGGTAGGTATATATTCTACAATTTTAAAGTCAAGCACTGTTATTTACTTATAGGAGTCTTCCAGAGCTTTTGTTTGTGTGGCCCAAATAGGAAAGATGAATAGGTATGTGGTAAGCATCACAACTGCTACATCATAAACGTCCAAGATGGTGGTGATAATCTCTGCAATGTCTCCAAGAATATGGTCTCATACTTATAAACTATTCTAGAATGAGGCAAATATTCTATATGAATATATTTGTCTCCATAAGATACCACTATACATCCACTGATAATGGCTAAAATTCAAAAAGACTTATAATACCAAATACCAATAAGGATGTAGAGCAACAAGAACTCTCATTCATTTCCAGCTGTAATTTCACAAATTTGAGAGGAGAGATCACAACCAACACCACAGAACTACAATGATAAGAGAATGCTATGAAATATTATATGCCAACAAATTAGGCAATCTGGAAGGAATAGATAAATTCTTTGAAGCATATAAACTATCAAAACTGAAATAGGAGAAAATAGAAAAACCTGAATGGAAGATAAAATATGCACATGAAGATCATATGATAGTGGAGCCTGAGAAGTCCCAAGGCCTGTCCTCTGCAACCTAGAGCCACAGAAAACATGGTGTAGCAAATCTTTCTGAGTCTGATAGACTGGGAACCACAGGAACCCATGGTGTATCACTCAGTCCCAAAGTAAGAAAAAATACGATGAGATGACCAGTTCAGGCAATGAGGAAGAAGAAAAAGGAGGTAATTTTCCTTTAAACAAAGTTGATACCATTCATGGATTTACTAATTACCACTTCAATGAAACTAGGTAGTTAGTAAATGATCTATAATGGAAATCTCTTGGGACGTCTGGGTGGCTCAGTCTGTTAAGAATCTGGCTTAGGCTCAGGTCATGATCTCATGGTTAGTGAGTTCAAGCCCCGTGTCAGGCTCTGCGGTGACAGCTCAGAGCCTGGAGCCTGTTCTGGATTCTGTGTTTCTCTCTCTCTGCTCCTACCCTGCTCACACTCTGTCTCTGTCTCTCTAAGATAAATAAACATTAAAATAACTTTAAAAAATAATGGAAATTCCTTGTCTTGTAGTATATACAGTGGCTTTAGTGTGCTATATAACAAATTCTTAGATTTTAAGGTTTTATAGCTTGTTTTGTATGGTTTCAGAGTAGACTCTTTATATTTATATTTTGCTTTTTCACAATTTACTTGATGTATTTTAAATTTTGCTAAGTTAGCCTTCTGTTTATTTGCTTTCTATTTGAGAGAGTAAAAGAACATAACAAATTGTAAATAATATTATATTACCCAAGCCTAAACTCAACTTAATTAAATCAGTGATCCCAGGGAAGTCATGAAAAAGTGCAGATGGTATCTTATGAGGGGCAGAACCAAGGTACGTTCCTGAGTCACTGAGCATGGAAGGACTGATAGCAATGTCAAGTGAGGTGGAATAAATGAGGCTCCATTGGAGGTGACTGAGGTTGAAATCGTGTGGTGGATAAACTCAACATTACTGCTGCACTTTCACTTCAAAACATTTAAGATGCTACTTGTCATGTAGTGTGGTTTTTTTCTAAAAAAACCTCATTTTTAGCAACTGACATAGAAAATCTACTATCATATATTTGTAAATATTTTAAAGTTTTAGAACAACTTTAATATGTTGCTATAGTTTAGGTATAATGGGATAAATTTAGGCAGAAGAGAAGATAACAGTAGTAGGAGGACCTGTGCTTGCCTTGTCCCATGAACACAGCCAGATAATTATCAAAACATTCTGAACATAGAAAATCAGTCTGAGGAGTGGGAGTACAAACTGCACCACTAGAGAGTAAATAGGCTGAACTGAGGAAGGGAAGAGGTGCAGGAAGTGATTTCAGGGAGAAAATTACCCCTGTTGCTACAGAGGGGAGGGAACACTGACCATAGTGGGAGAGAGGGTGGGGAGGGAGGGAGGGAGGGAAGGAAGGAGGGAGGGGTGAGGGAGGGAGGGAGGGAGAGAGAGAGAGAGAGAGAGAGAGAGAGAAACAGCATGCAGGGGATAGCACAAGAAAAATACTACCCAATATCACTGACTGGGAAAACTGGAGAGGCTGATTATTGTGATTTTTACAAGCAGTGGATCTCAAAGACTGAAGGTTTAGAAGTCCGCACCATCACCAGGTGTAGCCTGGTGGGCATAGCAGCGCTCCCTGGAGTGGGCAATGTGGTCTGAGGATCCCTTTTCACATGGGAAGAGAGAGTTCCCCTTCTTGGAGTACACTTGGGAGAGGTGACACTGCCTCTCGTGAGACAGGAGAGCTGACAGGCACCATCACAATACCTTGTTCATTTTCATAAAAGACTTTACTGAGGGCAGCTAGCAAGGATTCCAGTTTCTGCTGTTCTTCACCAGAAACTCCAAGCCCCTACGACTTCATGTAACTGTCCTTGTGAGACAAACCCACACCAGCTACAGCATGGTGAGACACTCCCACAGAGGATCAGTTTGGTGCATGCCACACTGAGTTCCTACAATTTGGAGTTGTGAAACACAGCTCATGCACCTGAGATAAAACAGGAACACCAGATGGTCACGTGGGCAGATGACCTGGATTCAAATGGGATGAAGGCAGGACTCTGACAGAAGACCGAGACACACGAGGGAAGTTTGTTCAATGCTCTGTGAAGGCTTCTAGATCAGGGATGGCGGGAACTCCCACTTCAGGGATGAGAGAATGGACTAAAGCCATTATTTTCTCCAACGCATCAACATGGGCAGACTTCAGTGAAAAGCACAGCGTCCCTCAGTGGAGGTTTAAGCCCATAACACCAATCCCTACCCCCTTGCCCTCCCCAGGTGTTTCTTGCTAGGGGAAGAGTGTCTGGGAACCATAGCAGCAGTGGACCCCTCCCCCAGAAGACCAGCACAAGCCCCCAGGCACCAGGTTCACTAACCATAGAGTACCACAAAACCTCATCTCTAGGGTGAATAGCGTCTAGCCTCTTTTAACAAGCAGATCAAAAAACAACTAGTTAAAACTTCCAACACAGTGGACAAAATCCAAATACTCCCCAATGCAGGCAAGGAGGAACTCTGCAGAGGGATGACCTGAGAGAAAGAGCAGCCACAGGACAACAAAAGTGTGCACAGAGCACACACCAGAAACCCTTTCTGAACTGCCAGGCTCTGGACAGTATAAGATCTCTTATTAATATAGCCATTACTCTTAGACACAGGCAACATAACAGGCTTTTCTAAAACATACAAGAAGACAGAGACGTAGACAATATGAAAAGATGGAGGATTTTGTCTCCAAAGAGAGCACAAAAAAAAGATCTTATCCAGCGATCTAATCAAAACAACTATAAGGAATATGCCTGAAACAGTACATAAAATATAAAACAGCAATAATAACGATACTGGCTGGGCTTGAGAAAAACATAGAAGACATCAATGATATTCTTACTACAAAAATTAAAAAAACTTCAAAACTGGTCAGGGTGAAATTAAAAAAACACTGTCAATGATATGTGTTACCGACTATAAACAATGGCCACATGATGGAAGCAGCAGAGGAACAGCTGATATAGAAGATAAAATTATGGAAAACAATAAAGCAGAAAACAGAAGGAAATTAATTTATTAGATTATGAAAGAAGACTTAGGGAACTCAGTGACTCCATAAAGCATAATAACATCCCTTTCATTTGAGATCTCCCCTCCCGCAAATAAAAAGAAGAGAGGGGAAAAGGCACAGAAAGTTTATTTATGCAAGTTATAGATGAAAATTTCCCTCACCTAGGGAAGGAAATGAATATCCAAATCCAGGAGGCACAGACAACTCCTACCAAAATCAACAAAATCAGGCCATTACTAAACCACATCATAGTGAACTTGGCCCAATATCGAGATAAAGGAAAGATCTTAAGAGCAGCAAAACAAAAAAAGTCCCTAACTAGGAATGGAAGACAAATAGAGTTAGTAGGAAATCTCTCCACATAAACTTGGCAGGCAAGAAGGGGGTGTCATAATATATTCAATGTGCTGAGTGGGAAAAATAGGCAGCCAAGAATATTTTATCCAGAAGTTTATCATTCATAAGAAGGAGAGTTTCCCAGACACACAAAATAAACGAGTGTTTGACCTCTAAACCAGCCCTGTAAAGAATATTAA
This sequence comes from Proteles cristata cristata, assembly GCA_017311185.1. Lineage (NCBI taxonomy): Eukaryota > Metazoa > Chordata > Mammalia > Carnivora > Hyaenidae > Proteles > Proteles cristata. The sequence continues at coordinate 53,476 of JAESUZ010003178.1, forward strand.
AGGCAAGTCCTTGAGTGGGAAACAAAGTACAGAAGGAACAAAGACAAGAACAGAAAAGAGAAAATCTCCAGAAATCACCTTACAGGTAACACAATGGAACTAAAATCATATCTATCATAATCATTCTGAATGTATAGGACTAAATTCTTCAATCAAAAGACATTGGGTAATAGAATGGATTAAAAAAAGAAGACCCATGTATATGCTGCCTACAAAAGATTCATTTGAGACCTAAGGACACCTGTATATTGAATATGAGGGGATGAAGAGCAATTTATCATGCTAAAGGACATCAAAAGAAAACTGTACTACCATACTCATAACAGTCAACAAGAGTGTAAAACAAACACTGTAACAAGACATGAAAATGAACATGACACATTAACAAAGAGTTCCATCCAACAAGAGTATCTAACAATTGTAATATTTATGATGCCAAATTGGGAGCACTAAAATATTTAAATAAATTAATAATAACATAAGGAAACATATTAATAATAATAATACAATGATAATAGGGGGCTTCAACACCCCAGTTACAGTAATGGAAAGATCATGTAAGCATAAAGTCAACAAGGACTCAATGGCTTTGAATGACATACTGGACCAGATGGACTTAACAAATATATTCAGAACATTCCATCCTAAAGCACCAGAATATACGTTCTTTTCAAGTCCACAGGGAATATTCTCCAGAATAGATCACACACTGGGTCACAAATTAGCCGTCTATAAGTACAAAAAGGTTGAGATCATATCATGTATGCTTTCAGATCACAATGCTATGATATTTGGAGTAAACCGCACTATAAAATTTTGGACATATCACTAGTATGTGGAGGTTAAAGAACATCATACTAAACAATGAATGGGTTAACAATGAAATTAAAGAAGAAATAAAAAAATATATGAAAGCAAATGAAAATGTAGCATTACAGTCCAAATCCTTTGGGATTCAGCAAAAGGCTTATAAGAGAGAAGTATATAGCAAATACAGGCTACTCTCTCTCTTCTCTCTCTCTATCTCTCTCTCTCTCTCTCTCACACACACACACACACACGAAGAAGAAGAAAAATCTCAAATACACAACTATATTACATAGAAAGAGTATAGAAAAGATCAACAATTGAAGCTTACAGCCAGATGAATAAGCGACATGCAAAAGATTATAGGATAAATAAATACTATAGAAACAAACAAAAATGGTAAAACAGATTAATATTATAGGCTTCTTCTGTGAAAGAATTAATAAAATTGATAATCCCTAGCCAAACTATTTGAAATCTAAAGAGAAAACACCAAAATAAATAAAACATGAATTTGACAGCAGAGATCACAAATAACACCACAGGAATAAAGACAATTATAAGATATTTTATGAAAAATTACATTCTAACAAGTTAGGTAATCTGGAAGAAACGGATAAATTTCTAAAAACATATAAACTATCAAAATTGAAACAGGACGAGTTAGAAGAAGAGAATTATAGAACAATTTCCCCAAAGAACATGGATGCAAAAATTTGCAACAAAATACTAACAAATTGAATACAATACATTAAAATAATAATTTACCACAATCAAATGGGGTTTATTCTTGGCCTGAAAGGGTAGTTCAATATTCACAAATTAAACAGCGTGATACATCACATCAATAAAAGAAAGGATAAGAACCATATGATCCTCTCATTAGATGGAGATGCTGACAAAGCATCTGCCAAAATGCAACATCTTTTCTTGATAAAAGCCACGAAGAAAGTAATGATAGATGGAATATACTACAACATAAAGGCCATATATGAAATATCCACTGTGAATATCATCCCTGATGGTAAAAACAACAACAGCTGAGAGCTTTCTACATAAGGTCAGGAACAGACAAGGACGTCCACTCTCACCACAGTTGTTCAAAGTAGTACTGGAAGTCCTAGCCTCAGCAATCGGACAACAAAAAGAAATAAAAGTCATGTAAATTGAAATGAACAAGTTAAACTTTCACTCTTTCCAGATGACATGATAATCTATGTGGAAAACCTGAAAGATTCAGCCAAAAAGTGATAGAACTGATACAAGAATTCAGCAAAGTTGCAGTATATGTAAAGAAACTGTGAAGAATTGTAAATGTAAAGAAACTGGCTCTAATTCCATACACCACAAATGAAACAGCAAAAAGAGACATTGAGGAATTAATCCCATTTATAATTGTACCAAAAACCCATAAGATACCTAAGAATAAACCTAATCAAAGACATAAAAGATCTGTATTTTAGGGGCGTCTGGGTGGCTCAGTCGGTTAAACGTCCTATTTTATTTTTGTGTATGGTGTGTGAAAATGATCTAGTTTCATTCTTTTGCATTTTGCTGTCCAGTTCTCCCAGCACAGACTCTTGAATGCTGAGAACAAACTGAGGGCTGATGGGGGTGGGGAAGAGGGGAAGGGGAGTGATGAGCATGGGGGAGGGCACTTGTTGGGATGAGCACAGGGTGTTATATGTAAACCAACTTGACAATAAACTATTTAAGAAAAAATAAATAAAGTGTAAATTATAGCTTTTTAAAAAAAACATCCGACTTCGGCTTCGGTCATGATCTCATGGTTTGTGAGTTCGAGCTCCACATCGGGCTCTGTGCTGACAGCCAGTTAAGAGCCTGGAGCCTGTTTCAGATTCTGCATCTCTCTCTCTCTCTGACCCTCCCCTGCTCATTCTCTCTCTCACTCTCTCTCTCAGAAATAAATTAAAACAAAACATTTTTAAAAAGATCTGTACTCTAAAAATTACAGAAAGTTTATGAAGGAAATTGAACAAGGTGCAACAAAATGGAAAAAATATTCCATGCTTATGGACTGGAAAAACAAATATTATTAAAATGTCTATATTACCCAAAGCAATATACACATTCAATGCAATCCTTATCAAAACAACACAAGCATTGTTTGCCGAGCTAAAACAAGCAATTCTAAAATTTGTAAAGAACCAGAAATACTATTAATATCCAAAGCAATATTGAAAAAGAAAAGAAAACCAAAGCAGGAGACATCACTACTCCAGATTTCAAGGTGTATTACAAAGCTGTGATCATCAAGACAGTATGGTAGTAGTCCAAAAATATACAGACACATAGATCAATAGAACAGAATAGAGAACCCAGAGATAGACTCTCAAATGTATGGTCATCTAATCTTCGACAAAGCGGGAAAGAGTATTGAACGGAAAAAAAGAGTCTCTTCAGCAAATGCTGCTGGGAAAACTGGACAGTGATATGCAGAAGATTGAAATTTTACCACTTTTTTTTATAGCATATACAAAAATATATTCAATGTGGATGAAAGACCTAAATGGAAGACAGGAAACCATCAAACTCCTACAAGAGAAAACAGCCAGCAACCTCTTTGATCTTGGCTGGAGCAACTTCTTACTAGACATGTCCCCCAAGGCAAGGAAAACAAAAGCAAACTTGAACTATGGGAACTTCAAGATAAAAAAGCTTCTGCAGAGCAAAGGAAACAATTAACCAAACTAAATGGCAACTGGCAGAATGGGAGAAGATATTTTCAAACGACATGAGATAAAGGGTTAGTATGCAAAATCTATACGACCTTAACAAACTCAACACCCAAAAACAAATAATCCAGGGAAGAAATTGGCAGAATACATGAATAGACATTCCCCCCGCAAGAATCCAGATAGTGAACAGACATATGAAAAGACGATCAAAATCACTAATCATTGTGGAAATACAAATTATCAAAACTACAATGAGATATCATCAAACATCTGTCAGAATGCCCAAAATTGACAACTCAGGAACAGCAGATATGATGGCAAGGATGCAGAGAAATAGGAACTCTCTTAAACTCTTGGTCAGAATGCAAAGTAGTGGAGACACCCTACTGTTTAAAAACAGTTTAAAATGTTAAAATAGAACTACCTTATACCCCAGCAGTTGCTCTACTAGGTATTTACCCAAATGATACAAAAATTCCGATTCAGTTGGCTAAACAGGTGATGGGCCTTATGTACATCAATTGTTGTGATGAGCACTGTGTGTTGATATAATAAATCACTAAATCGTGTTTCTGAAAGTAATACTACATTATATGTTAACTAACAAAGATGTAAATAAATAAAATCTTCAGACTTAAAATATGCAAAAAAAAGATGAAAGGGAAAATTTTTGCCACAAAAGGTCGTAATGATTGGAATCTAAGGTAGTGAGTCTAACTTCTTGCATTTACCAAATTTATCCCTATCTGGGAGTGGACACTAATTAGCTAACATACTCCCCATGGTGGTGTCATATGGATTGGAATTCGAACCCAAGCTGCCCTTCCCACTTCCTCTGTACCCACACCTCATGCACAGTCCGTCCAGGCACCTGGCATCCACATCCAGCCTGTATGAAGTCATCATGTGCTCCTGGACCAGGCTAAATCACACATGATGCTTCTGGGTACTCAGGAAGTATGGCCAAGTGTCAGCTGGTTTTTTCCTGTACTTCCCACTCCTCAATGAGGAACAACCCCAGGCTTGAGGATGCATGTTTACCATGTGCTGTTCCACTGATCTACACCACCTGACACCATCCATGCACTCTAGTACCTACTTCTGAAGGGAATTCTCAGACTGATGACAATGTCATCTAAAATAATTGGGAACATGTGGGTACACTATTATGTTTTAATTGCATGGAAAGAGGACCTTTGCTTTCATTCTCAGAAGACACCAGAGGTTTATAACAGATACAAGGTCACAAGGAAGACTCCCAGCCCAAGCAGTCAACCCTCACCTTACTGAGAGGGGGTACATTCCCCATACAATAGAGCCTATGACTGTATAACATCTGGAGGGTGAGACCTCAGAGGTTTGAGGGCACTACTGAGTTGGCAAGAACTTCTTACACCTCAGGTGAGGGACCTCCTATGACTTACCCCTTGGGCCTCAATACAGTCAGCTTTGAGGGGAGCTGTGGATTCTGGGTCTTAATCCCAGAGCCCAGTTTGTAGGGCTGCCTCCAACCTCCACTGGCTGGTGTCCCACATCATCCAATCAAGGCTACAGATAACAGGTGTATGCCAGGTCCAGGAGTGCTTTCTCAATGGCAAACACTCTTTTATGTTTATTTACTTACTGTTACCTGCAAAGTCTCTCTCCACCTCATGGAGTTTGGGGGCATCTACATGTGTCCATCTGGGTTCAGTTAGACACTAAGAATCAGAAGGAGACACGATTTTCATGCAGGAAAGTGGCTGTGCCTGGTGATGAGGGGTTTTCTCCCTCAATTCTCAGGTTGTCTTCTCCTACAGATGTAGTGTCTTCAGGGACCCCATCATCAAGCCCAAGATGGACAGGTGGTGACTGCCCCTGTCTTTCCTGAGCTCCAGCTACGGTGGTAATATAAATATCTCTAAATAAATCAAATGTGACAAAGTACTTTTAGCCACATTAGATATCATGCTCAAGAATGACACAGACGACCACAGTCCATACTGATCCCTATAAAGTTTACCTTCATCCCAAATGAAACTCACATTTCCAGACCTGAAATATCCCCAAACTTCAATCTCTTAAACATTGACTCCAGTCCAAATATCACCACTTCTAAAGCCCCAAATCTAACTATACATCAGGTGTGGTGACTGTGTGTACCTTCCTCCAGGGATGAAACCCTTTCCATTGTGTCAACCTGATCTCTAGGGGGAAAAAAACATCTCCTTATAAGTACACTTTCAGGGGAAGCATAGATAACATATACTGAAGTTCCTGCTTCAGAAGAGATAAAATGTAGTTTTTTTTTTTAATGTTTTATTTATTTCTAGGAGAGAGAGAGGGAGACAGCGTGAGCAGGGGAGGGTCAGAGAGAGAGGGGGAGTCACAGACTGAAACAGGCTCCAGGCTCTGAGCTGGCAGTCAGCACAGAGCCGGACGCGGGGCCCAAACCCAGGAACCGCGAGATCACGACCTAAGCGAAAGTCAGACGCTTAACCGACTAAGCCACCCAGGCGCCCCAGATAAAATGTAGTTTAGAAAGGCATCACCAACAGTAAATAATTTTCATATCCATCAGGGCAACGTCCATTAGGTTTAAAGTCTCAGACTGTTTTCTTTCTCAGAGTCCAAATTCTGGACTGTTGTTCTGTCTGAGATTGACCTTTCCTTTTTCTTAAAGTTGATACACATTTGAAGATTAGCATTTTAATCACAGTTTCTTTAAAGTACAATTCTGTGAGCCCAAATATCTTTTATTTTGTTCTCTCAGCTCTTTTTTTAAGTTTATTTATTTTGAGAGAGAAAGAGAGAGAGAGAGAGAGAGAGCGCACTCAGGGGAGGTGCAGAGAAAATCCCTGCAGTCTCCACTTTGTCAGCATAGAACCTGACAAAAGTTTTGAACTCACGAACTGTGAGATAATGACATGAGCATAAATCAAACTGGGCGCTTAACTTAATGAGCCACTCGGGCACCCCTATCTTCAGTTTTAAATAAAAAGTTCTTCTGCCTGATAAAGAAGACTTCACTCAAGATTCTGGCTCATCTACAATTACAGAAAATATAGCTGGAGATTTATAGGCAAAGGTCAGAGTGAGGTGTCAGAGATGGGAGATAAGTGGGAGGAGGTATCCTCTGTAAAGGAGGGCCTGCATTGCTCAAGCTGGAAGGGTCTCACCCTTGCATGTTGGATAAATGGGAAGCGGAGAAAAGGAGTCCCTGTATCTCTGCAAGGGGTCCCTGAAACAACAATTGCACGAGGACTACTAGGGGGCACTCACAGCCACCAGGGACAACTCAGGAACCAAGGAGCTCATGATCCAGGGCAAGAGGTTGGTTGAGGGCCGGTCTCCTCTCAGAGGTTTTCAGCCTCATGTTCTGCAAACTTCTACATAAACACAGGAAAGAGTTTGTAAAAACTGTGGAAGCACACAAGTGTCTTCCCTGTTTGGAATGAGCCATCATAATGGGAATAACAGACTTGCCAGTGTCAGGCACTGGTATAAATATATCTTAGATCATTGTCACAATAAATGTGAGTTTAGAAGAACAATGATCTCCATTTAATAGATTACAAAATATTTTAAAATAAAAGCTTCCTTTCTGATCTCAAATGTTCTCGCTTTAAAATATTTTACTCAAAGTTTAACCATTTGATTTATATTGAGGCTTTCCATTGATGTCCACAGAGAGATCATGTGTAAATGACCCTTGTGGTTTTTGAAAACCCCAGTGTCTCCATCACTTCTGTGTGTCTCTGTCAAGGCTTCTCCATATATCCACTTCCCTCTGATAGAAAATACCTCGGGGCGCCTGGGTGGCTTAGTCGGTTAAGCGTCCGACTTTCGCTTAGGTCATGATCTCGCGGTTCGTGGGTTCGAGCCCCGCGTCGGGCTCTGTGCTGACTGCCAGCTCGGAGCCTGGAGCCTGTTTCAGTCTGTGACTCCCTCTCTCTCTGACCCTCCCCTGCTCACACTGTCTCTCTCTCTCCTAGAAATAAATAAAAAAAAAGAAAGAAAAAGAAAATACCTCATCTCCACACTTCAGTTTACTGGGACTTCCAGAAGGTCAGAAACCTACAAACCTCACTGGGCATGTTCAACCCTGTCCTGGAGATGGTTCAGGGGAGCAGGTGGGTCCTATAATGGGGAGTAAACGGCAGGTGCTGGGCTCACCCTCACCTCATATGTGCTCTTGGACACTCGCCCAATCCCTCTATGCTGCAATATATCTGTTCACCTGTACAATATGGTAAATTGGTACCTTTATCACAAGCTTGGGTGCTTATGAGAAAATAACGAATGTATTGAGTGTTAAATATTTATTGCAGCAAAATAACAAAATAAGAAATCACAATTTCCTGAAAGATATCATGGTACTAAACTATCTTTGGTCCCTCAACCTGCTCTGCTTCACTGTCCTTCTAAGGATTCTATGTCAAGTATTAACTATATAGTCAGAGGACATGCAAATAGGGCCATCCCTGTGCTGATTAAATCATCCCAGCCCCGACACCGCAGTTGGTAGTGGAGCCCCAGCCCCAGGATTCCCAACTGTTCACATTTGGTGATCAGGACAGAACACAGACATCTCACCATGGAGTTTGTGCTTGGCTGGGTTTTCCTTGTTGCTGTTTTAAAAGGTAATTCATGGTGAACAAGAGACACTGAGTGTGTGAATGGATGTGAGTGAGAAACACGAGATGTGTGGCAGTTTCCTGACCAGGATGTCTTGTGTCTGCAGGTGCCCAGTGTGAGGTGCAGCTGGTGGAGTCTGGGGGAGGCCTGGTGAAGCCTGGAGGGTCCCTGAGACTCTCCTGTGCCGCCTCTGGATTCACTTTCAGTAGCTATGACGTGATCTGGGTCCATCAGGACCCAGGAAAGGGGCTCCAGTGGATCTCACATATTAATACTGATGGAAGCAGCACATACTATGCAGACTCTGTGAAGGGCCGGTTCACAATCTCCAGAGACAACACCAAGCACGCATTGTGTCTGCAGATGAGCAGCCTGAGAGCTGAGGACACGGCGGTGCACTACTGTGCTGGAGACACAGTGAGGGGCTATCAGTGTGAGCCCGGACACAGACTTCTCTGCAAGGACACAGGAGGTGCTGGGCTGTGGAGACGCTCAAGTCACCAAGAGGTTCTGAGTTTACCAGGGCACACTCAGGTCACCAGGGGGCGCTCAGGTCAGCAGTTTGCACTCAAGACCCACAACACTCTTTCCACCCCAGGAGCAGGTGCAGGTGAAGGTTAAATGCGTGTTTTCTGTAACAGTTTGGGGCTTCCTCTCCGTAACGCGGTTTCCACAGGGGAGTCTCTCTAGAATCATGATTTGTTCCTACCTCATAAGCCTCAGAATAATAACATTAGTTATAATAGTAGAAAACTATATTTACATGCACAAAAGATAGAATGTCACTGACATTTACCTAATCATTCCCCTAAATGATAATTAAGTATAGATATTCTATGTGAATTCGCTAAATCTATAAAAAGCTTCAGTTGTACTCAACAACCAGTACCACACTGCCCAGTGTATGAGCTATGAGGAGCACCATAAACTGCATGCTGGACATCAGGCAACATGGACATTATAAGCCAAAGCAAGAGAAGAACGACCCCAGTGCTGGTCATTGTGTGGACCCCATATCACACCATCTATTTCAGTTGACACGACCAGAGTCAGAGAGACCCTCATCCAACTTGGTATAATTGTTGAATCAGATGACAAGACACATACATAGCAAGAGAATGTAATGTGTATCATCTCCTCATTGAGGTGTCTCTAGATGTCAGGGAATGTCACATGCATGTCAGAAATATTTTAATAAATTCAATAAAGTACAGTAAATCAGGGATTTTATTGTGGGTTAGTGGTGGAAAAGTAGTACCATTAAAGGCAGAAAACTGATTCTTTCTTAAGACATTTCCTATGAGTGGGGTGGGAGAAGAGGGAAGAATGAGAATTATGGTGTCAGTAAAGAAAATTGGAATCCAGTCTGATGACTAATTCCATCTGAAATTATAAAATGAATGAAAAGGAACATTAGTGACAATTATGTGTAGAAATGTATTTGAATCCCTATAAAATGAGAATGTTTATATGTAAGCGCACAATAACAAAGCTATTACAAATAGACAGAGGTCTTACTCGGTGTCTAGGCTGAAAGCTGCCAAATCCCCAAGGTCACCAGCATGCTCCGAAGGTCTTGTGTTTGCTGTGTGCAGGCAGAGACCAGAAGCTTCTACTGGATCCATGAGAATCCTCAGTTTGAGGTGCTTGATTAAAGCAGGCTTCCAACACTCTGGAATAATTAATTGATCTTTCATGAGCTTATATCAGTTCAATGTGTGTACTCTAATATCCCCATGTAGAAACCTAACACCAATGTGATAGGAGGAAAGGAGGAGGGGCCTTTGGGAAGCACTTAGGTCAGGAGGGGGCAACCTTATGATGAGATTAGTGCCCTTATACACCAGTAATAGGAAAGCTCCCTGCCCCTGGTCCCATATGGGGTGACATGGGAGGGAGAATCTAGGACATGGGTGCTCTCCAGACATCAAATCTGCTTGCACCTTGACCTCGGACTTCTCAGATTCTAGAACTGTGACAAAGCAAGTGTCTGTGGCTTAAAACCACCCAGACTGTGAGCATAGTTACAGCAATCATAATAGACTAAGACTTTAGTGACACATGATCCCAAGTATTGACTCTCTGGCTTTTCCCTGCTGCATTTGTGGTGACAATTACCTGATAAGTTACTTCAATGAGGTTGAAGGGAAGATTTTTTTAATGACATTTTCTCCAAAATATTGAATTTACTAGTAGAAAATCAAAAGAACCTGTGTTAAAGTTAAAGAAAAAGATGTTCTTAACTTGTAGGTAAGAGGAGTGGATATGATTCATGAATCCTTTTGAAAATGTCCCCACGTCTGAATGCAATAGGGAAGACGCTGGAATTGGAGGAAATATTTCTACATGCCTAGCCCTTCAGGTACCAAGTAATAGGGAGATAAGTGATGTGCTCTTGAGTCTATGGACCATAAGGCAGTAAGAGCCAGTGGGAATGTCTTTAGACAAAGATTCCATGCATTTCTGAGATTTTGTGTAACGTTACTCTAAGAGTGCTGTATTTTGCACCTTTACAGAATACTGTGGATGTGATGACCATGTGGTGTTTGAGTATGAGAAATATCATACAGAGTTGTGTTACGAAAACTACTGTCAGGTGTTCACCTCAGTCACTGGAAAGAATGGCTGGTACAACTCAGGATGTTAACACAACTCAAGAAGATTTTCATCAACTGAAAGGGTCAGAGGCTTTGGTGAAGGAATTACTTCACAACATGAAGCAAATACACATACAAAAAATAAAGCATATTCTTATGTCATGGAGGGTGGATGCTGGATATAGTCCATATAAAAGGGCTCCTGAGGACAGACTTCCAGTTATGTCCCAACCTACTTTCTCAGAATTTTGCTGATGCTGGTTACACATGAGAAGGAAATAATCTCACTCTATTTGTGAGGGGTTCTCACAAGTACTGACTCAAGATCTTACCTAATTCACCTACACAACGCAGTGTGCACTAATAGAAAAGTAAACTAATGTGCTGTGAAATCACTTGGTACCACCAAGCAGCTGAGACACTGGAGATTTTATGAGAGATATGAAAACCAGAGGTCTTCCAGTATTGAAGGGGGGGTGATGGGCATGGAAGAGGGAACTTGTTCGGATGAGCACTGGGTGTAATATGTAAACCAATTTGACAATAAAACATTAAAAAAAAAACATTGAGAATGTAAAACTGAAAAAAATATATAAAATCAATTCTATGTCATTTCCAAACCCCTGATGACTCCCAACAAGTACAGACCTGGTATCAGCATTCCCAAGGCCCACATACAGACATGAAAAGGTACTGGAAGAAGTAATATTTTCTTCTGAAAGTAACTTCTGAAGAAGCAGGAAAGTACCATCTGACGCTCTCTTGCCCCCTGATTAGAACTGTCTCAGGTCCACAGATTCAAAGGCCCGAGATGGGAAATATGACTGTATCCATGTGACTGAACTTATTTCTACATAAAATTACATTAATCACATCCCATCATAGACAAGGATTAGAGTTATTATCTGGTTTTGTAAAAGACTGCTAAAATGTATACAATTTTTGGTTCTGATTAAACTGTTACCTATATCACATATCACCATTGAGCTTTCACAAAACATATCCTTAAACTCATTACTCTGGAAAGGGGGCAAGATGCGGAGAAGTAAGGAGCTCCGTACTTGCACTCGCGCCCATACATCACATGGAAAAGATCTGAAGCCATTGGAAACCTTACAAAACCTAAGAGATTGGGAGAAAAAGGATGCAGAATCCACTGAGAAAGGCTTCTAACGTGAGTGTGAACTGGGGAAGATAAAATCGGGCCAGGATCGGAGACTCCAGGGTCGGAGGCGATCCCCCTCTACCCTCTACGGGGAGTGAGAGGTGAAAAAGAGAGACTCCGAAACAGAAAAACCTCCGCTCAGGGGGAAAAACCTCCACTCGGGGCATAGAAAGACCATACTTGTCGAATACGTGCACGGCAGGTCTCCTCGCGTCAACAGAGGATCAGACCATGCACACTGTCAGATCATAATGCTTTGAAACTTGAAATCAATCACAGGAAGAAGTCTGGAAAACCTCCAAAAACATGGAGGTTAAAGAACACCCTACAAAGGATGAATGGGCCAATCAGGCAATTAGAGATGAAATTTAAAAGTATATGGAAACAAATGAAAATGAAAACACAACAATTCAAAATCTATGGGATGCAGCAAAGGCAGTCCTAAGAGGAAAGTACATTGCTCTCCAGGCCTATTTCAAGTGATTAGAAAAAGCACAAGTCCAAAATCTAACATCTCACCTAAAGGAACTAGAGGCAGAGCAACAAGAATGCCCGAAACCCAGTAGAAGAAGAGAAATAGTAAAAATTAGAGCAAAAATAAACAACATAGAGACCAAAGAAACAACTGAACAGATCAATGAAACCAAGAGTTGGTTTTTTGAAAAAATAAACAAAATTGACAAGCCTCTCGCCAGACTTATTAAAAAGAAATGAGAGCACCCAAAGAGACAAAATTATGAATGAAAATGGACTTATTACAACCAACCCCTCAGAAATACAAGCATTTATCAGGGAATACTATAAACAATTATATGCCAAAAAATTGGACAACATAGAAGAAATGGACAAATTCCTAAACACACACTCACTACCAAAATTCACACGGGAAGAAATAGAAAACCTGAACAGACCCATAACGAGTGAAGAAATTGAATCAGTGATCAAAAATCTCCCAACAAATAAGAGCCCTGGACCTGATGGCTTCCCTGGGGAATTCTACCAGACATTTAAAACAGAATTGATCCCAATTCTTCTCAAGTTATTCCAAAAAATAGAAATCAAAGGAAAACTCCCGGACTCATTTTATGAAACCAGCATCACTCTGATTCCCAACCCAGACAGAGATCCAGCAAAAAAAGACAACTACAGGCCAATATCCTTGATGAATACAGATGCAAAAATCCTCAACAAGATCCTTGCAAATCGAATCCAGCAGCACATAAAAAGAATCATCCACCAAGATCAAGTGGGATTCATTCCTGGGTTACAGGGCTGGTTCAACATTCGCAAATCAATCAATGTGATACATCATATCAATAAAAGAAAAGATAAAAACCATATGATCCTGTCAATAGATGCAGAAAAAGCATTTGACAAAATACAGCATCGCTTCTTAATAAAGACTCTAGAGAAAGTCGGGATAGAAGGAACCTACTTAAACATCATCAAAGCCATCTATGTGAAGCCTTCAGCTAACATCATCCTCAACGGGGAAAAACTGAGAGCTTTCCCCCTGAGATCAGAAACACGACAGGGATGTCCACTGTCACCACTGTTGTTTAACATAGTGCTGGAAGTCCTAGCATCAGCCATCAGACAACAAAAGGAAATTAAAGGCATCAGGATTGGCAAAGAGGAAGTCAAACTTTCACTCTTCGCAGACATGATACTCTACATAGAAAACCCGGCAGACTCCACCAGAAGCCTACTAGAACTGATCCAAGAATTCAGCCAAGTTGCAGGGTACAAAATCAACGTACAGAAATCGGTTGCATTTTTATACACTAACAATGAAGCAACAGAAAGAGAAATCAAGAAACTGATCCCATTCACAATTGCACAAAAAAAAAAAAACAAAAAAACAAAACATAAAATACCTAGGAATAAACCTAACCAAGGATACAAGAGATCTGTATAATGAACATTATGGAAAACTTATGAAGGAAATTGAAGAAGACAGAAAGAAATGGAAAAACATCCCATGCTCATGGATAGGAAGAATAAATAAATATAGTTAAGATGTCATTACTACTCAAAGCACTCTACACATTCAATGCAATTCCAATCAAAATCGCACCAGCATACTTCTCACAACTAGAACAAACTATCCAAAAATTTGTATGGAACCACAAAAGTCTCTGAATAGCCAAAGTAATCCTGAAGAATAAAACCAAAATGGGAGGTATCACCACCCCAGACTTTAGCCTCTACTACAAAGCTGTCATCATCAAGACAGTATGGTATTGGCACAAAAACAGACACATAGACCAATGGAACAGAATTGAGAACTCAGACGTGGACCCAAAAGTATACAGCCAACTAATCTTTGACAAAGCAGGAAAGAATATCCAATGGAAAAAAGACAGCCTTTTTAACAGATGGTGTTGGGAGAACTGGACAGCAACATGCAGAAGAATGAAACTAGATCATTTTCTCACACCATGCACAAAAATAAACTCAAAATGGATAAATGACCTGAATGTGAGACAGGAAACTATCAACACCCTAGAGGACAAAGCAGGAAACAACCTCCCTGACCTCCACCACAGCAACTTCTTACTTGACACATCCCCAAAAGCAAGGGAATCAAGAGCAAAAATAAACGATTGGGACTTCATCAAGATTAAAAGCTTCTGCACAGCAAAGGAAACAACCCACAAAACTAATAGGAAACCAACGGAATGGGAAAAGATAGTTGCAAATGACATATCAGATAAAGGGTTAATATCCAGGAACTCACCAAACTCCACACTAGAAAAACAAACAACCCAGTGAAGAAATGGACAGAAGATATGAACAGACACCTCTCCAAAGAGGACATCCAGATGGCTAACAGACACATTAAACGATGCTCAGCATCCCTCCTCATCAGGGAAATACAAATCAAAACCACACTGAGATACCACCTCACGCCAGTCAAAGTGGCTAAAATGAGCAAATCAGAAGACTCTAAATGCTGGCGAGGATGTGGAGAAACGGGCACCCTCCTACACTGTTGGTGGGAATGTAAACTGGTACAGCCCCTCTGGAGAACAGTGTGGAGGTTCCTCAGGAAACTAACAATAGAACTCCCCTATGACCCAGCAATAGCACTGCTAGGAATTTACCCAAAGGATACAGACATGCTGAGGCATAGGAGCACATGTACCCCAATGTTCATAGCATCAATCTCCACAATAGCTAAAACATGGAAAGAGCCTAAGTGTCCATCAACGGACGAATGGATCAAAAAGATGTGGTTTATCTATACCATGGAATACTACATTGGCAATGAGGAACAATGAAATCTGGCCATGTGGAGCAACATGGATGGACCTTGAGGGTGTTATGCTGAGCGAAATAAGTCAGGCAGAGAAGGACAAATATCATATGTGTGCACGTATAGGAGGATTAGGAGGAACTTAACGGAGGAACAAGGGGGAGAAGAAGGGCGGAAATGGTGGGGGAAAGGGAGAGAGGCAAACCATGAGAGACTCTTGAATGCTGACAAAAACTGAGGATTGTTGGATGTGGGGGGGAGGGGGGATGGGCATGGAACAGGGCACTTGTGGGGATTAGAACTGGGTGTTATGTGGAAACTATTTTGACAATAAATTATTTGTAAAAAAAAGAAAAAACAGAATGAATTTGGAGCTATTCATAAATTGACAATGAGTGCTCGCTTCGGTAGCACATATAATAAATTGACGATGATCACAGGTAGCTTGATTTACAGGTGACTTGATGTTATGCCATGAAGACTTCCCTGATGTTTGCCCTTGTCTCTGCTTTCTGCTAAGCCTGAGTCATATTGGGTTGTGAATACTCTTAGAGGGAGGGAAGCATATGGGATGGGTAGACACCTACAGGAAGAAACATGAGAGAGAGCCGCTCAGGGTTGGCAGGTTGTGATAACCATGTGACTTATAGCCCTTTGTTGGCATGTTTTAGGGACAGAATACTGGATTAGGTATCCTCCCTTGTTTCATGATGGCCACCTCTCATCTAGCTTAATGACTTTGGAATAGCCAAATACTCTGTAAAATGAGAAGAACTTCTGTTCTGTTAAGTCCCAGGTAACTGTAAGCGTCACATGAAATAAGGATAATACGCAGATATGAGCTGCTGCGTTTATTATATACGACTCGTAATACTAGTAATTACCTATTGACGGTGGTTGGTGTTGGTGGATGGCTTCCTGCTTCTGAGGAAGAAACTATGGTGGAGAAAAACCCTTAATATTAAATAAAAAAAAACTTTTAAAAGGAAAAAAAAACAAAAACAAACAAAAAACCTCATTACTCTGAATCCTTATGGGCATCTTCATAGAAAAATGTCTAGTCTCAGTTGTGTTTTATTTATATCCCCATGTTTCAAACCCAGCTTACATGACAAAATAATAACAAAAGCAATTTATCAGAAAAGAGAAACTTCTACCTTGTTGGAAATTTGTTCCTTTGTGTCTTCTTCAAGTTGGTTATTGTGGCAAGCACATAAATAAGTATTATCTGAACTCCACATCTACGTCACCAGGCTGAAATCAATTTTATTGTAACAGCCACAAATTGGAAACAATCCCAATCTCAATCAATTTCTTAAAAATAAAATTCTGTTACATTCAACTTTGTAATGCTTCCAATCATCAAATCCGGTGATTTCTGATACACAGCATCATGGTTGTATTCACAAAGATTTATACTGAGCAAACTAAGCCCTACAAATAAAAGTACATATAACACAATTACATATGCATATATTCTAGAAATCTAAAACTAGTGTGAAAAAAACATGATAAAGATCAATATTTCTGAGGGAACAGGGTGAAGAAATGAATAGGGGAAGGTACAACTAGAAAGGAAGTACAGAAAAATGTAAGGAAAATTGATTTATTTCTTCTAGAATATGTTGATTCTCTCATCAGTGTTATTATATTGCACTTTCTGCATGTTATAGTTAATTCTATGTCGTGTATACCCATCAAAAAGCCCTTACAAATAAGCACAAGAATGACTCAGGAGGAAAGCAGTGATAGTGACATGTTAGAGACTTGAAAATACACTGACTTCACTGACCCTGATTTTCTCTATACTTCAAGCAAAATCCAGAGCAAGCAAAATCATTCTGTCCCCATTACAGGCGGGTTCACATTTCTCACGAGCTCACTGAGTCCTGAAGGGGTATCAGGGGGGCAGTAGGTCCCATGTGGAGAAGCACAGTCCCATATCCTGAAGCTGACTCTCATCACAGAAGTCCTCTTGGACACCTCACAGTCATCTACAATGAGACCTCCACCACCTCCACCAGAACTGAAGCCATGTAAAACTCTCTGATCAGGAGATATGTTGTGAGCTGGTATGCAGTCACTCTGGAAAATAGTATGTAAATTCCTCAAAAAGTTAAAAATAAAAATACACTATGACCTAGCTATAACACTACTGAACATTTATCTAAAGAAAACACATATACTAATTCAAGGGATTAATGGACTCCAATGTGAATAGCAGCATGATCTATAAGAGCCAAATTAGGATTCCACTCAAGTGTCCATGGATTTATTAATGGGAAAATATGTGAGATATATAATGGAATTTTACTCAGCCATAAAGAAGAACGGAATCTTGCCATTTGGAGGATGTGGATGGAGCTAGAGAGTATTATATAAAGTGAAATAAGTCAGTCCAAAAAAGGTAAATACCATATGATTTCATTCAAGTGTGGAATTTAAGAAGCAAAAAAAAAAAATGAGCAAAGGAGAAAAAAAGGAGAGAAACAAATGAAGAAACAGACTCTTAATTACACAGAACAAACTGTTGGTTACCAGAGGGAATGTGGAGGAGGAATGGAGGAAATAGGTGATGGCGATTAAGGAGTGCACTTGTGATAAGCACCAGATATTGCATGTAAGCATTGAATCACTATATTGTACACCTGAAACTAATATTACACTGTATGGTAAATAACTGGAATTAAAAAAAAAAGACTTAATGGGTTGACTGGGTGGATCAGTCAATAAGTGTCTGACTTCAGCTCATGGTTCATGAGTTTGAGCCCCACATCTGTCTCTGTGCTGACAGCTCTGAGGTCTGGATCCTGCTTCAGATTCTGTGTCTCCCTCTCCCTCTTCCCCTTCTGTGCTCATTCTCTCTCTCTCTCTCTCTCTCTCTCTCTCTCTCTCTCTCTCTCTCTCTCTCTCAAAAACAAATGCATATTTTTTTAAAAAGGACAAAACCTTAAAAAAAGAACTGCAAGCTGAAATTTTGATCAGTCTCTTAAATTTCATAGTGTAACACAAAATGACTTTTCTATTAAACAAAGCTGATACCATTCAGGGAATGACTAATAGCCACATCAGTGAAACTGAATAGTTATTAAACTATTAAGAATGCAAACTCCTTGCCTTGTAGTCAATATAGTGACTTACAGTGAGAAATATAATAAATACTCAGATTGTTAAGGTTTTATAGCTTGTTTAGTATGGTTTGGGAGTAGATTGCCTATTTTTTTTAACTTTCCTTTTGATTGTTCCTTTGCTTTACTTAAATTCTGCTGAATTGGTCTCTGTTTATTTGCTTTATATGTGGGAAGAAAAACATAAAAACTTGTAAACATTAATATATTATCTGGATTACATTTTACTCAAATAAATCACTAACCTCAAATATCTTTCGAAGGCACAGGTAACATTTACCAGGGGAAGGACTAAGGTTGATTCTTGAGGGCACAGAAGGGCTGATCCAATGTCAGATGCAGTAGAATAAATGAAGCTCAGTTGGAGGTGATGGTGGAGGGTGAAATCATGTGGTGCATATGCTCAACACGACTGCGCTTACACTTAAAATCCTTTAAGATGCTACATGTCATGCAGCGTGCCTTATCTAAAATAAAATAATAAAAATGAGCGCATTTAACAATAAAATTTTAAAAATCTACCATCATGTTTTTGTAAATGTTCTAAAGTTTCAGAATAATTTTAATATGTTTCTATAATTTAGGTAGAAAGGGAGAAATGGGGAGAGAAAGTATAAGATGGCTGAGTAGTAGGAGGACCCTTAGCTTGCCTCTTCCCCCCAACACAGTAGATAAATATCAAATATTTCAGAACACCCAGAAAATAGATCTGAGGCCGGGGAGAACAAACTGCACCACTAGAGGGAGGAAAGAGACTGCACCACAGAAGGTAGGATGTATACAGATGTAATTTTGGTAGACAAAAATAGCAGGTGCTTTGGAGGGGAGGGAGCCCTGATCAGAGAGAAAGAGAGAGAGAGAGCACTCCAGGAGATGGCACAAAATAAACTATTGCTAACTGGAAAAATGAGAAGGGCTGGTTATTGTGATTTCTATAAGTAGTAGAGCTCAAAAACTGAAAATCTAGAAGTCCGTGCCATCGCCAAGGTGGATCACCTGGTGGCCATATCACTGCTCCTGTAGAGAAAGAGAGCAGACGCGCCAGAGTGGGCAGTGAGTTCTGAGGACCCCCTGGGTCACAGGAGGAGAGACAGTTCCCCTTCCTGAAGTGCATTTGGGAGAGGTGGCACTGCCTTTCATTGGGCAGGAGAGCTGGCAGGAGACATTGCACTGCCCCGTTCATTAGCATAGAAGCTTCTGCTGAAGGCAACTAACATGGATGCTGGATTTTTGCTGTTTTTCACCATAAACTCCAGGGCCCCACGACTTTATGCATGTACTCTTCTGGAACAAAACAACACCAGTTACAGCATAGCGAGACCATCCCCCAGAGGATCAGTGAGATCTGTGCCACACTAGGTCCATACAATTTGGAGTTTTGAAATCCAATCAAAGCTCTGCACCGCCAGGTGAGCAGTACGCTTGGACACAGACAGGGCGAAGACAGGGAGATGACGGAGGCCTGGGACACAGGAGTAAAGACTGTTCTCTCCAATGAGGGTTTGCTGAACAGGGGCAGTGGGAACTCCCTCTGCAGGGACAAGAGGAAATGGGCTGAACATTCAAGAGTCTCTCATGGTTGAGAACAAATTGAGGACTGATGGGTATGTGGGGGGAGGGGAACGGGGGTGATGGGCACGGAAGAAGGCACTTGTGGGGATGAGCACTAGGTGTTATATAGAAACCAACTTGACAATAAACTATTAAGAAAAAGGGTAAATGGGCTGATGCCATTATATCCCCCCACCCATCAGCATGGACAGTCTTCAGTGAGCAACACAGAGCCCTCAAGTGGAGACTTGGCGTGCTTAAATCAAGCCACACCACCCTGTTCTCCTCAGGTGTTTCTTCACTAATGCAGGTGTACCTGGGAACCAGAGCAGCAGTGGGCTCCTCCCCAAGATGCCCAGCACAAATCCCTGCACTCACTGAGTCTACTGTGCATAAAGTACTGCAAAGTTTCAGCTCTAAGGAAAATAAGATCTAGCCTACTTGCTACTGGAAGTCAAAAGAAAGCTGAAGGAGCTATACTTATATCAGACAAACTGGACTTTAAAGTAAAGACAGTAACAAGGGATGAAGAAGGATATTATATAAAATTAAAGGGTCTATCCATCAGGCAGAGTTAACAATTATAAATGTCTACACACCAAGTATGGGAGCACCTAAATACATAAAACAATTAATCACAAACAGAAACATTCTTATCAATAAGAATGTGCTAATAGCAGGGGATTTTAATACTCCACTTACAGCAATGGACAGACCAACTAGACAGAAAATCAATAAAGACACAATGGACTTAAATGACACATTAGACCAGATGGATTTGACAAATATATTTAGAACTATACATCCTGTGGCCATGGAATTCACTTTTTTCTCAAGTGCACATGGCGCAATCTCTAAGATAGATCACATATTGGGACATAAAGCAGCCCTCAATAAATATAAAAGAACTGAGATCATACCATGCACACTTTCAGATCACAATACTATGAAACTCAAAATCAATCACAGAAAGAAGTCTGGAAAACCTCCAAAAACATGGAGCTTATAGAACACCCTACTAAAGAATGAATGGACCAATTAGTCAATTAGAGAAGACATTAAAAAATATGGAAACAGGGGCACCTGGGTGGCTTAGTCGGTTAAGCATCCAACTTTTGCTTAGGTCATGATCTCACGGTTCGTGGGTTCGAGCCCCGCGTCGGGCTCTGTGCTGACTGCCAGCTCAGAGCCTGGAGCCCTGTTTCAGTCTGTGATTCCCTCTCTCTCTGACCCTCCCCTGCTCACGCTGTCTCTCTCTCTCTCTCCTAGAAATAAATTTAAAAAAAAGGCAAAAGATTTATGCGATCTGAAGAGAAACCAGAGTAAATGAAATCTAGCCATGTGTAGCAACATGGATGGACCTTGAGGGTGTTATGCTGAGCGAAATAAGTCAGGCAGAGAAGGACAAATATCATATGTGTGCACGTATAGGAGGATTAGGAGGAACTTAACAGAGGACCAAGGGGGAGAAGAAGGGCGGAAATGGTGGGGGAAAGGGAGAGAGGCAAACCATGAGAGACTCTTGAATGCTGACAAAAACTGAGGACTGATGGATGTGGGGGGGGAGGGGTGAGCATGGAGGAGGACACTTGTGGGGATGAGCACTGGGTGTTATGTGGAAACTAATTTGACAATAAACTATTTGTAAAGATATATATATATGGAAACAAAGAAAAATGAAAACACAACAATATAAACTCTATGGGATATGGCAAAGGCAGTCCTAAGAGGAAAGTACATTGCACTCCAGGCCTATTTCAAGAAATTAGAAAAAGCACACGTGCAAAATCTAACAGTGCACCTAAAGCAACTAGAGGGAGAAAAACAAGAGCACTCCAAGCCCAGTAGAAGAAGACAAATAATAAAAATCAGGGCAGAAATAAACAATATAGAAACCAAAGAAACAGGTGAACAGATCAATGAAACCAACAGTTGGTTTTTTGAAAAAATAAACAAAATTGACAAACTTCTAGCCAGGCTTCTCAAAAAGAAAAGAGAGAGCACTAAAATAGACAAATTCATGAATGTAAATGGCTTATTGCAACCAACCCCTCAGATACAAGCAATTATCAGGAATACTATGAAAAATTATATGCCAACAAATTGAACAACTTAGAAGAAATTGACAAATTCCTAGACACACACTCACTACCAAAATTCACATGGGAAGAGATAAAAAACCTGAACATACCCATAACAAGTGAGGAAATCAAATCATTTATCAAAAATTTCCCAACGAATAAGAACCCTGGACCAGATGGCTTCCCTGGGGAATTCTACCAGACATTAAAAACAGAATTAATACCCATTCTTCTCAAACTATTTCAAAAAATAGAAATCTAAGGAAAACTTCCAGACTCATTTTATGAAGTCAGCATCACTTTGTTTCCCAAGCCAAACCGAGACCCAGAAAAAAGAGAGAGAGAGAGAGAGAGAGAAAACGACAGGCCAATATCCTTGATGAATACGGGTGCAAAAATCCTCAACAATATACTTGCAAATCGAATTCAACAGTACATAAAAAGAATTATCCACCACGATCAAGTGGTTATAGCGTTTCCCAGATTACCAAGATTCCTGGGTTACAGGGCTGTTTCAATATTTGCAAATCAATCAATGTGATACATCACATCAACAAAGGAAAGATAAAAATTATGATCCTGTCAATAGATGCAGAAAAAACATTTGACAAAATACAGCATCCCTTCTTAATAAAGATCCTCAAGAAAGTCGAGATAGAAGGAACTTACTGAAACATCATGAAAGCCATCTATGAGAAGCCCTCAGCTAACATCATCCTTAACAGGGAAAAACTGAGAGCTTTCCCCCTGAGATCAGGAACACAACAGGGATGCCCACTCTCACCACTGTTGTTTAACATAGTGCTGGAAGTCCTAGCATCAGCCATCAGACAACAAAAGGAAATCAAAGGCATCAGGATTGGCAAAGAGGAAGTCAAACTTTCACTCTTCGCAGACGACATGATACTCTACATAGAACACCTGACAGACTCCACCAGAAGCCTGCTAGAACTGATCCAAGAATTCAGCAAAGTTGCAAGGTACAAAATCAATTTCCAGAAATCGGTTGCATTTTTATACACCAACAATGAAGCAGCAGAAAGAGAAATCAAGAAACGGATCCCATTCACAGTTGCACAAAAAACCATAAAATACCTAGGAATAAACCCAACCAATGATATAAGAGATCAGTGTGATGAAAACTATAGAAAACTTATGAAGGAAATTGAAGAAGATACTAAGAAATGGAAAAACATTCCATGCTCATGGATTGGAAGAATAAATATAGTTAAAATTTCATTAGTACCCAAAGCAATCTCCACATTCAATGCAGTCCCAATCAAAATTGCACCAGCATACTTCTCAAAACTAGAACAAACTATCCTAAAGTTTGTATGGAACCACAAAAGACCCTGAATAGCCAAAGTAGTATTGAAGAAGAAAACCAAAACGGAAGGTATCACCATCCCAGACTTTAGCCTCTACTACAAAGCTGTCATCATCAAGACAGTATAGTACTGGCACAAAAACAGACACACAGACCAACAGAATAGAACTGAGAACTCAGAATTGGACCCGAAAGTATACAGCCAACTAATCTTTGACAAAGCAGGAAAGAGTATCCAATGGCAAAAAGACAGCCTTTTTAACAGATGGTGTTGGGAGAACTGGACAGCAACATATAGAAGAATTAAACTAGTTCATTTTCTCACAACATACACAAAAATAAACTCAAAATGGATAAAGGACCCGAACGTGAGACAGGAAAAAGCAGTGCAGGAGGGTTCCCATTTCTCCACATCTTCACCAGCATCTAGAGTCTCCTGATTTGTTCATTTTAGCCACACTGACTGGCATGAGATGGTGTGTGGTTTTGATTTGAATTCCCTGATGCTGAGCATCGTTTCATGTGTCTGTTGACTCTGTCTACTTTCCTCCCAGGCTCTTGGGATTCAGAAGACTTTGGCTTGGGTCCTTCTTTGTTTGAGAGATGCGAGCAGGAAGTACAAAGCCTCCTATTTTCTCTGCCATCTTCCTGAGTGTCTATAGTTTAAAAACACCCAGTCTGTGAATGTAATGACAGCAAACAGAAAAGACTAAAAGGTTAGTAAAACATGAACCCAAATATTGAGTCTCTGGCATTTCTCTGCTGCATTTGTGGTGTTGTTTGCCAATACCCAGATACTCACCATTTACACCATGACTGCCGGGAGCCACACCGGCCTCTCTGGATGGCAGTCACAGCAAGGACATGGTAGTGTTTGCACAGCTCCTTCCATGAGAAACGAAAACTGGTATCTCGTTCTGCTACTACTGGCTCATGTTGGATATAAGCCTGCTGGTATTGACCAGGCCTCACAATATTTCATATCAGTTCCATATTCTGAACACAGATACCTCATAAGGAAAAACATATTCCTGCCTTTACAAAACAGATTTTAGTTGAAAGCACTGTGGATGATTGTCAAAAGGCTCTTCCTATGGGCCTTGTAGATCCAAGACTTAGATAATAAAGGGGGTTAAGAACACAAGAGCTACAATTGAGCCTGGCCCTGAGACAAAGAGCCTATTTTGGGGCTAAGGTACAGATAAGAGCAGAACATAGTTACTACATATATCTTTGCTAATTGGTGAAGCATAGCAGTCCCTTCCTCAAGGCCTACGTTTCACAAACACCCTCTCTTACACTGGCAGCTGGGAAAGGATAGATAAGAGTAGCTAAAACATAAACCTAGGTGCAAAGACTGATACATTTAGGGCCCCCATGATAGTTTCCACAAACAAACCAATTCAGAAACATTCATCCTATTGAGAGCCAGACAGATGGCTCCTAGCTTATTTATATACAATTTAACTTATATGCTATCCTGTTTTTCACTAAGAACATTCTGTTATTTCCTTGGTTGGAATAATTCTGTAATTGATATCACAAAAGACCTCCCATTATAAGAAGTTCTTTTATCTGACTTCATGTTGTTGCTGGACTTTTAAATAAAGACACTAAAACTGACAGGACAGAGACCTGCCTGGTGATCAGAAAGAATCTTGGGGCTCTCTCACTCTCTCTCTCGCTGGCACCGTCCATCCTTCAGGGACCCCTGGACCTGCCGGAGCCGGCCTCCAACACATGACCTTTGTTTCTACAACTGAGAAACAAAAGGGAGGAGAGGTGCAGTTATTTCTAGAGAGTGTATTGTAGGCCCTAAAGGGTTAATGGAACAATAGCTAAAATGTCAGCAATGTCCTTGTCTCAAGGCTGCCGATCTCAACAGTGTTGTGAGATACAGAACCCCATGTTCCCCCAAAGGACAATTAAGTAACAGCACCTGGTGTAACTTTCTGACATTCCTTGAAACCACACACACTTCCTTCATGCTTTCACATAGCCAGTAGACATATGTCTGGCCAGTGCCTAAAGATCCTTTGTGTTCTCTTTCCTGCTTTGATATTCTTTGATATTTCTAATGAAATAAATGCTAGGGTATGTGCAGTCTGCTGCCACACTGCTGCTTTCTCACAAAGGCAGCCTTGCACATCTGCCCAATCTGTGCCTGAGAACTTTTTCTTCACTGCACAGCTACAAGTAGGAATGGATCCAGGGCCCAGCCCAGGTCTGTAGGAAGACACGCACCATCCATCTTGGTGGGTGGGCTGCCAGGCACAATGGTGCAAGGTTCTCTGTACTGGTTGGGGGAGGGGACACTCCTGCAATTGTCCAAATCCACTGAGGCCCCACAGCACTGCTCACCATGAGGGCACTCAGGAGGCCTCTCCATTTACAACATCAAGTCTAGTGAGGAGTTATTTCAACCAAACAGGAGGTGGATCCATCTTCTCTCCTGTGGCTTTGTACATGCAGCACCTGGTGAACAAATGAGACAGATCGTGTCCATGTAGCTCTTCAGCATAGTGTCGCAGGGACTGACCTCCAGAAGGGACACCCCATCACAGAGACTCCTCATTGACACTCAAGCATGGGGATCTGACCCAACCAATGTGTATTACAGGTACCCTGGAAAAACTAAAGGAGTTTGGAGCAAGCACCACCCAAAAGGGGAAATATGGGATGCATACTGCAAATATCAACTACACTGTGTAGGTGGTATTGAAGAGTATATATGCAGCGGGGTGTGAGCTATATGTGTCTATAATCAGTTATATTCAGGCACGGCCTTCAACCACAGGAACCTATAGGAGATAATAGGCTACCCAAAAGTTCCCAGAGTTTCTGGATTCACCATGGGTGTGGACTGCATCAGTGCATTTGAGGAGCCAGGGAATGGACTTCCTGGTGGGTTCATAAACCTGTGCTTTGGGTTTCCCTGCAGAGTGTGCAGGCTTAGTAAAGACAGGTCACTATTTCGACAGATGCTAGCAAAGCCTATGGTGTCACCGGAAGTGCTCTCTGAAGGCATAGCATAGCCAATGTAAGGGCAGGAAAATTTCTATTTTCCTTTCTGGATTATTTATCTGATTTAATAATTAAATTGTAATAAGACAAACTATCAGCAGAAAAACTATTTTAATTGTGTATGTAGAAGAGTTCCCTAAAAATATGAACAAAAAGAAGTCAGCAAAGCAAAGACCTCGTCAAGTGTTACAAAAATGAATAGTATATTTATGAAGGTGGTCAAACCAATGATGTGTGGTTAGTGTTACCACATTAGTGAAGAACTAAGATTTCTCTGCACAGAATTCTGGGGCCTAAATTCCTTTTTCTGATACTAAGGACAGCTCTCTCTGCCTAGTTAGAGAAGGTGTCTTTCACATAGATTTAATTTCTGTTTAGGGGACAAAGGAGTATCAGAGTGTCTCTGCACTGGCCGTTTCTCAAGCACCTTTTATTCCAGTGGCATATTTAGAGTGGCATATTCTGCTCCCCTCCACCATATAATACTGGAGTATAGACTCTGAAATAAATGTCCTGTGAGTCTGGACAGGAACCTCCCTGCAGGGCCAGGTCTGAACTTCAGGGGGCTCTCAGTACCACCTAGAACCAGGCTGCTGCCCCAGAACAGGTGCATAGAGGGTGGGGAAGGCTTTCCTGTTAGAATCCAGGATTTACTTTTTAAGAAAACAATCTAAAATAAGAGTAGGATGAGGGATGTTAAAGGGTGTATAAATATCCTGTTCCATCAGACTATTTAACGAACTCAAGGCAATAAGAAGACATTTGAAGAGAGTGTTATCCCAGGGCTTTCAGATACCTTTATTAAAGAGATGGAAACCAGGATGCACGTATTACCCCATTTTATGCAGCAATTTGGAGACACACTTATCCAAAAATGAGATGTTCAGACATTAGGGTCAAAAACAGGTTCAGGTTGTCTCTAGCTCACTCAATATGAATTCACAGTGAGGAACATTTCCTGTGGGGTCTTATCTCTAAGTGGCAGGCGCTCATTCTGCACACAGGTTAGGGAACCAGCCAGGGACTCATGTCCTCAAACAAGGATTAGACTAGTGCCTCAGAGTCCCACTGTGCACGGTCCCTGTGAAATACACCTGTTCCTTCTCTAGATTGTTCTGGTCTTATGTATGAAATACTCTGGCTCATGACTGTGCAAATAATCATAAGTGCACTAGGTTAAGTATGGCTGTGTCTGTGCCCTGAGAGCATCATCGTATAACGCCATTCTGTACAGGAGACCCTGAGAGTACAGCCCCTCACCATGGACTGGAGCTGGAGAATTCTCTACCTGGTGGTGGTGGCTACAGGTAAGGGTCACCCGGGTCCCTGGAAAGAGGAGAAGACCAGGACCAGTCAACAATGATTTCATCCACTCCTGTCCCCTCTATACAGGTGTGCACTCCCAGGTTCTCCTGGTGCAGTCTGGGGCTGAAGTGAGGAAGCCTGGGACATCAGTGAAGATCTCCTGCAAAACATCTGGATACACCTTCACTGATTACTATATGTACTGGGTGCAACAGGCTCCTGGGAAGGGACTTGAGTGGATTGGAAGAATTGACCCTGAAGATGGTGCTACAAAATATGCACAGAAGTTTCAGGGCAGAGTCACTCTAACGGCAGACACATCCACAAACACAGCCTACATGGAGCTGAGCAGTCTGAGGCCTACAGACACAGCCATGTATTACTGTGCAAAGGACACAGTGAGGGGCTGTCAGCATGAGCCCGTACACAAACCCACTTTAGAAGAGGCTCAGAACCACCAGGGGGTGCACACTATGCACCATTCTGGTTTGTATTTCCAGAAGCAGGTGCAGATGGACGTTACTGGCAGGTTTCCTGTAAGGGTCTGGGGCTGCCTCTCCATATACCAATTTCCACCAGGGAGCCTCTCTGGACACATGATATTGTGCTTACATATTTTGTATCTTAATTACAAACTGTTTTTAATATGAAAACTATACTTACATGAACAAGAGATAGAGCCTCTTACACTTTCCTACCCTTGTGCCCAAATATCAATAGTTTACACATATCCTGATGCACATCAACTGAACATCCACAGGAGTCCCAGGTGTGCTCAACTGCAGGTAGGAACACAGGATCCCATAGCTCCTCGTTATCCTCACCCAGCTCTTGTTCCAGTCAAACAACATGACACTTCATTCATGTCACTTTACTTCTGACGACTTTATATGTGTTGCAGCTTTTTCAAATACTTTAAACTGAAAGACACAAAGCATTCCCATGAATTAGTCAGGAAAATCCTGAGGAACAGAACTCATAATACACTGATATACATAACTAAGTAGACTGAAAAGTCCCGTGATCTACTGTCATATGCTGGAAACCCAGTGAAGTCAGTGGTGTAATTCTCATCTGATTCTGAATTAGTGTCTAGTCTGAGAACATGGGGACCTGAGAGTTTAACTTTCAGTCCAAGGGCAGGAGGAGACCAGTGTTCCAGCTCAAGCATCCCACAAGAAGAAAAATGAGAGAATTTGCTTCATTCTTATTTTTATTCTATTCATGACCTTAATGGGTTGCATGATGTCTACTTACCCAGACACCATGAATGCAAATACCAGTCTCTTCTTCAATCAACATCACAAACAACCACAGAAACAATGCTTAATCTGACACCCATGACACAGTCAAGATGACACATAAAATTAACCATGACAAGTCAATCTCCTATCAAGTTGGGAATCCACATGCATTTCCTAAATCTTATATTAATTCTTCATATAAAGCATATACCAACTTCATAATTTCACATTAGATGATACAAATGTCCTGCATACAACCAAAAATACATTATCCCCTTCCCCAGAAGATGTGAAGCTCATGTGCAATCTGTGTTCTTCTCCTAAATACCCCATAACTAAAATACCATGATGTAAAATTAAGAATTCTTATATGCAATTGTATAAAGTCAATATCTCTTATGTCACTTGACAAAGAAAACAGAGAGGGGAAAAAAGACACACGCAAACATATTCACAGAAAAATAAGGAGGAATAATCCATGACAGCAACCATCCTCATTTCTGTAACCAGACAAAAATGAAAACTTTTATTTATAACTACCTTCTTTCTCTACCAAGTATGTATTTTCTTTGCTGTCAGGAAGGACCTCAGATTGACAGTTTATTACATGGATGGGTGACCATCACCTTGATTCCTGAAGGATCATAACGTGACCTCATTTTTACAAGCTACTGTCACTTACTGAGGTAATCATGTTTTCAGAAGGAAATTCTGTATTCTATAAAGACAGGTGGTTCAGGGTGGTGCAGAACATAATATTACTGAATTTCACTTTAAATGGTGCCTGAATATCATGCAGAACCATGTGGGAATCGTGCTGAAGTTTTTTTTTATGCCTCTCTCAACTAATTTTAGGACTCTCTCGATGAGGCTATATGGGCAAGTTTGAAAAGAGAAGACAGTGGAGCAGGACTAGGGACCATGGGCATTTGGGAAACTACTTCATATAACTTGCTTGTGTCTTCAGAATCTCTTCAGACTCCACCACCTCTTCCATTTAATGATGGAGTCTAACTGTACATACTTCAGGTTATGGCTCAGTGAATCAAATAACACCTCCTTATACATAGACAGTTCAGTATGCATGGTAACCTAGACACTGAGGCTTAAACCTCCAGTTTCTAAGGTCCAGGAAATGGCCAACAACTATTTATTAAGAGTCATGGTCTGCAGTGAATGGTAAGGTTTACTGATAGATGTTTAAGTCCAGCACTCATAACACCTCTGTGGGCCTATCAGAGCTCTTAAAAGCTTGTGAAGCCCAAATAGGGGAAGTGAACAGGCATGTGCTGAGCACCTCCCCTACACCTACGAGTCCATGATGGTGTCTATAATATCTGCAGTTCCTCCAAGAATGTGGTAACATATTGATGTAATAGTGTCATAAAAGAGGCAAATGTTTTATAAATATAGTTATCCTCATGAAAATAGCACTGCACGTACTCCTATAACGGGTTAATTTTAAAATACTGACAATACCAAAAGCCCAGTAGGATGTAGAACAACTATAATTCTTATTCATCTCCAGCTGAAATTTCACCTGGGGAAAAATATACATGCTTATATCATATGATAGTGGAGCCATAGAAGTCCCAGGGTCTGTCTTCTACAAGCTAGAGCCACAGGAAACATGTTGGAGCAAATTTTAAGGAGTCTGACAGTCTGAGAAACAGAGGAACGCATGATGTATATCTCAGTCCAAGAGAAAGAGAAAAAATGATCAGCTCAAGCAATGAGGCAGAAAAAAAATTGGGGTAACTTCCTCCTCCCTCTGCCTTTTGTTCTACTCAGGCTCTCAGTGATTTGGATGATGCTCACCTGCTTTGGGACAGAAATCTGCTTCACTAAATCTATGGATCTGAATGGCAATCTCACCTGTAAACACACTCCTATGGAGATCCATGGCTTCTGTCCAAGGCAAGTAGACCTCAGCTGTGTTTGTGAGTGCACGTGCCTCTGTATTTGGGGGAAATTGGGTTTCTCTGTGAACTCAGGATTCTGATGAGTGCAAAAAAAAATCTTAGTTGTTTGTTTTTCAACAACATCCATATTTTCTGGTTACAAAGATAGTTTGATAAAATCCTTCTGCTTTGTACGTTCAAGTTCAAACGGGAAGTCTGGTGTTTTATTTCAGAATATCCTAAATTATTTTGCCCCTTATTCTGATCCAGTGTTTCTATGTACTCAATTGTTATTTTAGTGTATAACATCCATCGTTATTATATAATTATTATCATATAATATGCAGTAGGAGAGGGTTGTTATTTGAGATCCTACCCATAATCTCATTTGCAAGTGACTGAGAGAGGAAAGAACTGGCAATGAGACAGGGTCTTTAAACCTGGAATCTGGGAAGCTCCTGAAGACAATAACTGCATGAACGTTATCAGCACTGTTCTATGGCTCAGTGCGGTGGACATGGGTGCATTTTGGATGGTGTGGCCTGCTTTCAGTCTTCCTGATGCACACGATCTCTTCAGGGATGGAAACTCCTGGATCTGGAGACAGAACAGAAGCCCTGTGGTCATTTTGCAGGGTCATAGGGACTGATATGAGTACAGCAAATATTGACGTTGATCAGAAGTGCAACTTAAAATTTAATTCCTCCATCTGGGCATTTTGTTTAAGCCTCTACCTTCATTTCTGTGTTAGAAAATTCTGTCATGTTTCTTCTTCCTGAAACTAATGGCTTTTTTAAAAAAGAGTTCATGGAGTATCCAGGGCTGGTGCTTCAGGGAGTTTCTCAGGTGTTGAATTTTTGCTGCTCTTTCCTTCAGACCAATTACCATCAGAGACTCTCCTTGCCTGCAGCAAGCAGTATTTTGTTCCTGGCCACAATGTGGTAAGACTTCACTAGGTGTGCTCTGTTTTGTTTGTTAAATGAGATCTGGCACCACCTCTACCAGAACTGAAACCCTGCATAAGTCTCTTGTAAGGAGATGTGGTGTTGGTAGATGTGCAGCCACTCTGGAAAATAGTATGGAAGTGCTTCAAAAAGTTAAAAATAAAACTGTACTAGATCTAGCTATTACATTGTTGAGTGTTTTAAAAAATGCAACAGTAATTCCAAAGTGTATAGCAGTATGATATACAAGAGAAAAACTATGGATTCCACCCAAGTGTCCATGTATTTATGAATGGATACACATGGTGGAATATTACTCAGCCATAAAAAAGAGGGAAATCTTGCCATTTACAATGATGTGAAGGGAGATAAAGAGAATTATGTTAAGTGAAACAACTCATTCAGGAAAAGACAAACACCATATAATTTTACTCATATGTAGAAATGAAGAAAGAAAACAAAGGAGCAGGGGGGAGAGGGGCAAAGACAGGTAGAAACCAAGAAACAGACTCCTAACTATAAAGGACAAACTTATAATTACCAGAGGGGAGGTGGATTAGGGATGCAAGAAATAGGTGATGGGGATTAAGGACTCCACCTGTTGTGATGAACATCAGATGTTGTATGAAAGTGTTGAATCACTGTTTCATAAAACTAAAACTAATATTATACTGTATCTTAAGCAAAATTTTTTATTATATAACTTGACAATAAACTATTTGTAAAAAAAAAAAAGAAGAAGACGGAGGAAACTGACTTCTGTATAAAATAATAAAAGCAAAGCAAACATATTTTTTTAAATAATTGCAAGCTGAAATTATTTTCAGTCTCCTAAACTACATAGTGTCACAGAGGAAGATTTTTCTCTTTTTTTAATGTTAATTATTTTTTTAAACTTTTAAATATATATTTGAGACAGACAGACAGACAGAACATGAACAAAGGAGGAGCAGGGAGATAGAGAGACACAGAATATGAAAAAGGCTCCATACACTGAGCTGTCAGCACAGAGCCTTATGTGGGGCTTGAACTATCAAACTGTGAGACATGACCTGAGCCAAAATCAGACGCTTTACTGACTGAGCCACTCAGGCACCCTTATTTATTTTTTTTTACAGACAGAGAGAGAGAGAGAGTCTTAACAAGGGAAGGGGAGAGATAGAGGGAGACATAGAATCTGAAGCAGGCTTCAGGCTCTGAGCTGTCAGCACAGAGCCCAATGCAGGGCTCAAACCCACAAACCATGCAATCATGACCTGAGCCAAAGCCAGACATTTAACTGACTGAGCCACGCAGGCACCCTGGGAGATTTTTCTATTAAACAAAACTGATATCATTCAGAGATTTACTAATTACCACTCCCATGAAACTGAATAGTTAGCAAACTATCCATAATGGAAATTCTTTGCCTTGTAGTTTATATGCTGGCTGATAGTGTGAAATGTAACAAATCTTTATGTCTTTATAGCTTGTTTTCTATGATTTTGAAGTAGACTGTCTTTTTTAATTTTCCTTTTGGACTATTTATTTGCTTTATTTTAAGTTTTGCTGAATTGGCCTTTGGTTTATTTTCTGTGTGAGGGAAAAAAATGAACATAAAATTGTAAACATTATTATACTATCCTTATCTCAACTAGAATTAATTAAATAGGTCACCCCAAGAAACTCATGAAAAGGTGCATATGTTATCCTATGAGGAACAGAAGTAGGTATGTTCCTGAGGCACTGAGCATGGAAGGGCTGATAGCAATGTCAAGTGTAGTGTAATAACTGAGGCTCCATTAGAAATGACTTAGTTTGAAATTGTGTGGTGCATATATTCAACACATGTGCCTTCTCTTCAAAACATTTAAAGATGCTATTTGTCATATGGTGTTCTTTATCTAAAATAAACTAATAGAAAAAGGGGCATTTTCGAAGAGTGAAAGTTTGACTTCCTCTTTGCCAATTCTGATGCCTTTGATTTCCTTTTGGTGTCTGATGGCTGATGCTAGGACTTCCAGCACTATGTTAAACAGCAGTGGTGAGAGTGGGCATCCCTGTCGTGTTCCTGATCTCAGGGGGAAAGCTCTGAGTTTTTCCCCGTTGAGGATGATGTTAGCTGAAGGCTTCTCATAGATGGCTTTGATGATGTTTAAGTAGGTTCCTTCTATCCCAACTTTCTCGAGAGTCTTTATTAAGAAGCGATGCTGTATTTTGTCAAATGCTTTTTCTGCATCTATCGACAGGATCATATGGTTTTTATCTTTTCTTTTATTGATATGATGGATCACATTGATTGATTTGCGAATGTTGAACCAGCCCTGTAACCCAGGAATGAATCCCACTTGATCTTGGTGGATGATTCTTTTTATATGCTGCTGGATTCGATTTGCAAGGATCTTGTTGAGAATTTTTGCATCCGTATTCATCAAGGATATTGGCCTGTAGTTCTCTTTTTTCGCTGGATCTCTGTCTGGCTTGGGAATCAGTGTGATGCTGGCTTCATAAAATGAATCCGGGAGTTTTCCTTCGCTTTCTATTTTTTGGAATAACTTGAGAAGAATTGGGATTAATTCTGTTTTAAATGTCTGGTAGAATTCCCCAGGGAAGCCATCAGGTCCAGGGCTCTTATTTGTTGGGAGATTTTTGATCACTGATTCAATTTCTTCACTCGTTATGGGTCTGTTCAGGTTTTCTATTTCTTCCCGTGTGAATTTTGGTAGTGAGTGTGTGTTTAGGAATGTGTGGCTAAAATGACCCAATCAGAGAACTCTAGATGCTGGCGAGGATGTGGAGAAACGGGCACCCTCCTACACTGTTGGTGGGAATGTAAACTGGTACAGCCCCTCTGGAAAACAGTGTGGAGGTTCCTAAGGAAACTAACAATAGAACTCCCCTATGACCCAGCAATAGCACTGCTAGGAATTTACCCAAGGGATACAGAAATGTTGATGCATAGGAGCACATGTACCCCAATGTTCATAGCAGCACTCTCCACAATAGACAAAACATGGAAAGAGCCTAAGTGTCCATCAACAGATGAATGGATCAAGAAGATGTGGTTTATCTATACCATGGAATACTACATGGCAATGAGAAACAATGAAATTGGGCCATGTGTAGCAACATGGATGGACCTTGAGGGTGTTATGCTGAGCGAAATAAGTCAGGCAGAGAAAGACAAATATCATATGTGTGCACGTATAGGAGGATTAGGAGGAACTTAACAGAGGACCAAGGGGGAGAAGAAGGGCGGAAATGGTGGGGGAAAGGGGGAGAGGCAAACCATGAGAGACTCTTGAATGCTGACAAAAACTGAGGACTGGTGGATGTGGGGGGAGGAGGGGTGGGCATGGAGGAGGACACTTGTGGGGATGAGCACTGGGTGTTATGTGGAAACTAATTTGACAATAAACTATTTGTAAAAAAAAAAAGAAATATACAGAGTGAAACTTAAAAAAATAAATAAATAAACAAATAAATGAAAAAGAAAAAGAAAAAGGGGCATTTTCAATAACTGGCAGAGAAAATCAACCATTATATATTTGTGAAAATGTTTATACTTTTAGAATAACTTTACTATGTTGCTATAATATAAGTAGAAAGGGAGATAATGGTGGAGGAGATAAGATGGCAAAGATGGCAGAGTAATAAGAAGACCTTGTGCTTGCCTCATCCCTCAGCAGAGCCAATTAAATATCAAACCTTTTTGAAAGTCTAGGAAATAGATCTGAGTACTGGGAGAACAAACTGCACCACTGGAGGGAGTAAAGGGGCAACACCATAAATGGGAGGAAGTGCTGAGATGTTATTTCAGGGAAAAGAATAGCGTTTGGAGGACAGGGAGCCCTGATCATGGAGAGGAAGAGACAGAGACAGAGACAGAGACAGAACAGAGACAGAGAGAAGCACCCAGGTGATGGCTCAATATAAACACTCAATACTGCTGACAAAGTAAATGAGAGGGCCTGATTATTGTGATTTTTAAAAGCAGCTGATTTCAAAGACTGGAGATTTAGAGGTCCATGTCATCTCGGGGTGGAAATTGGTGGGCATATCAGTGGTCCTGTGGAGAAGAAGGGCAGAGACCCAGGAGGGGCACTGTGGTCTGAGGATCCCATGGTTGGGTCGCATAGGGATACAGGTCCCCTTCATGAAGTGCGTTTGGGAGAGGTGGCGCTGCCACTTATGGAACAAGAGAGCTGGCAGGAGCCACTGCACTGCCCTGTTCATTAGCATAGACTCCTCTGCTGAGGGCAGCTAGTCTGGATGCTGGCTTTTTGCTTTCTTCGCCATAAACACCAGCCCCCAAGAGTTCATGCAACTGCCCTTCTGGGACAAACCAGCACTAACCATAGCACAGCGAGACTCTCCCCTACAGGATCAGCTCATCTCGGTAGCACCATCCTGAGTCCCTACAATTTGGAATTATGAAACCCAGCTGGTGCACCTGAGATAAAACACAAGAGCACTGTCCTACAAGAGGGGCAGATGTCTTGGGCTCAAATAGTGAAGGCAGTATTCTGACAGAAGACTGGGACAAACCAAGGAAGATTATTCACTGCTCTGTGAGGGCTTCCTGAACTGAGGTGGTGGGGAATCCAACCTCAGGGATGAGGGTGGATGCCATTATTTCAAAAACAAAACAAAACAGGGGCGCCTGGGTGGCTTAGTCGGTTGAGCGTCCGATTTTCGCTTAGGTCATGATCTCATGGTTCGTGGGTTCGAGCTCCGCGTCGGGCTCTGTGCTGACTGCCAGCTCAGAGCCTGGAGCCTGTTTCAGAGTCTGTGACTCCCTCTCTCTGACCCTCCCCTGCTCATGCTGTCTGTCTCTCTCTCTCTCCTAGAAATAAATAAAACATTAATTTTTTTAAACAAAACAAAACAAAACAACAAAAACTCAGCATAGACAGACTTCACTGAGAAGGAAAACGACTCTCAGTGTAGAGTTGAAGCTTTACACCAAGATCGACCTCCTTGCACTTTTCAAGGGCTTCATTACTTTTTTTTTCTTTCTTTCTTTCTTTTATTTTTTTTTTTACAAATAGTTTATTGTCAAGTTGGTTTCCATATAACACCCAGTGCTTATCCTCACAAGTGGCCCTCTCCGTACCCCTCCCCTCACCCCCCACACCCATCAGTCCTCAGTTTTTGTCAGCATTCAAGAGCCTCTCATGGTTTGCCTCTCTCCCTTTCCCCAATATTTCCCCCCTTCTTCTCCCCCATGGTCCTCTGTTAAGTTCCTCCTAATCCTCCTATACGTGCAAACATATGATATTTGTCCTACTCTGCCTGACTTATTTCGCTCAGCATAACACCCTCAAGGTCCATCCATGTTGCTCCACATGGCCAGATTTCATTCTTTCTCATTTCCATGTAGTATTCCATGGTATAGATAAACCACATCTTCTTGATCCATTCATCTGTTGATGGACATTTAGGCTCTTTCCATGTTTTGTCTATTGTGGAGAGTGCGGCTATGAACATTGGGGTACATGTGCCCCTATGCCTCAGCATTTCTATATCCCTTGGGTAAATTCCTAGCAGTGCTATTGCTGGGTCCTAGGGGAGTTCTATTGTTAAGTTTTTGAGGAACCTCCACACTGTTTTCCAGAGGGGCTGTACCAGTTTACATTCCCACCAACAGTGTAGGAGGGTGCCCGTTTCTCCACATCCTCGTCAGCATCTCGTGTTTTCTGATTTGCTCATTATAGCCACTCTGACTGGCGTGAGGTGGTATCTCAGCGTCGTTTTGATTTGTATTTCCCTGATGAGGAGGGATGCTGAGCATCGTTTCACGTGTTTGTTGGCCATCTGGATGTCCTCTTTGGAGAGGTGTCTGTTCATATCTTCTGTCCATTTCTTCACTGGGTTGTTTGTTTTTCGGGTGTGGAGATTGATGAGTTCCTTATAGATTCTGGATATTAACCCTTTATCTGATATGTCATTTGCAACTATCTTTTCCCATTCCATTGGTTTGCTATTATTTTTGTGGGTTGTTTCCTTTGCCATTCAAGGGCTTCATTACTAAGGAAAGGAAAGAATTCCTGGGAACCAGAGCAGCAGCCCAGAGAACCAGTACAACTCCCTCAAGTACCACTTTCACTGACCATCGAGTGCAACAAAGCCTCATCTCTAGGGGAAATAGGATATACGTTATAACAAGCAGACCAAAACACACATAGATAAACTTCACCACACACTGCACAGGGTCTTGACACTCCCCAATTTAGGTAGGTAGAAACTCTGCAGAGGACTTGCCTGAGGTTCAGAGCAGTCAAACCACAACAACACAGTGCACATAGCACTCACCATAAACCCTTCCAGAAATGCCAGTCTCTGGACAGTATATGAACTCTTATTAATATAGCTATTACTCTCAGGAGAAGAAAACATAAAAGGCCTTTTTAAACATAGAAGAAGAGACCTAGAAAATGTGATAAGATGGAGAAGTTCACCCCCAAAGAGAGAATAAGAAAAGATCATAGCCAGGGATGATATAAAGAATATGCCAGAAACAGAACTTAAAACAATAATAAGGATAATGCCTGGGCTTGAGAAAAGCATCAAAGACATCAAGGATACCAAACCACAGAGATAAAAGACACAAACTGGTCATACTGAAATTTTAAAATGTTATCAAAGAGATTTCATGCTTACTGTACGTAATAATGGGTGAAAACAGTAGAGAAATGACTCAGTGATATAAAAGATAAAATTATGGAAAATAATGAGTCAGAAAAAACAGGGTAAAGTAGCTTATGGAATTCAGAATGTGGACTTAGAGACCTCACTGACTCCATAAAGCATAAAAGCATTTCTTTGCTAGGAGTCCCAAAGGAAGAGAGGAGAAAAGGGACAGAAGTTCTTTTTCCATTCTGCCAGTTGCCTATTATTTTCTGGATTATTTCCTTTGCCATGCAGAAGCTTTTCATCTTGATGAGGTCCCAGTAGTTCATTTTTGCTCTTGATTCCCTTGCCTTTGGGGATGTGTCAAGTAAGAAATTGCTGAGGTTAAAGTCAAAGAGCTTGTTCCCTGCTTTCTCCTCTAGGTATTTGAAGGTTTCCTGTCTCACATTTAGGTCCTTTATCCATTTTGACTTTATTTTTGTGTATGGTGTGAGAAAAGAATCTAGTTTTATTCTTCTGCATGTTGCTGTCCAATTCTCACAACACCATCTGTTAAAGATGCTGCCTTTTTTTCCATTGGATACTCTTTCCTGCTTTATCAAGGACTAGTGTGCTGTACATTTTTGGGTCCAGTTCTGAGTTCTCTATTCTATTCCATGGGCCTATGTGTCTGTTTTTGTGCCAATACCATACTGTTTTGATGATTACAGCTTGGTGGAAGAGGCTAAAGTCTGTGAAGGTGATGCTTCCTGTTTTGGTTTTCTTCTTCAATATCACTTTGGCTATTCAGGGTCTTTTGTGGTTTAATACAAATTTTAGGATAGTTTGTTCTAGTTTTGAGAAGTATAATGGTGCAATTTTTTAATGATTGCATTGAATGTGTATATTGTTTTGGGTAGCAATGAAATTTTAACTATATTTATTCTTCCAATCCATGAGCATGGAATGATTTTCCATTTCTTTGTGTCTTCTTCAGTTTCCTTCGTAAGTTTTCTATAGGTTTCATCACACAGATCTCTTATATCTTTGGTTAGTTTTATTCCTAGGTATTTTAGTGTTTTTTGTGCAATTGTGAAAGTAAGGGGATGGAGAAATATCTATCATGCTATTGTAAGTCAAAGGAAAGCTGGAGTAGCTATACTTATATCAGACAAACTGGACTTTAAAGTAAAGACAGTAACAAGGGGTGAAGAAGGGCATTATATCATAATTAGAGGGTCTATCCATCAGGAAGAGCTACAATTATAAATGTCTACATACCGAAGATGGGAGCACCTAAATATATAAAACAATTAATCACAGACAGAAACACTCTTATGGATACGAATGTGCTAATAGCAGGGGACTTTAATACTCCACTTAGAGCGCTGGATAGATCAACTAGACAGAGAATCACTAAAGACACAATGGAGTTGAATGACATATTGGGCCAGATGGATTTGACAGATCTATGTAGATCTCTATATCCTGAGGCCATGGAACTCACTTTCTTCTCAAGTGTGCATGGCACATTCTCCAAGATAGATCACATACTGGGACATAAAGCAGCCTTCCATAAATATAAAAGAATGGAGATCATACCATGCACACTTTCAGATCACAATGCTATGAAACTTGAAATCAACCACACGAAAATGTCTGGAAAACCTCCAAAAACATGGAGGCTAAAGAACACCCTACTAAAGAACTAATGCGCCAATCAGTCAATTAGAGAAAAAATTTTAAAATATAAGGAAACAAGGGGTGCCTGGGTGGCTTAGTCGGTTAAGCGTCCGACTTTCGCTTAGGTCATGATCTCGCGATTCGTGGGTTCGAGCCCCGCGTCGGGCTCTGTGCTGACTGCCAGCTCAGAACCTGGAGCCTGTTTCAGTCTGTGACTCCCTCTCTCTCTGACCCTCCCCTGCTCACGCTGTCTCTCTCTGTCTCCTAGAAATAAATAAAAAACATTTAAAAAATTTTTTTAAAAAATATAAGGAAACAAATGAAAATGAAAATACAACAATCCAAATTCTATGGGATGTGGAAAAAGCAGTGCTAAGAGGAAAGTACATTGCACTCCAGGCCTATTTCAAGAAATTAGAAAAAGCACACTTGCAAAATCTAACAGTGCACCTAAAGCAACTAGAGGGAAAGCAACAAGAGTACCCCAAACCCAGTAGGTGAAGAGAAATAATAATAATCATGGAAGAAATAAACAATATAGAAACCAAACTAACAGTTAAACAGATCAATGAAACCAAGAGTTGTTTTTTTGAAACAATAAACAAAATTGACAAACCTCTAGCCAGGCTTGTCAAAAAGAAAAGAGAGATCACTCAAATAGATAAAACCATGAATGAAAATGGACTTATTATAACCAACTACTCAGAAATATAAGCAATTATCAGGGAATACTATGAAAAATTATATGCCAGAAAATTGGACATCTTAGAAGAAATGGACAAATACCTAAACACACACTCACTACCAAAATTCACACAGGAAGTGATAGAAAATCTGAATATACCCATAACTAGTTAAGAAACTGAATCAGTTATCAAAAATCTCCCAACAAATAAGTTCCCTGGGCCAGATGGCTTCCCTGGGGAATTCTACCAGACATTTAAAACAGAATTAATACCCATTCTTCTCAAGCTATTAAAAAAAAATTGAAATCAAAGGAAAATTTCCAGCCTCATTCTATGAAGCCAGCATCACTTTGATTCCCAAGCCAGACAGAGACCCAGCCAAATAAGAGAAGTACAGGCCAATATCCTTGATGAATACAGATGTAGGGAATACAGGAAATTCTGGAATACTCTTGATGGTTGTACAGCATAGTGTAGCTGCTAAGGAAAACCTCGTGGTGAAAATAAGCTACTAAACAGAGTTCCAAATTTGTTCCCATATAGCTTACTTCATATCCAGATGAATGCAAGGAAGATTTGTGTCTCATGTGGGGAGATGCAGGTACAGGAAACGGGTGGATCCAGTGGAGGATTCATAAACTATTCCAGGAGAAAGGGTCCCTGTATGTTGATCTTGGAAGACTGGAGTCAGTGTGAACAGTGATACTGGTGTCCCCCCCACACCCCCCACTGGATGTCTCTGGTTTCCTGACAGGGTAAAGAACAAAAAAAAGTGAAATGTAGAAATAACTCTTTTTGCATACAGGAGCATGGAGATACTGAGAATCCTTGAAAGAGATTCATGGAACTGATGGAGACGCTCTGGGATTTCGACAACCACAAGGGTCATTATTCGTGGTCTCTTCATAGACATCAAAGGAAAACCATAAAGAAGTTAAAAGAAACAGGAGCTGCTCAAATAATAAATGAAATTTAGAACACTTGATATGAGTCAGTCTCCTATGCTTCAAAATTACTTTATACATTTTTAAATGGTAGTCAGTGCATTTGCAGCAACATAGATGGAACTCAAGGGTGTTATGCTGAGCGAAGTAAGTCAGGTAGAGAAAGACAGATACCATGTGTTTTCACTTATAAGTGGAACAGGAGAAACTTAACAGAGGACCATGGGGGAGGAGAAGACGAAAAATATTTGGAGAGAGAGAGGGAGGCAAACCATAAGAGACTCTTGAATGCTGAGAACAAACTGAGGACTGATGGGTGTGGAGGGGAGGGGAAGGGGGGTGATGGATATGGAGGAGGGCACTTGTTGGGATGAGCACTGGGTGTTATATGTAAACCAAGTTGACAATAAACTATAAAAGAAAAAAAATAAATGGTGACCATTGTACTTGTAAATGCAGAAAGACATTGGTCTGATTATATGACCTGATTTATCTCAGAACATGGTCTCTGTCAGGGTAGAAACTACTTTTATGACAGTTCACTCTAAACACGAAAAGACGTCTATGTTTGGGAAGGTTTTAGAAAAGAGTTTGTACAGTTTGCTGGTCAGGATGAAGTTTGCAGGACATGATGATCAAGATGCTCCACAGGAAACTGATGGTGAAACATTACCAGTTCTGGACATGAGCTCTGAGATTCCTGGTGCTTCCTGGATCCCTGAGCCATCCTTTTGTCCTCAGTGTCCCATGGTGTTCTGAATGTCCCATGGTGTCCTTAGCTGATGTCCTGACTGCCCCTGGAGACCTGAGCAGGGTCAAGGAGACCTTGATTACTTTTAGGGAACCTAAAGGCAAGTTGCAACTTTTGGGGCCATGCTCAGCTCTTAGAAGTTCTTTTTTGCTTGAGTAAGCTCTGTGTTTACGACTCTCCTGTCCTGTTAGCCCTTAGAGGTTTCCTGACTGTGTAGATGTTACCTGCGGGAAACTCCGAGGGTATTACCAGCACCTGCTTTATCCTTCTTCCTTTCTGCTTAACTAACTGCCTAACAGATGGACATGTGTCTCTCATGGTCTGGGCTGTAGTATGTGCTGTAGAATATATGATAATTTGTAAACCATCCACTGCACACACTCTCCTTGGATCAGTGGATCAAATTCCACAGAAATTACAAGTTAAGATGGAGAATCCAGAGATGGTGCCATGCTCTATCAGGTATCTTCCCAAAGGATACAAAAATTCTGACTTGAAGGGACATAAGCTCCCAAAGTTTATAGCATAATTAACAACGATACCCACACTAAGGAAGAAAAATAAATGACCAAAACTAATTAATGTATAAAGAAGTTGTGGTATATACATACAATGAAATATTACTCAGTCATAAAAAAGAATGATATCCTTCCATGTTCAATGATGTGGGGGGAGCTAGAGAGTATCATGGTAAACAGGACAAATACCCATATGATTTCATTTATGCATAATATAAGAAACAATACAGATGAACATAG
Organism: Proteles cristata cristata; assembly: GCA_017311185.1. Classification (NCBI taxonomy): domain Eukaryota; kingdom Metazoa; phylum Chordata; class Mammalia; order Carnivora; family Hyaenidae; genus Proteles; species Proteles cristata. The sequence continues at coordinate 96,538 of JAESUZ010003178.1, forward strand.
TGGAAAAGGAAAAACAATGGAAGCAAATCAAAAAGACTCTTAAGGATATAAAGAACAAACTGAGTGTTGCCAGATGGAGGTGTGTGGGGTGTGAGGCAATGGGTGATGGGAACTGAGTAGGTCACTTTTGTGATGTGAACTTGTTGTAATGTAATTGGTTAATCATTAAATTCTCCTACTGACATTAATATTACATTATATGTTAGCTAACAACAATCTAAATAAAATCTTCAAACGTTAAAAAATGAAAAAAGAAAGGCAGAAATTTTGCTATGCAAAGTCATAATCATTGGGATCTAAGGTAGTGAGTCTAATTTCTTCCATTTATCAGTATATTTTATCCCTAACTGGTAGTGAACATGAGTTAACTAACTCGTGACTCCCCATGGTGGTGCCACGTGGGTTGGAATTCAGACCACAGCTGCCCTTCCAAGTCTCTCTGTGCCCACATTTCATGGACAGTCTAACCAGGCACCTGGCCCTCATGTCCTGCCTGTGTGCAGTCTTCCTTTGCTCATGGACCAGACTCATTCACACAGGGTCCTGCTGAGTACTCAGGAAGCACAAGCAAATGTCAGCTGGCATTCCCTGTACTTCCCATTCCTCACTAGGGAACAAGCCCAGGCTTGAGGATGCATGTTTACCGTGTGCTGTTCCACTGGTCTGCACTACCTGACACCACCCATGTATCCAAGTACCTGCTTCTGGAGAGAATTCTCAGACTCATGGCAATTTCATGAGTTATTGACATCAAAAATAACTGGGAACATATAGGCACAATAAGAGATTTTAGCAGCAATGAAAGGGGATTGTTGATTTCACACTCAGAAGACAGAGCAGAAATTTGTACCAGAGACAAGGTCACAAGGATGACTCCCCCAACAAGCAGTTGACCTTCACCTTACTGAGAGAGGGTATATTTACCATATAATAGAACCTATGAATTTATAACGTTTGGAGGGAGAGATCTCAGAGACATAAGGGAGCCACAGAGATGGCAGGGACTTCTCCTTATACTTCAGGTGAGTGATCTCCTGGAGCACATCCCTTGGGCCTCAATACAGTCAGCTTTAAGGGTGGCCATGGGTTCTGTCTTCCAACCTAGAGCCCAATTTGTAGGGCTGTCTCCAACCTCCACTGGCTGGTGTCCAACATCATCCAATCAAGCCTGCAGAGAACATGATGCACACGAGCCCCAGAAGTACTCTCTCCATGGCAATGACTCCTTTATGTCTTTGCTTACTGTTACCTGTCTTTCTTTATGTTTATTTCCTTATTATTTCTCTCCACCTTATGGCATTTTCAGGACATCCATGCATATTCATCTGGGTTCAGAGAGACATTCAGATCCAGAGGGAGACATGGGCTTCATGCAAGAAAATGTCAGTGCATGGTGATGAAGAGTTTCATCCCCCAATTATCAGTGTATTCCCTCCCACGTATGTGGTGTCCTTAAGACTCAACCCATCTTCAGCCCCAAGATGGACATTTGGTGACTGTCCATCTGTGTTGTGAACTCCATCCCTGGACTCACCAACATGGCAGTAATACCAAAGTCTCAAAATTAATCTAATGTGACAAGTCCCTTTGGCCACATAAGATATCATACACAGGTTCAAGAGTAACATAGATGAAAACAGTCCACACTGACATCAAAGAAAGTTCACCTCCATCCCACATGACACTCACATGTACTCACCCCAAAATCCTCTCATATGTCAAATCATTAAATATGAACAATCCAGTGAAGAAGTGGGCAGAAGACATGAATAGACACTTCTCCAAAGAGGACATCCAGATGGCCAACAGACACATGAAACAATGTTCAACATCCCTCCTCATCAGGGAAAACAGATCAAAACCACAATGAGATACCACCTCACGCCAGTCAGAGTTGCTAAAATGAGCAAATCAGAGGACTCTAGATGCTGGTGAGGATATGGAGAAATGGGCACCCTCCTCCATTGTTTGTGGGAATGTAAACTGGTGCAGCCCCTCTGGAAAACAGTGTGAAGTTTCCTCAAAAAATTAACAATAGAAATCCCCATGACTCAGCAGTATCACTGCTAGGAATTTACCCAAGGGACACAGGAGTGCTGATGCTTAGAGCCACAAGTACCCTAATGTTCATAGCAGCACTCTCAACAATAGCCAAAACATGGAAAGAGCCTAAGTGTCCATCAGCTGACGAATGGATCAAGAAGATGTGGTTTATCTATACGATGGAATACTACATGGCAATGAGGAAGAATGAAACCTGGCCATGTGTAGCAACATGGATGAAACTAGAGAGAAATAAGTCAGGCAGAGAAGGACAGCTACCATATGTTTGCATGTATTGGAGGATTAAGAGGAACTTAACAGAGGATCAAGGGGGAGAAGAAGGGAGAAAACTGTGGGGGAGAAGGAGGGAGGCAAACCATGAGACACTCTTGAATGCTGAGAACAAACAGAGGGCTGATGGGGTGGGGGGAGCTGGAGGTACGGAGGTAATAGGTATGGAGGAGGGCACTTGTGGGGATGAGCACTGGGTGTTATATGGAAACCAACCTGACAATAATTTTTTTTAATAAAAAATAAAATAAGGCATTTTTAAAAAATCGAACAAAGTATTCTAAAATTTGTATGGAACCAAAAGAGACGCAAAATAGCCAAAATAATGTTAAAGAAGAAAACCAAAACGGGAAGCATCACCATCCTAGACATTAGTCTCTTCCACCAAGCTGTCATCATCAAGACAGTATGGTATTGGCACAAAAACAGACACATAGACCAATGGAATAGAATAGACAACTCAGAATTGGACCCACAAACTTATGGCCAACTAATCTTTGACAAAGCACGGAAGAGTATCCAATGGAAAAAAAGATAGCCCCTTTAACAGATGGCGCTGGGAGACCTGGACAGCAACATGCAGAAGAATGAAACTATATCATTTTCTCACACCATACACAAAAATAAACTCAAAATGGATAAAGGATCTGAATGTGAGACAGGAAACCTTCAAAACCCTAGAGGACAAAGCAGAAAACAACCTCTTTGACCTCAACCTCGGCAATTTCTTACTTAACACATTCCCAAAAGCATGGGACTCAAGAGAAAAAATGAACTATTGGGACCTCATCAAGATAAAAAGCTTCTGCACAGCAAAGTGTACAATCCATAAAACAGGCAACTGACGGAATGCGAAAAGATGGTTGAAAATAACATATTAGATAAAGCTATTAGATAAAGCTCTAGTATCCAGAATCTATAAGAAACTCACCGAACTCCACACCCCAAAAACAAACAATTCAGTGAATAAATGGGCAGAAGACATGGATAGACACTTCTCCAAAGAGAACATCCAGATGGCCAACAGACACATGAAACGATGCTCAGCATCCCTCTTCATTAGGGAAATACAGATCAAAGCCGCACTGAGACACCACCTCACGTTGGTCAGAGTGGCTAAAACGAGCAAATCATAGGACTCTAGATGCTGGCGAGGATTGGGAGAAATGGGCACCCTCCAACACTGTTGGTGGGATTATAAACTGGTGCAGCTCCTCTGGAAAACAGTGTGGAGATTCCTCAAAAAACTAACAATAGAACTCCCCTACGACCCATCAATAGCACTGCTAGGAATCTGCCCAAGTGATATAGGAATGCTGATGCATAGGGACACATGTACCCAATGTTCATAGCAGCACTCTCAACAATAGCCAAAACATGGAAAGAGCATAAGTGTCCATCAACGGACAAATGGATCAAAAAGATGTGGTTTATCTACACAATAGAATATTACATGGCAATGAGGAAGAATGAAATCTGACCATGTGTAGCCAAATGGATGGACCTTGAGGGTGTTATGGTGAGCGAAACAAGTCAGGCAGAGAAGGACAGATACCATACGTTTGCACGTATAGGAGGATTAGGAGAAACTTAACGGAGGACCGTGGTGGAGAAGAAGGGGAAAAATTATGGGGGAGAGGGAGGGAGGAAAACCATGAGACAGTCTTGAATGCCAAGAACAAACTGAGGGCTGATGGGGGTGGAAGAAATTGAAGGGGGGTGATGGGCATGGAGGAGGGCACTTGTGGTGATGAGCAGTGTGTGTTATATGGAAACCAATTTGACAATAAACTATTAAAAATTAATAAAAATGCTAAGATAACTGTGTTTGCAAGTAAAAACTTTATACTGTCAAATTGCCATCTACCTGAAGTGATCTAGAAATGCAACATAATCCCTGCCCTGCACTTTTCAAGAATCATCCTGAAGTACGGAGCTTGCTATATAGTCAGAGGACATGCAAATAGTGCCCTGCTTCTGATTATTAAACCAGCCTACCCCTCCACTGCAGGTGGGAGAGGAGCCCCAGATCTGGGATTCTCATCTGTTCTTATTCAATGATCAGGACAGAACACAGACATCTCTCCATGGAGTTTGTCCTTTTGCTGAGTTTTCCTTGTTGCTATTTTAAAAGGTAATTCATGGTCAACAAGGAACATTGAGTATGTGAGTGAATACGAGTGAGAAACAGTGGATGTGTGACAGTTTCCTGATCAGGATGTCTTGTATCTGCACGTGTTCGGGTGAGGATCAGCTGGTGGAGTCTGAAGAACACCTCAGGAGTGAATCCTGAGGAGTCCCTGAGACTTTCTTGTGCAGCCTCTGGATTCACCTTCAGTAGCTAATATATGCAGCAGGTCCACTAGACTACAGAGAAAGACCTGCAGTGGGTCTCATATATTAGCTATGATGTAAGTAGCACATATTATGCAGATTCTGTGAAGGACCAATTCATTGCCTCCAGAGACAAAAATGTCAAGAACATGCTGTATCTGCAGATTAACAACCTGAGATTCAAGGCCATGGTCATTTACTACTGTGCAAGAGACACAGTGAGGGCTGTCAGTGTGAGCCCAGACACCAACCTCCCTATAGAAGGGGATCAGGACCACCATGGCGTGAAAACTATGCACCGATTCTGGTTTGCGTTCCCAGGATTAGGTGCAGATAGAAGTTATAGGTTGGTTTCCTGTCATGGTCTAGGGCTTCTCCTCCATGTAGAAGTTTCCCCAGGGATGCTCTCTGAAAACGTGATTCTGTGCTTTCCTATTCAGTCTCTGAATTAGATACTTGTCATAGGAAATCTACACAAAATGCCCAATAGACAGAGTTGCTTCCATTACCTTAATTCCTGCCACTAAATAAGAATGAATTACATATATCATGAGGCACATCAGCTGAATCTTTACAGGATTCCCAACTGTACTCCCGGTGATCACATGAATACCCAGATCAACATGCAAGCTTGCTATAAGCAGCATAAAGCGCAGGGTGAGCACGAGCCTACAGAACCATCCTAAATCCTAATCAAGGGAAGACAGACTCCTCGTATGGTCATTCTGTGGACCATGTTCACTACATAAGTTTTAGATGACACCACAAGAAAGCACTTGTCGTGAATGTGTCGTGAATGTGGAGTTTGAAGATCACACACACACACACACACACACACACACACACACAGGAGAGTATCCCTCATTATTTCAGAAGTGTGAAATCAGTTAAACTGGACTGGAATAAAAATGTCAACAAGATTGTGCATCCTTATGAAGCTCTGAGGGGATCCTTCATCTTCTAGTGGTGCACACCTTGCATTTGTGCTCGTGGCATGTCCTTTCCTCAATATCCAGCAGGGGGATCTTACTGCAGACATGATGTGGCTCTCTCCTTCGGCAGAATGAATATCCCCCTGCACTGCTCTCATAAGGGCAATGTGATTCCTTTCCTGTCCATGCAAATCCCAGGCAATGTTTCCATCTTAGGGCCCTAAACGGACTTCACAGTTCAAAGTCCCTGGTATCATAGACAGTAATACTCACTGTCCCTGTGCATCTGCACCTTGTTCGTTAGGAGGTATTTTCCAGCCCACCCCACAGACCCAAAAAGATCCACCACCTGCTCTGAGACATATGGGGCATTTGTCATTACTCTGCAATACCTTCCCTGCTGTCCTGGAACACACCTTCGTATACACTACTCGGGATGTCACGGAATAGATGGCACTTCACACTCAGGAATTCACATGCACCAACTGCGTGTTAACATGTCGGAGAGAAACAGGACGTTGTTAATTACTGGGTGAGGATGTATTACAATCAAACCTGGATAAACCCTCTGCATTTCTCCCCGGCCCCTCCTAATTCCTCTCTGTCTGGGAAAAAGAAGGTGATGCCACGAGGGAGAAGAGGCTCTGATGGACAGGGATTGTGATGTCCTGCATGAACCAGCACTGACCTCTACCTTCAGGGATACATAGAAAGAGCCCTTCCAATTAGCGTCCTCACATTCTTGTGACATCTCAAGGGTGTGCACCTGAAATCACATCTCTGTCCCTGGGGTGACATTGTGCCCCACGGATGCAGAAGGTCTGGACTACTCTTCCTTGAGGATGAAGTTACTAAGGAGGGTAGTTCTCAAGAAGAGCAAATCCAATTTGGATTCTTCTTCTGTCTGTTGTCAATTATCCTGCACGTGTATCTCAGACATTCCATTGTGTAAGATCAATTACTAATCTAACACACCTGCCTCCTTTTGTTCTGCTCAGGTTGGCTGTACTCACCCAGGTGAACCTGGAAAAGGAGTCTCAGGTGTACAGACCCTCCCAGTCTCTCTCATCTACATGCATCACCACTGAATTCTCACCAAAAACAGGCATCCTTGGGTTGTTGTTATTTTTTAAATTTTGTTTTCTCAATTCTTACTTCTCAGTTTTGCTGTGCATAGTAAGGAGGCTATCCTCAGTTATGTTATTGTAAGCTATTTATACCTTGGATTCTTTTTAAAAATGGCAGCTCATTATGAACGTTTTTTTTTTAAACCTTTACAAACACAGATGACTTCTCATGTTAAGAGGAAAACATTATAATAGTAGTGTCTTCCTTGACAGAGACAAAGTTCTGTGATAAATTATTTTATAGAATCAGACCATGGCATCTCTGCATTTACAAGGACACTACATACCATTTAAAAAAAATATTTATTTTGGGAATAAAGGCATAACATTAGTATGAGAAAGGCAGGGAGGAGGGTAAACACAGAATCCGAACCATGCTCCAGGCTCTGAGGTGTCAGCACAAACCACTAGATTGGATGAAAGTCCTTTGGGAAACACCCAATGCAAGGACACTTTGACCCTTGTTTTCCCGTGACAGCAGGAAATAAGTCTCCCTCAGGAAAATTCCCTTCCCTGTGCCCTAGGGGAGAACCATCCTTAGCAGTGGAACAGGAATTTTAGGGCCAAGAAGGTTGTGCAAAGAAACATTGTTACCTGGTGACTAATTACTACCCAAAAACCACACCTTTGCTTTAATTCTTTACAAATTCAATTTTTTTGTTGTCTGAAAGTCATAAATGAAGCCTACTTTGTTCATTCCCTGGATGTCATATAATTAGGAAACTCACCCATATATAAAACGAAATTTATTCTATCCTGCAGATGTAGATGTCTTATGTCAATTGAATTATTAGAACAGGTTAAAAACCAAGAAGCAAACAAGAAAAAATCTTCTCCTACAACTGGCAGATGTACCAAAAATCAGGAATAATAAAAGAAATAAAAGGCATTTACATCAGTTAGAAGGAAGAAAATGTATTTGCTTGCAGAATACATGACCTTAAGCATTCTAGAACCCTAGCTATGCCACAAAAATGTATCAGAACTACTTTGAAAAATGAGAAAAAGTTCAGAATACGAAATAAACAAAACAACCCTGTGGTTATACACACCAATATAAATTATATGCAAAGAAATAACAAAATTATACCATTCAAAATGATATATAAAAAACGTATTTTGGATTAAACCTCAAAAAGCATGTAAAATATGTGTATACTGAAAATTACCCATGTTGATGAAACACATTTAAAAATACACACATGTTTGCAGAGATAACTGTTCACAGATTAGCATTCTTCATATTGTCACAGTGCCATCTACACAGAATGATCTAAATGTGCCTCCCTAACCATGTTTTTAAATTTTAAAGAATCAAATCTAAGTCTGGAACTTTATATATACTAAGAATACATGCAAATAGGGCCCTGCATTTGCTGATTAAAATAACCCAGCCCTGACCCTGCAGCTGGGAAAGGAGCCCAGCCTCAGGAGTCCCAGGTGATCGCATTCCGTGACAGGACAGAACACAGACATCTCACCATGGAGTTTGTGCTTGGCTGGGTTTTCCTTGTTGCTGTTTTAAAAGGTAATTCGTAGTGACAAGAGATACTGAGTATATAAGTGGATATGAATGAGAGAAATTGTGGATGTGTGACAGCATGTCACACATGTGGATTCCTGACCAGCATGTCTTGTGTCTGCAGGTGCAGTGTGCACCAGTGTGAGGTGCAGCTGGTGGAGTCTGGGGGAGGCCTGGGAAAGCCTGGGGAGTCCCTGAGACTCTCCTGCGCTGCCTCTGGATTCACCTTCAGTGACTATAGCATGCACTGGATCCGCCAGGTTCCAGGGAAAGGGCTGCAGTGGGTCTCAAGTATTAGGTATGATGGACGAAGTACATACTATGCAGACTCTGTGAAGGGCCGATTCACCATCTCCAGAGACAACGCCAAGAACACAGTCGATCTTCAGCTGAACAACCTGAAAGCCGAGGACACGGCCGTGTATTACTGTGTGAAGGACACAGTGAGGGGTCATCAGTGTGAGCCCAGAGAGAAGCCTCCCTGTAAAAGGGGATCGGCACCACCAGGGGGTGCACACTATGCACAGTTCTGGTTTATTTCCCCAGGAGCAGGTGCAGATGGAGGTTATAGGCAGGTTTCCTGTCAGGGTTTGGGGTTTCCTCTCCATTCAGCAGTTTCCCCCAGGGAGCGTCTCTGGACACATGATTCTGGGCTTACCTATTCACTCTCTATATTAGAAACTTTATTGTCCTAGGAAAACTACTTAACATGCACAAAATACAGAGTTGTTTGAACTTGCTTACTCCGGTCCCTAAATACAAATGAATTACATGTACCCCGAGGCACATCAACTGAACTTTTACAGGAGTCCCGGATTCACTGACTTTGTAGGTAAAACCACAGGATCCCATAGCTCCTCATTATCCTCACCCAGCCCTTGTCCCAAGAACATGACACTTTCTTCAAGGCACTTTGATATTCAGGACTTTAAATGAGTTACAGCTTTGTTTAAACTGCAATAGCATCTCCATATATTAGCCAAGGTTCTCCTGAGTCACGGAATACATAGCACATTGGATTACATGACTCTATAGTCTAAGAAGTCCCAGGGTCTGCTATCATAAGCTGGAATAGCAGGAAAATCAATGGTGCAATTATTGTCTGATTCTGAACTAGTGTCTCGTCTGACAATATGGAGACCTGATGGTGTACCTCTCAGTCCAAAGACAGGAGGAGACTAATGTTCCAGCTCAGGAATGCACACTAGAAGTAAAAATGAGGTTAAGTCTCATCCCTCTACATTTAATTCTATTCATAGCCTTAATGGAATGGATGATGCCCATGTAAACAGAAACCATGGATGGAAATGTCATTCTCTTCTGGAAACACAGTCACAGACATCCACAGAAACAATGGTTAATCTGGGGAGACATGACACAGTCAAAATGACACAAAAAGTTAATAAGGTCAACTCAACCTCCCATAAATATGGTCTCAAAGACTGAAGATTTAGAAGTCCATGGCATCACTGGGTGTAGCCTGGTGGGCGTCGTGGTGCTCCTGTGAAGAGGTGGGCAGAGGCCTGTAGGCACACAGTGGTCTTAGATTCTCTGGGTCGCAGGGAGGGAGGCAGCTCCCCTCCTGCAGTGCATTTGGGAGGAGTCGCACTGTCTCACGGGACAGGAGAGCCTGCGCGTGCCTTGTGCCGCCTGGTTCTTTGCACGGGAGCCTCTGCTGAAGTCAGATACCTGACTGACAGCTTTTTTGCTGTCCTTCACTATGAACACCAAGACCCCTGGTGGTAATGCAGCTGCCCTTCTGGGACAATCCCACATCAACCGCAGAGCCACAATACCTTCCCCCGGTGGATAAGAGGGCACATGCCACAGTGCTTCCCTACAGGGGTTGTTTTCACACCCAGCCAAGTCTCCTTAGATAAAATGCAGGAAGGCCATGCCACCAGATGGACAGATGCTTAAGACACATACAAGGTGAGTGTAGGGTGCTGAAAAAGGCCTGGGACTCACGAAAGATTGTTCTCTCTTCACTGAAAACTTCCTGAACAAGGTCAATGGGAAATCCCTCTCCAAGGATGAAACAATGGGCTGCTGCTATTACTTCTCCTGACCAACAGCATGGACAGATGTCACTGAGTAGCACAGAGCCCACCAGTAGAATCTTGAGCTTCTAACATCAAACCCCTGAACCCTACTCTCCTCAGGTGCTTCATTATCCGGTTAGGTGTGACTGAAATTGTCTTCCCAGAAGACCAGCACAAACTCCCACATTCACCAAGTCTACTAACCATAGACTACATCATAGATTCAGCACTAGGGGAAATAGGATCTAGCCTCCTTTTTACATTTATTTTATTTTTGAGAAAGAGAGAGAGGGCGACAGAGTGTGAGCAGGGGAGGGGAAGAGATTTAAGGAGACACAGTGCAAAGTAGGATCCATGCTCTGATCTGGGGCACATAGCCTGATGTGGGGTTCTAACTCACAAACCACAAGATCATGACCCGAGTGAAAATGGACACTTAACTGAGTGAGACACCCAGGTACCCAAAGATCTAGTCTCTTCGGTGGCCAAACACACCAAGTTAAAACTCACCACACAGGGGACAAGGTCCAAAAACTTGCCACTGCAGGCAAGATGAAACTCTGCAGAGGGATAGCCTAAGGGAAAGGGCAGCCAACACACAACAGTACAGTGCACACAGCACACACAAGATATATTTTCTGAAGAGTCATCACCTGGAAAGTATATGACCTCTTCTTAATAAGCCACCATTCTAGAAGCAGAAAAGATAACAGGATTTTGTAAAACACAGAAGAAGGCAAAACCATCAACATACTCCAGGATGGAGGAATTCATCTCAAAGGAAAAAAATACATTAAAGTTCATTTCCAGGGACTTAAACACAAGACATATAAGTAGTATGCCTGAAACACAATAGATCTTCTTGAAAAGAGCATAGAAGCTATGAGGGATACCCTTACTGCAGATAGAAAATATTTAAAACTTAGGATGAAATTGAAAAAATACTGAACCAAGAATCAAAAGTGACTGTAAATAAGAACATCAGGGATGGAAGAGTCAGAGGAATACATAACTGATATAGAAGATTAAATTTGGCACATAAATGAAGCAGGAAAGAAGAGGAAAATTAAAATATTGGATCACAAATGTAGACGTAGGGAAGGCAAAAACTACTTAAAGTGTAGTAACATTATTTGGAAATGAGTCCCAAAGAACTTTGGATAGAGAAGGAGCTAAGGTTTATCTGAGTGAATTATAGTAGAAAAATTTCCCAAACTGGAGAAGGAAATGGACGTCCACATCCAGGAGTCCACATCCAGGAGTCCTTCCATCAAAATCAAGAAAAGCAGGCCAATATGGAGATATCTTCATAGGGAATTTGGCAAAATATACACGTAAAGAAAAAAATCCTAAAAGCAGCAAAACAAAAGAAGTCGCTGACTAACTAGGGAAGAAAAAAATGTGGCAGATGTCTCCATAGAAACTGCAGGCAAGAAGGGAGTGGCATGATGTCCTCAATATGCTCAATTGAAAAATATGAAGCCGAGAATGCTTTATCCAGCAAGGCTATTACTCAGATAGAAGGAGACATAGATTATTTCTCAAACAAAAACGAGAAGATTTCATGGTCTCTAAACCAGCCCTTTATGAAATATTAAAGGGACACTATGAGAAGGAAAGAAAGACAAAAATTTATCATGCTAATGGGAGTCAAAAGAAAGATGTAGTACCATACTCAAATCAGACTTATTAGATTTTATTTTATTTTTTTTTCTTGCTCGAAAACTTTATTTTTTTTTTTACAAATAGTTTATTGTCAAATTAGTTTCCACATAACACCCAGTGCTCATCCCCACAAGTGTCCTCCTCCATGCCCACCCCTCCTCCCCCCCCACATCCACCAGTCCTCAGTTTTTGTCAGCATTCAAGAGTCTCTCATGGTTTGCCTCTCTCCCTTTCCCCCACCATTTCCGCCCTTCTTCTCCCCCTTGGTCCTCTGTTAAGTTCCTCCTAATCCTCCTATACGTGCACACATGATATTTGTCTTCCTCTGCCTGACTTATTTCGCTCAGCATAACACCCTCAAGGTCCATCCATGTTGCTACACATGGCCAGATTTCATTGTTTCTCATTGCCATGTAGTATTCCATGTATAGATAAACCACATCTTCTTGATCCATTCATCTGTTGATGGACACTTAGGCTCTTTCCATGTTTTAGCTATTGTGGAGAGTGCTGCTATGAACATTGGGGTCCATGTGCTCCTATGCATCAGCACTCCTGTATCCCTTGGGCAAATTCCTAGCAGTGCTATTGCTGGGTCCTAGGGGAGTTCTAGTGTTAGTTTCCTGAGGAACCTCCACACTGTTTTCGAGAGGGGCTGCACCAGTTTACATTCCCACCAACAGTGTAGGAGGGTGCCCGTTTCCCCACATCCTCGCCAGCATCTAGAGTTCTCTGATTTGCTCATTTTAGCCACTCTGACTGGCATGAGGTGGTATCTCAGTGTGGTTTTGATTTGTATTTCCCTGATGTGGGGGGATGCGGAGCATCGTTTCATGTGGCTCCTGCACAGCTAAGTAAACAACCCACAAAACTAATAGGCAACCAACGGAATGGGAAAAGACAGTTGCAAATGACACATCAGATAAAGGGTTAATAACAAGAATCTATAAGGAACTCACCAAACTCCACACCCGAAAAACAAACAACCCAGTGAAGCAATGGGCAGAAGATAAGAACAGACACTTCTCCAAAGAGGATATCCAGACAGACTTATTTTATGAAGCCAGCATCACTTTGATTCCCAAGCCACACAGAGACCCAGCAAAAAAGGAGAACTAAAGGCCAATATCCTTGGTGAATACAGATGCAAAAATCCTCAACAAGATACTTGCAAATTGAATTCAATTGCACACTAAAAGAATTATCCACTAAGATCAAGAGGGACTCATTCCTGGGTCACAGAGCTGGCTCAATATTCGCAACTCAATCAATGTGATACATCACATCAACAAAAGAACAGATAAAAACCATATGATCCTGTCGATAGACACAGAAAATGCATTTCACAAAATACAGCATCCCTTCTTCATAATGATCTTCGACAAAGTTGGGATAGAAGGAACTTACTTACATCATAAAAGCCATCTATGAGAAGCCCTCAGCTAACATCATTTCCTCAACGGAAAACTGAGAGTTTCCCCCCTGAGATCAGGAACACGACAGGGATGTCCACTCTCACCACTATTGTTTAACATAGTGCTGGAAGTCCTAGCATCAGCTATCAGACAACAAAAGGAAATAAAATGCATCAGAATTAGCAAAGAAGAAGCAAAACTTTCACTTTTCGCAGACGACATGATATTTTACATCGAAAATCCGACAAACCCCACCTAAGCCTACTAGAACTGATCCAGGAATTCAGCAAAGTTGTAGATTACAAAATCAATGTACTGATATCAGTTGCACTTCTATACACCAACAATGAAGCAACAGAAAGAGAAATCAAGAAATTGATACCATTCATAATTGCTCATAAAAACCATAAAATACCAAGGAAGAAACCTAACCAGGATATAAAAGATCTGTATGATGAAAACTATCAAAAACTTATGAAGGAAATTGAAGAAGACACAAAGAAATGGAAAAACATTCCGTTCTCATGGATTGGAAGAATAAAAATAGTTAAAATATCATTACTACCAAAAGCTATTACTCATTCAATGGAATCCCAATCAAAATTGACCAGCATTCTTCACAAAAGTAGAACAAACTATCCTAAAATTTGTAGGGAACCACTAAAGACCCCGATAGCCAAAGTAATATGAAGAAGAAAACCAAAATGGGAGGCATCACCATCCCAGACTTTAGCCTCTAATACAAAGCTGTCATCATCAAGACAGTATGCTATTGGCACAAAATAGACATGTAGACCAATGGAATAGAATGGAGAACTCAGAATTAGACCCACAAATGTATAGCCAACTAATCTTTCATAAAGCGATAAAGAGTATCCAATGTTAAAAAGACAACCTCTTTCACAGATGATGCTGGAAGAACGGAACAGCAACATACAGAAGAATGAAGCTAGATTATTTTCTCACACCATACCAAAAAAAAAAAAAAAAAAAAAAAAAACCTCAAATGGATAAAGGACTTACGTTTGAGACTGGAAAGCATCAACCCCTACATGGGAAAGTGGGAAAAAACCTCATTGACCTCAACCACAGGAATTTCTTACTTTACATCCCCAAGGCAAGGGAATCAAGAGCAAAAATGAACTGCTGACACCTTATGAAGATTAATAAAAAGTTTCTGTATGGGAAAGGAAACAATCCATAAAACGAATAGGCAACTGACAGAATGGGAAAAGATAGTTGCAAATGACATAGCAGATAAAGGGCTAGGATCCTCTATCTATATGGAACTCATCAAACTGCACACCTAGAAAAACAAATAATCCAGTGAAGTAATGGACAGATGACATGCACAGACACTTCTCCAAAGAGGACATCAGGATGACCCACAGTCACACGAAATGACGCTCAGTATCACTTCTCATCAGAGAAATGCAAATCAAAACCATACTAAGATACCACCCCATAGCGGTCAAAGTGGCTAAAATGAACAAATCAGGAAACTCTAGATGCTGACGAGGATGTGGAGGATTGGGCACCCTCCTACATTGTTGGTGGGAATGTAATCTGGTGCAACCCCTCTCGAAGACAGTATGGAATTCTCAAAAAATGAAAAATAGAACTCCCCTATAACCCAGCAGTAGCACTGCTAGGAATTTATTCAAGAGATACAGGATGCTGATGCATAGGGGCACATGAACCCCAATGTTCATAGCAGCACTCACAACAATAGTCAAAACATGGAAAGAATCTAAGAGTCCATCAACTGATGAATGGATCAAGAAGATGTGGTATATTTATATAATGGAATACTACATGGCAATGAGAAAGAATGAAATCTGACCATTTGTAGCAACATGGATGGAACTACAGGGTGTTATGCTGAGTGAAATAAGTCAGGCAGAGAAGGACAAATACCATATATTCGCACCTATAGGTGGATGAGGAGGAATTAGCGGAGGATGATTAGGGATATAAAAGAAAAATAATTGAGGAGAGGGAGGGAGGCAAACCATGAGAGACTCTTGAATGCTGAGAACAAACTAAGGGCTGATAGGAGTGGGGGAGAGGAGAAGGAGGCTGATGAGCATGGAGGAGGGCACTTGTTTGGATGAGCATTGCGTGTTATATGTAAACCAACTTAACAATAAACTATTAAAGAAAAAAAGAAGAAAGATAGAATTAAAAAAAAGAGAGCTTTGGCACGGCAAAGGAAACAATCCATAAGACTAATAGACAACTGACGGAATGGAAAAGATAATTGCAAATGACATATCGGATAAAAGGCAAGAATCCAGGGGGAGGGAGGTCAAGATGGTGGAGAAGTAAGGAGCTCCGTACTTGCACTCGTGCCAATACATCACACAGAAAAGATCTGAAGCCATTGGAAACCTTACAAAACCTGAGAGACTAGGAGAAAAAGGACGCAGAATCCCCTGAGAGAGCTTTCCAACGTGAGTGTGAACCGGGGAAGATAAAATCGGGCCAGGATCGGAGACTCCAGGGTGGGAGGCGATCCCCCTCTACCCTCTGCGGGGAGTGAGAGGGGAAAAGGAGAGAGTCCGAAATAGAAAAACCTCCGCTCGGGGGGAAATAACCTCCTCTCGGTGCATAGAAAGACTGTACTTGCCAAATACCTGCACACCAGGTCCCCTCGCGCCAACTGGTCCTGGGGGAGGCTGAGCACACAAACTGCTTCTTTGTGCCGCACCTGGACGTTGGATTTCAGAGCGGCGGGGCGCCTGCCGCCATTGTAGCTCCAGGGCGGCTGGGACCCCTGAAAGAGCCGCGCTGACACCAGGCGTCCGCGCTCCTGGCTGGCTGGGACTCGAGAGGGAAGGCAAAGAGCTAAAAACTGGGAAGTTTGCCTGTGAGTTCGTGTTTCAGGTGACGAGCCATAGAGGGACTCGGTTTTCCTCACTCCAGCAGGCTCGGGCTACGCAGACCCAGCAGGAAAGCCCCCGCGCATGCCGCCAGCCCGACCCAGAGAAGGAAGCTGCGATTCTGACTCCGCCCCCAGAGCTCAGCAGGGAGCCTGGAATAGCCCGAGGGGTTTGGCTGGGAAGCCGTGTCTAAGGCAATTTCAGCGGGGCGTGCGGACTGGGATTTGGAGATTGGAACTGGCCTGGGTTGAAGAGTGCAACCAACTTCGGCTGCGTCCCCGGAACGGGGAGTTGACACGCCAAGAAAAAAAAAAAAAAAGCGAGCGGCAGCGCGGGGTTCAAGAAGGGACTGGAGCACCGTCACTCTCCTCCCCACAACCGCCAAGGCAGACCCCCCGCCTGAGGCATCGGATCCCGCCACGCCCATCCCTGCCTGAGAGGTGCCCTCCTCCTTTTTTTTTTCTCTTTCCTTTTTCCTTTTTTTGTTTTTTTTCCTTTTTTTGTTTTTCTTTTTTTTTCTTCTTTCTTTTTGTTCCCTTTCTTTTCTCTTTCTTTTTTTCTTCTTCTTTCTCTTTTCTCGCTTTTTTCCCCAAAACACTGACCTGATTAACTCTGGTCGCCAGCTTGCTTAAACAATCACAACAAGTCCATTCTGTAAATGTAAATTCTATACGACCAACCTTTTCAGCTATTTCTCTCAGGAGTAATTAGACTATATAGTTTCTCTGGATAATTCCAGCATCCTTCTCTCACCCATCCAACCATATTCTACCCTTTACCTCTTTGAAAAAAGCTTCTTATCCCTTCTGTCTGTTCATTCTATTTCCAAATCTGCCTCGTCTCGCCCTGTCTTCTCTCTTTTTCTCTCTGCTCTCAACCAGCACTGCATACACACGGCTATTTAACTGTAGCTGGGAAATCCAGGTATATGCTTTAAACCGTTCTTTGTCCATCGGTTTTCTTCTTTTTTCCTTTTCTTTTCCCCTTTTTGACCCTTTTATGTATTTTAGGCTCCCTATTATTCGCCCTCCCTCCTCCGTCTTTTCTATTAACTTCTTCGTTTTCCCTCTCGCTTTGCATGTTAGTTGAATTAGCCTGTGCATTTGTGTGCTCCACTCCCTGTGTGTTTGTCTGACTGTTTTCTTTTCCAGGGCTACTTCAAGAAACAAGCTAGAGTACACAAGGTGAAGAGTCCCAAATATCACTACGAATAGGAAAATAAAATAACTAAGGTCTCAACAAGAGAGACCGAGGGATACCAATCAAAAAACAATCTCTGAAAGGATAGGCCCTGGAAAGTCAGAGAGTCTTCTTGGATATAGCAGCGCTCATAGAAACAGAGAGCATAACATGTCTTTAAAACCAACAAGAGCCGGAAAGCTAACTAAAATGACGAAACGAAAGACCTCTCCTCCAAAGAAACTCCAGGAAGAAATGACAGCTAATGAACTGCTCAAAAACAGATATCAGCAGCATAAGTGAACAAGATTTTAGAATAATAATGGTAAAATTAATAGCATGGCTTGAATAAAACATAGGTGACATCAAAGAAACTATGGCTACAGACAGAATGGAAAATAAAAATAGGCATGAAGAATTAAAAAATGTGATAAATGAGATCCATAATAAATTAGAGGCCTCCAATGCACGGCTTGAAGAGGCAGAAAGGAGAATAAGTGATTTAGAAGACACAATTATAGAAAAACAAGAAGATGACAAAAAGAGAGACAAACTGATCCAGGAACAGGAAAGAAGAATTCGAGAGCTCAGCGATACAGTCAAACGCAACAATATCCGTATCATAGGAATCCCAGAAGAGGAAGAGAGAGGGAAAGGTGCTGAAGGAGTCCTGGAACAAATTATAGCAGAGAACTTCCCTGACCTGGGGAAGGAAGTCAATGTGGAAATACAAGAGGCTCAGAGGACTCCTCTCAGACGTAACTTGAATCGATCTTCTGCACGACATATCATCATAAAAATGGCAAAATACAAGGACAAAGAGAGAATTTTGAAAGCAGCTAGGGAGAAAAGGGCCCTCACATACAAAGAGAAACCTATCAGAGTGGTGAAGACCTATCTACTGACACTTGGCAGGCCAGAAAGGAATGGCAGGAGATCTTCAATGTGATGAACAGTAAAAATATGCAGCCAAGAATCCTCTATCCAGCAAGCCTGTCATTCAAAATAGAAGGAGAGATAAAAAGCTTTCCAAATAAACAGAAATTGAAAGAATTTGTCAGCACGAAGCCAGCCCTTCAAGAAATCCTGAGCGGGATGCTCTGAAGGAAAGGTTGCAAGGAACAAAGATTCCAGAGACACCACCACAAACATGAACCCTACAAAAGATACAAAGACTCTAAACCCACCTATTTCAATAATAACACTGAATGTAAATGGGCTGAATGCTCCAATCAAAAGACATAGGGTAGCAGAATGGATTAAAAAACAAATCCATCTATATGCTGTCTACAGGAAACTCATTTTAGACGGGAAGATACCTTCAGATTAAAAGTAAGGGGATGGAGAAATATATATCATGCTACAGGAAATCAAAAGAAAGCCGGAGTAGCGATACATATATCAGACAAACTGGACTTTAAATTAAAGACAATCACAAGAGATGAAGAAGGGCACTGCATAATAATTACAGGGTCCATCCATCAGGAAGAACTAACAATCATAAATGTCTATGCACCGAATATGGGAGCACCTAAATACCTAAAACAATTAATCACAAACAGAAACAAGCTTATAGATAAGAATGTGCTAATAGCAGGGGACTTTAATACTCCATTTACAGCAATGGATAGATCAACCAGACAGAAAAATCACTAAAGAAATAATGGACTTGAATGACACATTGGACCAGATGGATCTGACAGATATATTTAGAACTCTACATCCTGAGGCCAGGGAATTCACTTTCTTCTCAAGTGCACATGGCACATTCTCCAAGATAGATCACATACTGGGACATAAAGCAGCCCTCAATAAATATAAAAGAATAGAGATCATACCATGCACACTGTCAGATCACAATGCTTTGAAACTTGAAATCAATTACAGCAAGAAGTCTGGAAAACTTCCAAAAACATGGAGGTTAAAGAACACCCTTCTAAAGAATGAATGGGCCAATCAGGCAATTAGAGATGAAATTAAAAAATATATGGAAACAAATGAATTTGAAAACACAACAATTCAAAATCTATGGGATGTGGCAAAGGCAGTCCTAAGAGGAAAGTACATTTCTCTCCAGGCCTATCAAGAGATTAGAAAAAGCACAAGTCCAAAATCTAACATCTCACCTAAAGGAACTAGAGGCAGAGCAACAAGAACGCCCGAAACCCAGTAGAAGAAGAGAAATAGTAAAAATTAGAGCAGAAAAAAACAACATAGAGACCATGGAAACAATGGAACAGATCAATGAAACCAAGAGTTGGTTTTTTGAAAAAGTAAACTAAATTGACAAACCTCTAGCCAGACTTATCCAAAAGAAAAGAGAGAGCACCCAAAGACACAAAATTATGAATGAAAATGGACTTATTACACCCCTATTATTACACTTATTATACTTATTACACTTATTATAACCCCTCAGAAATACAAGCAATTATCAGGGAATACTATGAAAAATTATACGCCAACAAATTGGACAACTTAGAAGATTGGACAAATTCCTAAACACACACTCACTATCAAAATTCACACGGGAAGAAATAGAAAACCTGAACAGACCTATAACGAGTGAAGAAATCGAATCAGTGATCAAAAATCTCCCAACAAAAAAGAGCCCTGGACCTGATGGCTTCCCTGGGGAATTCTACCAGACATTTAAAACAGAATTAATCCCAATTCTTCTAAGTTGTTCCAAAACATATAAATCGAAGGAAAACTCCCGGACTCATTTTATGAAACCAGCATCACTCTGATTCCCAACCCAGACAGAGATCCAGCAAAAAAAGACAACTACAGACCAATATCTTTGATGAATACGGATGCAAAAATTCTCAACAAGATCCTTGCAAATCGAATCCAGCAGCATATCAAAAGAATCATCCACCAAGATCAAGTGAGATTCATTCCTGGGTTACAGGGCTGGTTCAATATTCGCAAATCAATCAATGTGATCCATCATATCAATAAAAGAAAAGATAAAAACCATATGATCCTGTCGATAGATGCAGAAAAAGCATTTGACAAAATACAGCATCGCTTCTTAATAAAGACTCTCGAGAAAGTTGGGATAGAAGGAACCTACTTAAACATCATCAAAGCCATCTATGAGAAGCCTTCAGCTAACATCATCCTCAACGGGGAAAAACTCAGAGCTTTCCCCGAGATCAGGAACACGGCAGGGATGTCCACTCTCACCACTGTTGTTTAACATAGTGCTGGAAGTCCTAGCATCAGCCATCAGACACCAAAAGGAAATCAAAGGCATCAGGATTGGCAAAGAGGAAGTCAAACTTTCACTCTTCGCAGATGACATGATACTCTACATAGAAAACCCGACAGACTCCACCAGAAGCCTACTAGAACTGATCCAAGAATTCAGCCAAGTTGCAGGGTACAAAATCAACGTACAGAAATCGGTTGCATTTGTATACACCAACAATGAAGCAACAGAAAGAGAAATCAAGAAACTGATCCCATTCACAATTGCACAAAAAACCATAAAATACCTCGGAATAAACCTAACCAAGGATACAATAGATCTGTATGAAGAAAACTATAGAAAACTTATGAAGGAAATTGAAGAAGACACAAAGAAATGGAAAAACATCCCATACTCATGGATAGGAAGAATAAATATAGTTAAGATGTCATTACTACCTAAGGCACTCTACACATTCAATGCAATTCCAATCAAAATTGCACCAGCATACTTCTCAAAACTAGAACAAACTATCCAAAAATTTGTATGGAACCACAAAAGACCCCGAATAGCCAAAGTAATCCTGAAAAATAAAACCAAAACGGGAGGTATCACCATCCCAGACTTTAGCCTCTACTACAAAGCTGTCATCATCAAGACAGTATGGTATTGGCACAAAAACAGACACAGAGACCAATGGAACAGAATTGAGAACTCAGAAGTGGACCCAAAAGGATACAGCCAACTAATCTTTGACAAAGCAGGAAAGAATATCCGATGGAAAAAAGACAGACTTTTTAACGGATGGTGTTGGGAGAACTGGACAGCAACATGCAGAAGAATGAAACTAGATGATTTTCTCACACCATGCACAAAAATAAACTCAAAATGGATAAAGGACCTGAACGTGAGACAGGAAACTATCAACACCCTAGAGGAGAAAGCAGGAAACATCCTCCTTGACCTCCACCGCAGCAACTTCTTACTTGACACATCCCCAAAAGCAAGGGAATCAAGAGCGAAAATAAACTGTTGGGACCTCCTCAAGATTAAAAGCTTCTGCACAGCCAAGGAAACAACCCAGAAAATTAATAGGCAACCAACGGAATGGGAAAAGATAGTTACAAATGACATATCAGATAAAGGGTTGATATCCAGAATCTACAAGGAACTCACCAAACTACATGCCCGAAAAACAAACAACCCAGTAAAGAAATGGGCAGAAGATATGAACAGACACTTCTCCAAAGTGGACACCCAGATGGCCAACAGACACATGAAACGATGCTCAGCATCTCTCCTCATCAGGGAAATACAAATCAAAACCACACTGAGATACCACCTCATGCCAGTCAGAGTGGCTAAAATGAGCCAATCAGAGAACTCTAGATGCTGGCGAGGATGTGGAGAAACGGGCACCCTCCTACACTGTTGGTGGGAATGTAAACTGGTACAGCCCCTCTGGAAAACAGTGTGGAGGTTCCTCAGGAAACTAACAATAGAACTCCCCTATGACCCAGCAATAGCACTGCTAGGAATTTACCCAAGGGATACAGAAATGCTGATGCATAGGAGCACATGTACCCCAATGTTCATAGCAGCACTCTCCACAATAGCTAAAACATGGAAAGAGCCTAAGTGTCCATCAACAGATGAATGGATCAAGAAGATGTGGTTTATCTATACCATGGAATACTACATGGCAATGAGAAACAATGAAATCTGGCCATGTGGAGCAACATGGATGGACCTTGAGGGTGTTATGCTGAGCGAAATAAGTCAGGCAGAGAAGGACAAATATCATATGTGTGCACGTATAGGAGGATTAGGAGGAACTTAACAGAGGACCAAGGGGGAGAAGAAGGGCGTAAATGGTGGGGGAAAGGGAGAGAGGCAAACCATGAGAGACTCTTGAATACTGACAAAAACTGAGGACTGATGGATGTGGGGGGGAGGAGGGATGGGCATGGAGTAGGACACTTGTGGGTACGAGCACTGGGTGTTATGTGGAAACTAATTTGACAAACTATTTGTAAAAAAATAAAAAAAGGCAAGAATCCAAAATTTATAAGGAACTCACCAAACTCCACATCTGGAAAACAAAGAATCCAGTAAAAATGTTATTTTAAATAAACTTTTAATAAATTTTTTTCTAAGCGAGAATCATACCCCTATTTCAACGAGCCGACGACTGATGGGGTTGTTGGGGCTGGGAAGGGGAGTAATGGGCATGGAGGAGGGCACGTGTGTGCATGAGTACTTGGTGTTATATGGAAACCAACTTGACAATAAACTATTAAATAAATTTAAAAAATGAAAGCTCTTTTCACCTCACTATCCCCAATACTTATGAACATCTTCATTAAAAAATCTCAAGTATTAATTGTGTTTTATTTATATTCCCAATTTTTAAATTAAGCTTCTATGAACATCTAATAATAAAAACAACTTATCAGAACAGGAAAAACTCCTACATTGATGTACATTTGATCCTCTGCCTCTGCTTCAGGTTGGTTGCTGTGGAAATCATATAAATCATACATTCTCTAAACTTCACATCTACATCTCAAGGCTGAGAAGAAAATTTTTTGAAATACCAGACACTGGAAGAAATTATGAGGAAATAAATCCACTTAAAATATTACAGTTGATGATAATAATTCTTGCAAAGTCACCAACCATTAAATCCAATGATTCCTGATACAACCAGCAACATGGTTGTATTGACACGGATTTATGCTGAGCAGAATAAGCCCTACAAATGAGTTCATATCATATGAACACACTCTCTAAAGCGAAACTAATCTGAAGAAGCATAAGAACGGTTAATAGTTCCGTGGTGACAGGGTGAAGACAGGAACTAGGAAGGAAGACTTCCAGGGGAACTATAAGAGATTTTAACGGGAATTATGTGTTCAGTCTGATATGTTGATTCTCACATCAGTGTTCTATCGTATCACACATTCTGCATGTGCTCCTCACCCTATGTAAGGTACATTCATCAAAGCTCTTACAAATAAACACAGAGATTACTCAGTAGGGACACAATGATAGTGACATGTTAAAAGAAAAATACACCTGCACTGACCCTGATTCCCTCTCTATTTAAGGTAAACTCCAGAGCAAACAAAATCATCACGGACCCATTATAGAAAGTGTTCCACATTCCTCAGGACCCTGCCCGCTCAGGCCTGTAGGTGGACTGAGGGAGGTAGTGGGTCCTGTAGGGAGGAGCACCGGCCCAGATCCTGGGCTCACTCTCACCACATAAGTGCACTTGGACACCTCACCACGCTCTACAACTGGGTTGTAGGCATACAACACCTTATAGGATATGGTGACACCTATACCCCACGAGTAGTGTGCAAATGTAAAACCAAAATCGCATATGGAGCAAAAGTGTGATCTCTGGAAAATGATAATAACAAATTTTACTTTTCCAAAAGCTGTCAATACACCAAATTAAAGAGATTTACATCTGCTGAGGTCACTGCCCTCTTTGTAACGACTAAATACATAGCTGTTTATATACGCAGAGGACATGCAAATCAGACCCTCCCTGTTGTGATTTAACCGGCCCAGCCCTGACCCTCAGCTGGGAGAGGAGCCTCAGCCCGGGAGTCCCAGGTGTTCCCATTCTGTGATCAAGACAGAACACAGACATCTCACCATGGAGTTTGTGCTTGGCTGAGCTTTCCTTCTTGCTGTTTTAAAAGGTAATTCGTAGTGAACAAGAGACACTGAGTATATAAGTGGGTATGAATGAGAGAAATGGTGGATGTGTGACAGTTTCCTGACCAGAATGTCTTGTGTCTGCAGGTGTCCAGTGTGAGGTGCAGCTGGTGGAGTCTGGGGGAGGCCTGGTGAAGCCTGGAGGGTCCCTGAGACTCTCCTTTGCAGCCTCCGGATTCACCTTCACTGACTATAGCATGAACTGGGTTCGCCAGGCTCCAGGGAAGGGGCTGGAGTGGATTGGATATATTAATAGCGGTGGAAGTACAGGCTACGCAGACTCCGTGAAGGGCCGATTCACCATCTCAAGAGACAACGCCAAGAACACAGTCGATCTGCAGATGAACAACCTGAGAGTCGAAGACACGGCCACGTATTTCTGTACGAGAGACACAGTGAGGAACCATCAGTGTGAGCGCAGACACAAACCTGCCTGGAGAAGGGGATCAGCACCGCCAGGGGGCGCACACTATGCACAGCTCTGGTTTATATTCCCAGGAGCAGGGACAGATGGAGGTTACAGGCAGGTTTCCTGTCAGGGTCTGGGGCTTCCTCCCCATAGAGTACTTTCCCCCAGGGAGCCCTTATGGACACATGATTTCCTGCTTAACTTTCAGTCTCTGAATGAGGTACTTGAAATAGGAAACGTATACGAACATGCACAGAAGACAGAGGTGTTGGCACTAGCTTAATCCTTGTCACTAGAAATGAATTAATTACAGATATCTTGAAGAACATTAATAAAGCATTACAACATTCCATGTTGCACTCACTATTCATTACACGCCCGCCCAGATAAATGTGTAAGCTCGCTAGAATGCGCATACCGTGTATCGTGGACACGAAGCTGCAGAGGCGCCAAATATCTTCATCTAGAAAAGACAGACTGCTGGTGAGCTCATTGTCTGAAGAATGTTCGCTGCATCAATATTAGTTGAAAGCATGGGAAACCACATGGACGCGAACCAGGGCATAGTGTGATGGGGAGCCTGATGTTCTCTCTCTCTCTCTCTCTTTCACACACACACACACACACACACACACACACACAAGTGGGGCGAGGGAGAGAGAAATAGGAGAGTATGAAATTTTCATGGGCTTCATCATCTCAGAAGTGTGAAATCAGTTAAACTGGATCTGACACAAAATGTCATCAGAGCTGTGTGTCCTTCTGAGGCTCAATTACACATCTTGAATTTCTGGTCATGGTATGTTATTTCCTCAAAATGCAGCAGGTAGAATCTTACCGCAGACCTCAGGTGGTTTTTCCTTGTAGAACAATGAATGTCTCTCTGCCTTGCTAGCATTAGAGTGGTGTGATTTCGTTCATGTCCATGCAAATTCCAGGACAATATCTCCTTCCCAGGGGTCCCGAATGCACTCAGAGTTCACAGTCCCTTGTTTCACAGATGGTGATATTCACTATCATGGTGAATCTGCAACTTGATTAATTATCAGGTATTTTCCAGAAAGACCCCACACACACAGTGATGCACCTTCTGCTCTGAGAGATGATAAGTTGTCATTTCTCCTGCAATAATTTCCCTGCTCTCTTGGAACACAACCTCGTATGCAGTACTTGAGATGTTGACATGGAATAGATCACACTTCACCCTCATCAATTCACACACCACAACTGCCTATTAACGTGTAACAGAAACACAGGACATTGTTCAATATGGGACAAGGATGTGTTTACAAAACAAACCTGGATAAAACCTCTGCGTTCCTTCCCGTGCCTTCCTATTTCCTCTCGGTCCAGGAAGCGGGATGCAGTGCCATGAGAGACGTGAGGCTCTGATGGACAGGGAGTGCGGTGTCCTGCATGAAACAAGCACTGACCCCAACCTCACAGGAGACACAGGAAGTGCTTTTTACTCTCGGCGTCCTTACATTTTCCTGACAACCCAGGAGTGTGCACCTGACGTCATACCTCTGTCCCTTTGGTGATATTGTGCCCCATGGATACAGGAGGTCAGGACCACCGCCACCCTGACCATGAAGCTCTTTGGGTGGGTCGTTCTCAGGAGAGGCACATCCAATTTGGGTTCTTCATCTGTCTGTTGTCAGTCATTCTGTGTGTGTCTGTGTCTCAGACATTCCAGGATGTGTAAGATCAGTTACTAATCTAACACACCTGCTCCTTTAGACTGCTCAGGTTGCGTGAACTCACCCAGGTGAACCTGGAGAAGGAGTCTCAGGTGTACAGACTCTTGTAGTCTCTCTCATTTACCTGCGTCACCACTAAATTCTCACCAACAACAGTCGACTTCAGGTATTTTTTTTTTACAAATAGTTTATTGTCAAATTAGATTCCATATAACACCCAGTGTTCATCCCCACAAGTGCCCTCCTCCATGCCCATCTCGCCCCTCCCCCCCACATCCATCAGTCCTCAGTTTGTTTCTCTACATTCAAGAGTCTCTCATGGTTTGCCTCCCTCCCTCTCCCCCACTATTTCCTCCCTTCTTCTCCCCCATGGTCCTCAGTTAAGTTCCTCCTAATCCTCCTATATGTGCAAACATATGATATTTGTCTTTCTCTGCCTGACTTATTTCGCAAAGCATAACACCCTCAAGGTCCATCCATGTAGCTACACATGGCCAGATTTCGTTGTTTCTCGTTGCCATGTAGTATTTTTTATTTAATTCAGTATTTGTAACTCTAGCCTCCAGTTTTGCTGTGCATAGTGAGCAGGTTGTGCTCAGGTATGTTATTGTAAAACATTTGGACATTGGATTCTTTTAAAAGAGGACCATGGTATGGGGCGCCTGGGTGGCTTAGTCGGTTAAGCGTCCGACTTTCGCTTGGGTCATGATCTCGCGGTTAGTGGGTTCAAGCCCCGTGTCGGGCTCTGTGCTGACTGCCAGCTCAGAGCCTGGAGCCTGTTTCAGTCTGTGACTCCGACTCTCTGACCCTCCCCTGCTCACACTATCTCTCTCTCTCCTAGAAATAAATAAAACATTTAAAAAATAAATAAATAAAAGAGGACCATGGTAGAGAAGAAGGGGAGAAATACTGGGGGAGAGGGAGGGAGGCAAACCATGAAAGAGTCTTGAATGCCGAGAAAAAAGTGAGGGCTGACGGGGGTGGGGAAGGGTAGTGGTGTGATGTGCATGGAAGAGGGCACTTTTGGGAATGAGCACTGGGTGTTATATGGAAATCAAATTGACAATAAACTATTTTTTTAAATGTATTCATTTAAACAAAATAGTGGATACATAGTGTAATTTTAATGCACTTCTTTCTCTAGAAACCTTGATTTGACTCCTCTTTTGAAAATCAGTGATGACATATATATGCTAATGAATATATTATTAGATTTTGTACTTCTACAATTTTTATTGTAATTAGTTGCATAATTGATACTACATTTTAAATCTGACAATAGGCCACATATTTGTATTTAACATATGAATTTATGATGCAATATCAGTTATCAAAATAACTTAAAGTAACAACTAGATTTGATTATCACTTGAAATAGTATATTACCATTTTAGAATATTTTATTATTTGTACAGGTTCCAGACTATAATCTAGATCGTATAGTGGCATTAAAATGTATTTATTTTTTTCTGAATGGAAGATTTTAATTTCTCTCTAGCAGCTGTTTGGCAATGAGTTTATTTCAAAGATAAATATCATCTGTTTCAGATATTACTTTGAAATAAGAATTTATCCCATAATTCCCTTATAGATGTACAACATTTGAAAAAATAATGGCATTTTCACTGCAACTCATGTCTAGAATAGACTTGCCCAGAAGATCTTGTAAGTTGTACATGCATTGTGTCTCCATGCATGTCATTTGTCTCAAAGACACATGATTGCAGAAAGTACTAGACTGTCATCTGTATCATACACTCCACCCTCTAGAACACATAGATAATCATACTTTCCCAACACCACCTGAATTCTGGTGCAGCCACATCCCATGTTTCCGGCAAGGATGCCTCCAAAAATATCTGGGACGGAGGACCAGCTGGCTGCCCCAGCCACCTGCTCAGAAAACTACAGAAGGACATGAAGTGAACTATGGAGACACAACGGCCCTTCTGTCTGTTTCGACCCAAGTGTTACCAACGCAGACCTATCCAGTTAATGCCATAAGTTTGCTGGCAATGTGAGTTTATCTTCAGGATAAAATAGAGTAGGAACCCTGGAGGATTGAGAACACAGATGCCACACCCAATTATTGATACGAGTCTACACACCAGCACAAGGCCATATGCACTCAAATCTAGTGCTGCTGTCTGAGCTGAAAAGCAGAATGTGGCTGAACCCAGAGTTTAGGGAGGTGAAGGGTAGGAAGAAATTCTCTTCCATCAAAGGCTCTTATGGACAAATAATTAAGTTCACGGGAGATGGATTAACAGGAGAAAGAAACCAAAGATTCATTACGTGTGCACTGAGGTCCAGTAAAGAAAATCAGAACAGGGGCGCCTGGGTGGCTTAGTTGGTTAAGCGTCCGACTTTCACTTAGGTCATGATCTCGCGGTTTGTGGGTTCGAGCCCCGCGTCGGGCTCTGTGCTGACTGCCAGCTCAGAGCCTGGAGCATGTTTCTGTCTGTGACTCCCTCTCTCTCTGACCCTCCCCTGCTCACGCAGTCTCGCTCTCTCTCTCTCTCTCCTAGAAATAAATAAAACATTAAAAATTAAAAAAAAAAAGAAAAAATAAGAAAATCAGAACAAGTCAGATAGTTTTACACATTTTAGAGAAGGAGGAAACCAACTTGAAAATAAACACTTAAAAAAAAAGAAATAAACATTAAATACAAAAGATGTTATGCTAATAAAAAAAAAGAAAGAAAGAAAAAGAAAATAATTTTCCCAGAACTAATATGAAACCAATCCTGACATACAAGACTCAGGATATCAGGATGGCTGAGGTATTCAGGGGGCACCCGGGACCTAAGAGTTCATGTCCAGAACTGGCACTGTTTCACCATCAGTTTCCTGTGGAGCATCTTGAGCATCATGTCCTGCAAACTTCATCGTGACCAGCAAACTGTACAAATTCTTTTCTAAAACCTTTAGAAACACAGTTGTCGTTTCATGTTTACAGTGAACTGTTATAATAGTAATGCCTACTTTAACACTGACCAAATTCTGGGATAAATCAGCTCCTATAACCACACCAGTGCCTCTGTGCATTTACAAGTACAGTGGCCACCATTTAAAAAATGTATAAAGTAATTTTCAAACAGGGGAAACTGACTCATATCAAGTGTTCTAAATTTCATTTATTTCAGCAGATCCTGTCTCTTTTACCTTCTTTAAGGTTTTCCTTTGATGTCTATGAAGACAAACCGTGAGTAATGACCCTTGTGGTTGTGGAAACCCCACAGCATCTCCATCAGCTCCATGACTCTCTCTCAAGGATTCTCAGTATCTCCACGCTCCTGTGAGAGAAAAGAGTTGTTTTCTACACTTTACTTCTTTTGTTCTCCCTCATGATTAAGAATCCAGAGGCACCCAGTAAAGAGTGGGAGGAGACGCCCATATCGTTGTTCACATTGAGTCCAGTCTCACAAGACTAGCAACCAGGGGTCCATTTTTCTGGAATAGTAGGAATGCTTCACAAGACACACCTGTCTCCTGCACCTGCCTCTCCCCACAACATGATCCCCAGAACTTCCTCACACTCAGCTGGAAATGAAGTCAGATATAAGGGACCAGATTTTGAATTCCATTTAATGGTTTATTTTCACCAGGCTCTTTTCCATGCAGCTACACTGTGTTGTACACCCATCAAGAATAGTCCAGAATTTCCTGTCCTCCTCATTCTCATCAATATTTGATATGTTGTCAATTTATTTGTTTTGGTTTTATTTGTTTTGGTTTTTAGCATAGCCTTGCTAACAGCTGTGATGTGATAGCTCAGTGGTTTGGGGGTGGATTTTTCTGATAGTTAGTAATGTTGAACATCATGTCATGTGCTTGATGGACATTTGTCTTTCTTTTGTAGAGAATAGAATATTGACATTCTTGGTCCAACTTTTAGTGTGTAAATTTTTGATGGTGTAGGTCGATTTTGGTTTCCAGGCTTGGGTATTTTGGATATTAACTCTATTTCAATATATTTGAGTGTCATTTCCACCATTTCTTAGACTCTCTTCTTGCTCTGCTAATATTTGCTCTACACTCTTCCTAGTCTGATGTACTCCCACTTGTCTGCGTTTGCCTTTGTTCTTTGTGATTTAGCTTTTTTAAATTTATTTTTTAAAATTACTTTATTGTCAAGTTGGTTTCCATATAACACCCAGTCCTCATCCCCAAGACTGCCCTCCTCGCCCCCCACATTCATCAGTCCTCAGTTTTTGTCAGCATTCTAGAGTCTCTCATGATTTACCTCTCTCCCTTTCCCCCACCATTTCCCCCCTTCTTCTCCCCCATGTCCTCCATTAAGTTCCTCCTAATCCTCCTATACGTGCAAACATATGATGTTTGTCCTTCTCTGCTTGACTTATTTCGCTCAGCATAACACCCTCAAGGTCCATCCATGTTGCTACACATGGCCAGATTTCATCCTTTCTCATTGCCATTTGGTATTCCATGGTATAGATAAACCACATCTTCTTGATCCATTCGTCGGTTGATGGACACTTAGGCTCTTTCCATGTTTTGGCTATTGTTGAGAGTGCTGCTATGAACATTGGGTTAATGTGCTCCTATGCATATGCATTTCTATATCCCTTGGGTGAATTCCTAGCAATACTATTGCTGGGTCATAGGGGAGTTCTATTGTTAATGTTTTGAGGAACCTCCACACTTTTTTCCAGAGGGGCTATACCAGTTTACATTCCCACCAACAATGTAGGAGGGCGCCCGTTTCTCCACATCCTAGCCAGCATCTCGCATTCTCTGATTTGCTCAATTTAGCCACTCTGACGAGCATGAGGTGGTATCTCAGTATCGTTTTGATTTGTATTTCCGTGATGAGGAGGGATGCCGAACATCGTTTCAGGTGTGATTTTGCTTTTATAGGAAAGAAATCACTGTCACATGAATGTCATGACATTTTTCCTTTGTGTTTTCTTCTAAGGCTTTTAGGGTCAGATGTTTTGCTTCATCATAATCCACTTTAGGGTTTTCTGTGTCTATGTATCGTATGATGTACGATTATGGCCAAATGTCATTATTTTGCACATAGATATCAACACCATTTTTAAAAGACAGTATCCTTTCTCCATGTATTGAGGGAAATCTTGTGGAAGATTTGCTCACTGCATCTACACTTTTACTTCTGGAATTCATAATCTGTTCACTTGGTCTATATGTCTCACTTTACGCCAGCAGCACAATGCTGTAGCGAATATTCCTCTGCAATATATTTAGAAAGGGGGAAGTGTGATGTCTGCACGTTTGCTCTTCTCTCTCATGATTGGTTTCTTGATTTCATTGGGTTGTGTTGTTACATAGAAATTGGGATATTCTTCCTTTTTTCAAAACGTCATTGGTTTTTTTATTGACTCAAATAACAGAATGATAAAGCATAGAAATGTAGAAACTCTCAAAAATAGAGGAAAAAATCAACTACATTAAAATTAGTATTTGAGGGAGAAGAGAAAACCTCGGCTTAGAAAGAGAGGTCATTTTAGTTCTGGGTGGGGTGCTGATTTTGAACTAGGTGCCCCCGTTCCCAGAAGTTGCCAGAAAAAATTGCACTTCAGTGGTCCTAGCACCATCCTTGGTGGTGAGTGATAGGTGGCACGGCGGCCCCATCCCTGGCGGCGGTGGCCCAGATGGCACCTGTGGCATGTGGCGACATCACGAACTCTGTGGAGATGAAGTTGCTACTTCCCTGAATGCACTCAGTTTGTATCGCCACTTGACCACAGTGGATCTGAGGCTGCGAGAATTCCCCCTCCCCCCACTCAAACCCTGGCAACAGGGAAGCAGTGACCTAAGGGAGTGTTCAGGGTGGTGTAAACAAAGCACGCGGTCTGGGACCTGGAAGCCAGGAGGGCATGGGGTATAGAACTCAGCCCACCTTGGCTACATGCTCAGCACAGGAAGATCCGACCCAAAGGAGTGACTTGCAACACTTGGTTGACAAGGGACTGGGGCGACACCATTCTTCTCCCCACAACCAACAAGGCGGGGCCTCAGGGAGCTGCCAGAGCACACAATGGAGGGGAGAACTGCCTACACCAAACCACACCAATCCCCGCCTGAGAGGTGTTTTCTTGTTGTTGTTGTTGTTGTTACCTGAGCCTGGGTGTGCGTGTTTATTGGTTTTGTCTGTGTGTTTGTGTACCTTCATTCCCTATGTGGTTGTGTTTTCTTTTTCCAGGGCTACCTCAAAAAACAAGCCAAAGTACGCATGGTGGAGAGTCCCAAATACCTCTACGAGTAGGGAAACAAAATAACCAAACGCTCGGGGCGCCTGGGTGGCTTAGTCGGTTAAGTGTCCAACTTTCGCTTAGGTCATGACCTCGTGGTTCATGGGTTCGAGCCCCGCGTCGGGCTCTGTGCTGACTGCCAGCTCAGAGCCTGGAGCCTGTTTCGGAGTCTGTGTCTCCCTCTCTCTCTGACCCTCCCCTACTCACGCAGTCTCTCTCTCTCCTAGAAATAAATAAAAATATATTTTAAAAAAAAGTACCTTATAAAATAACCAAACGCTCAACAAGAGAAACCAAGAGACACCATTCAAAGAACACTTTCTGAACAGACAGGCCCTGAACAAAGACCCCTCTCTAATACAGCAGAACTTGCAGGCGCAGAGTGTACAAGCTTTTGAAATTAACAAGAGATACGGGGCGCCTGGGTGGCTTAGTCGGTTAAGCGTCCGACTTTCACTTAGGTCATGATCTCGCGGTTCGTGGGTTCGAGCCCCGCATCAGACTCTGTGCTGACTGCCAGCTCAGAGCCTGGAGCCTGTTTAAGTCTGTGACTCCCTCTCACTCTGACCCTCCCCTGCTCACGCTGTCTCTCTCTCTCTCTCTCCTAGAAATAAATAAAACATTTAAAAAAATTTAAAAAAAAAGAAATTAACAAGAGATAGAAAACTAACCAAAATAATAAAACGGAAGAAATATCCCAAAGAAATTCCAGGAAGAAATGACAGCGATAGAATGTTCAAAACAGATATAGGCAACATAACTGAACAAGAATTTAGGGGAAAAAATCATAAAATTAATCGCTGGGCTTGAAAAAATCATGGAGGACATCAGAGAAACTATGGCTACAAACACGATGGAGCTTAAAAATAGTTATGATGAATTTAAAAATGCTATAAATGAGATACATAATAAAATGGAGGAATGGAAACTGGTGCCGCCCCTCTAGTAATAAGTGTGGAGATTCCTCAAAAACTTAACAATAGAACTCCCCTATAACCCAGTAATAGCACTCCTAGGAATTTACCTAAGGGATACAGAAGTGCTGAGGGATAGGGGCACATGTACCCTAATGGTCATAGCAGCACTCTCAACAGTAGCCAAAACATGGAAAGAGCCTAAGTGTCCATCAACGGACGAATGGATCAAGAAGATGTGGTTTATCTATACAATGGAAACTACATGGCAATGAGAGAGAATGAAATCTGGCCATGTGTAGAAACAGGGATGTAACTGGAGGGTGTTATGCTGAATGAAATAAGTCAGGCAGAGAAGGACAAATACCAAACGTTTGCAAGTATAGGAGGATTAGGAGGAACTTACCGGAGGACCATGGGGGAGAAGAAGGGGAGAAATAGTGGGGGAGAGGAAGGTAAACCATGAGATGTTCTTGAATGCCGAGAACAAACCGAGGGCTGATGGGGGTGGAGGAGAAGGGAATGGGGGTGACGCGAATGGAGCAGAGTACTTGAGGGGATGAGCACTGGGTGTTTATGTACCCAGCTTGACAATAAACTATTTAAGGGGAAAATTTTTAAAAAATACAAGAAGCAAATGAAAAGTAAGCATGATAGTCCAAATTCCATGGGATGCAGAAAAAGCAGATTTAAGATGTAAATATACACCACAACAGGCTTTACTCAGTAAAAATAAAATCTGACTCATAACCACTTTACAGTTAAGATGGACACGGAGGAGGGCACTTGTGGGGATGAGCACTAGGTGTTATATGGAAACCAATTTGACAATAAACTATTTGTAAAAAGAAAAAAAAAGAAGGTAGAAAAGCCAGAATAAAAAAGGATATAATAATAGAAGACAAATAAATAACATAGAAAGAAACAAAAACGGTAGAACAGATTAATGAAAACTTTAGGTTGTGTTTTGGAAGAATTAAAATTGATTTTCCCTGGCCACACTATTCAAACAGAAAAGAAACTGACCTAAATAGACAAAATCATGAATTTGACAGGAAAGATCACAACCAACACCACAGAAATACAGTCGATTATAAGGGGATATTATGAAAAATTACAAACTGACAAATTAGGCAATCTGGAAGAAATGAATAAATTCCTAGAAACATATAAACTACCTAAATTTCACAGGAAGAATTAGAAAAGGAGAATTGCCCTGGTAAACATCGATGCAAAAATTGTCAACAAGATTCTTGCAAATTGAATCCAATAATACATTAAAGGAATCATTTACAAGGATGGAGTAAGATTTATTCCTGGGTTGCAAGGATGGATCAATATTCACAAATCAATCAAAGTGATACACCACATCACTAAGAGAAAGGATGAGGACCAAATGATAATCAGAATAGATGCAGAAAAGCATTTGAAAAACTACAGTATCTTTTCTGGATAAGAACCAGCAAGCAAGTAATAATAGATGGAAAATGCTTGAACAACAAAAAGGCCATATACAAAAGACGCACTGTCAATATCCTTGATGAGGAAGAACTGAGTGATCTTCACAAAAGGTCAGGCACATGACAGGGATATCCACTCTCGCCACTTTTGTTCAACATAATACTGGAAGGCTTACCCTCATCGATCAAACAACAAAAAGAAATAAAAGGCATATAAATTGGAAAGGAACAAGTCAAGTTTTCACTCTTTGCAGATGATATGATACTTTACATGGAAAACCCAAAAGATTCCCCCAAAATAACCTTCTAGAGTTGATATAGGAATTCAGCAAAGTTGTAGGATATAAAAACAATGTTAAGTAACTGGATGTATTTCCATACACCAAAAATTAAGCAGCAAAAAGAGACATTAAGGAATCAGAACTATTTACAATTGCACCAAAAATCATAACATACCTAGGAATAAACCTAATGAAAGGAGTGAATGACTGTATGCTAAAACCTGTAGAAAATATATAAAGGAAATTAAACAAGACACAAAGAAATGGAAAAACAATCCATGGCCATGGATTGGAAAACAAATATTGTTAAAATATCAATACTACCAAAAACAATCTACACATTCAATGTGATCCTAATCAAAATTACACCAGCATTCTTCACAGAGGAAGAACAAAGAAGTTTAAAATCTGTATGAAACAAGAAAACTACGAATAGGCCAAACAATGTTGAAAAAGAAAATCAAAGCTGGAGGCATCACAATTCTAGATTTCATGCTGTAGTACAAATTGTATTCATCAAGAAAGCATGGTACTGACACAAAAATAAACACATAAATGAATGGGATTGAATAGAGAACCCAGATTTGGACAACAAATGTGTGGTCAAGTAATTCTCAAGAAATCAGGAAGGAGTATCCAATGAAGAAGAAAACAGTGTGTTCAGGAAATAGTGCTGGGAAACCTGAATAGTGACATACAAAAGATTCAAAATGGAACACTTTCCTACAGCATATGCAAAAATATATTCAAAATGGATGAAAGACTTAAGTGTAAGACAGGAAAACATCAAAATCCACAAGAAAAAACAGGCATCAACTTCTTACTAGCCATGCCTCTAGAGGAAAGGGAAACAAAAGCAAAAATGGATTATTGGGACCTCATCAAGATAAAAAGCTTCTCTTGACAATAAACTATTAAAAAATGTTTCAATAAAAAAAAAGATAAAAAGCTTCTGCACAGTGAAGGAAACATTCAACAAAACTGACTGGCAACTGAGAAGGGGCAAGATGGTGGAGAAGTAGGGAACTTGGTACATTCCACTTGCCTCCATATCTCACACAGGGAAGGCCGGAAGCCTTAGGAACCTTTACAGAATCCAGGAGTTTGGGAGGAAAAGAAGACAGAGTCCAGTGAGAAAACCTTCTAGCATGAGTGCGAACTGGGGAAGATAAAATCGGGCCAGGACCAGAGACACAGAGGGATGGGGGGGATTCCCCTCTGCGGGGAGTCTAGAGGGGAAAGAGAGTGGCCAAAACTGCTCAAGACACTGATCCTTTCGCTGGAGAAGAGAAAAACCTCCGCTTGGGACAGAGAGGGATCCAGTTTCCTGCTCTCCAGTTGACCTTAGGTGGAACACACGCATCCCAGGCGACCCCTGGCGAAACTGCTCCCCGCTCGCCAGTGCTCCCCGCTCGCCAGCTCACCCTGAAGGGGAGAGCAGCGACCGCACCTTGGTGCTTCTGGCTCTGCTGGATCCCTGGAGGGGAGGTGAAGGGCTTAAAATGCGTAGATTTTCCCGGGAGTTTGTCTTTCCGATGACGGGACACAGAGGGACCTGGTTTCCTGCTCTCCAGCTGACCCTAGTCAGGATACACTCGTCCCAGGCGACCCCCAGATGAAACTGCCTCTCGCTCGCCAACCAGACCTGAGGAGACTGAAGCAGCGGGTTCTGCCTCAATCCCCAGGGGGAAAGCGAGAGGCTTGGGACTGTCCTGAGGGGTTCGCCTGCGAGTTTGTGTTTCTGGAAATTTCAGTGGGGTACACAGACTGGGATCTGGAAACGAGGCCTGGCCTGGGTTATAGAGCACGGCCCACTTTGGCTGCGCCCCTGGCACAGGGATTTTACACTCCCAAAAAAGTGAGTTGCATCCTTTGGTTCAAGAAGGGACTGGAGCACCACCACTCTTCTCCCCACAACCGCCAAGGCAGGACACCTGAGGGACACACTGGGTCAAACCACGCCCATCCCTGCTAGAGAGCACCCATCTTCATTTTTTAAAATTTATTTTTATATTATTTATTTATTTATTTATTTATTTATTTATTTATTTATTTTACAGGAGCCTGGGAAAGACCAACATGGATGTACTGCCCTGATTAATTCTGGTCACTGGCTTGCTTAAACAGTGACATTTAATCCATTCTCTAGATATAAATTCTACACCTACATACCTTTTCATCTCTTTCTCTCTGGAGTAATCATACTGTATAGTTTCTTTGGATAGAGTCATCGACATTACTTTCGCCTCTTCTGAATCCATATTCCACTCTTTCGCTCCTTGAAAAAAGCCTCTTATTCCTTCTGCCTGCTCATTTCATTTCCAATTTTGCTTCATCCCCGCCCTGTCTCTCTTTCTCTATGCTCTTCCACCAACGCTGCATACACCCGGCTATTTTTTTCCTCCTGGTCAATCAGATTACATGCTTTTACTATTTGTCTACTGGGTTTCTTCTTTTTTCCTTTTGTCTTCTTTTTTCTTCTTTCTTATGTATTTTTATTTCTTATTATTCACCCTCCTTCCTTCCTTTTTTCTCTTTTCTTTTGCATTTTCCCTCTCTTTTTGCCTGCTTGTTGGATTTGTCTGTAGGATTGTGTGCCTTTGTTCCCTCTGTGTTTCTCTCAGTTTTCTTTTCCAGGGCTATGTCAAGAAAAAAAGCCAAAGAACACATGGTGGAGAGTCCCAAATACAACTAAAGTAGGAAAATACAATAACCAAGGTCTCAAAAAGAGAGATCAAGAGATAACCATTCAAAGAACACTTTGTGAATGCACAGGCCCTGGACAGTCAAAGAGACTTCTTTGGTACATCAGCACTCACATGTGCAGAGTGCATAATAAGCTTTGAAAACTAACAAGGGATAGAAAGCTAACCAAAATGACGAAACGAAAGAGCTATCCTACAAAGAAATTCCAGGAAGAATAGACAGCTAAAGAACTGCTCAAAACAGATATAAACAACATGACTGAACAAGAATTTAAAACAATAATCATAAAATTTCTCGCTGTGCTTGAAAAAAGCATAAACGACATCAGAGAAACTATGACCACAAACATGATGGAGCTTAAAAATAGTTATGATGAATTAAAAAATGTGATAAATGAGATACATAACAAACTGGAGGCATAAAATGAACGGATTGAAAAGGCAGAAAGAAGACTAACTGATTTAGAAGACAGAATTATAGAAAAAGAAGAAACTGAGACAAAGAGAGATACTGAACCAGGAACAGGAAAGAAGAGTTTGAGAGCTCAGAGATACCATGAAACGGAACAATATCCGTATTATAGGAATCCCAGAAGAGGAAGAGAGAGGGAAAGGTGCTGAAGGAGTCCTGGAATGAACTATATCAGAGCACTTCTGCAACCTGGGGAAGGAAGTAGACGTTGAAATTCAAGAGACACGAAGAACTCCACTCAGACATAACTCGAATCAATCTTCTGCACGACATATCATAGTGAAACTGGTAAAATACAAGGCCAAAGAGAGAATTTTGAAAGCAGCTAGGGATAAAAGGGCCCTAACATACAAAGGGGAACCTATCAGAGTGGTGACAGACCTACCTACTGAAACTTGGCAGGCCAGAAAGGAATGGCAGGAGATCTTCAATGTGATGAACAGAAAAAATATGCAGCCAAGAATCCTCTACCCAGCAAGGGTGTCATTCAGAATAGAAAGAGAGGTTAAAGTCTTCCCAAATAAACAAAAGTGAAAGAATTAATCACCACTAAACCAGCTCTACAAGAAATCCTGAGGGGGACTCTCTGAGGGAAATGTTGGAAGGAACGCAAGATACCAGAGACACCACCACAAGCATAAACCCCACAAAGGACACGATGACTCTAAACCCATATTTTTCAACAGTAACTCTGAATGTAAGTAGACTAAATTCTCCAATCAAAACCATACGGTAGCAAAATGGATAAAAAACCAAAATCCATCTATTTGCTGTCTACAAGAAACTCATTTTAGACAGGAGGACACCTTCAGATTGAAAGTAAGGGGATGGAGAAATATGCATCATGCTACTGGAAGTCAAAAAAAGCTGGAGAAGCTATACTTATATCAGACAAACTGGACTTTAATGTAGACAGTAACCATGGATGATGAAGGGCATTATATAATAATTAAAGGGTCTATCCAGCAGGTAGAGCTAACAATTATAATTGTCTACGGACCAAGTATGGAAATACCTAAAAACATAAAACAATTAATCACAACAGAAACACTCTTATCGATAAGAACGTGCTAATAGCAAGGGACTTTAATACTCCACTTACAGCAATGCACAGTTCAACTAGACAGAAAATCAAAAAAGACACAATGGACTTAAATGACGCATGGATTTAACAGATGGATTTAACAGATATATTTAGAATTCTACATCCTGAAACCATGGAATTCACTTTCTTCTCAAGTGTGCATGGCACATTCTCCATGATACATCACATACTGGGTCATAAAGCAACCCTAAATCAATATAAAACAATTGAGATCATACCATGCAAACTTTCAAATCACAGTGCTATGGAACTTGAAATCAATCACAGGAAGAAGTCTGGAAAACCCCCCAAAAAATGGAGGTTAAAGAACACCCTACTAAAGAATGAACGGGCCAATCAGGCATATAGAGAAGAAATTTTAAAAATATATGGAAACAAATGAAAATGAGAAGACAACAATCCAAACTCTATGGCATGCGGCGAAAGTAGTCCTAAGAGGAAATGACGTTGCACTCCAGGCCTATTTAAAGAAATTAGAAAAAAGCTGAAGTACAAAATCTAAAGGGCACCTACAGCAACTGAGGGAGAGCAACAAGAGCACCCCAAACCCAGTAGAAGAAGAGAAATAATAAAAATTAGGGCAGAAATAAACAATATAGAAACCAAAGAAACAGTTGAACAGATCAATGAAACCAACAGTTGGTTTTTTGAAAATAAAAAATAAAAAAATTTACAAACCTCTAGTCAGGCTTCTCAAAAACTAAAGACAGGGCCTCAAATAGACAAAATCATGAATAAAAATGGACTGACTACAACCAACCCCTCAGAAATACAAGCAGTCAATAGCACTGCTAGGAATTTACCCAAGGGATACAGAAATGCTGAGGCATAGGAGCACATGTACCCCAATATTCATAGCAGCACTCTCCACAATAGCTAAAACATGGAGCCTAAGTGTCCATCAACAGATGAATGGATCAAGAAGATGTGGTTTATCTATACCATGGAATACTACATGGCAATGAGAAACAATGAAATCTGGCCATGTGGAGCAACATGGATGGACCTTGAGGGTGTTATGCTGAGCGAACTAAGTCAGGCAGAGAAGGACAAATATCATATGTGTGCACGTATAGGAGGATTAGGAGGAACTTGACGGAGGAACAAGGGGGAGAAGAAGGGCGGAAATGGTGGGGGAAAGGGAGAGAGGCAAACCATGAGAGGCTCTTGAATGCTGACAAAAACTGAGGACTGATGGATGTGGGGGGAGGGGAGATGGGCATAGAGGAGGACACTTGTGGGGATGAGCACTGAGTGTTATGTGGAAAGTAATTTGACAATAAACTATTTGTAAAAAAAAAAAGAAAAGAAAAGAAAAAAAGAAATACAAGCAGTCATCAGGGAATACTATGAAAAACTATATGCCAACAAACTGCTCAACTTAGAAGAAACGGACAAATTCCTAAACACACACTCAATACCTTATTGACACGGTAAGATATAGAAAACCTCAACAGACCCATAACCAGTGAGGAAATTGAATCAGTTATCAAACATCTCGCAACGAATAAGAGCCTTGTGCCAGATGGCTTCCCTGGGGGATTTTACCAGACATTTAAAACAGAATTAACACCCATTCTTCTCAAACTATTCCAAAAAATAGAAATCGAAGAACAACTTCCGGACTCATTGTATGAAGCCCGCATCACTTTGATTCCCAAGCCAGACAGAGACCCAGCAAAAAAGGAGAACTAAAGACCAATATCCTTGGTGGATATAGATGCAAAAATCCTCAGCAACATACTTGCAAATCGAATTCAATAGCACACTAAAAGAATTATCCACTAAGATCAAGTGGGATTCATTCCTGGGTTACATGGCTGGTTCATTACTCACAACTCAATCAATGTCATACATCACATCAACAAAAGAAAAGATAAAAACCATATGATCCTGTCGATAGATGCAGAAAAAGCATTTCACAAATTACAGCATCCCTTTTTAATAAAGACCCTGGAGAATGTCAGGATAGAAAGAACTTTCTTAACATCATAAAAACCATCTAATGAGAAGCCCTCAGCTAATATCATCCTCAATGGGGAAAAACTGAGAATTTTTCCCTTGAGATCAGGAACACGACAGGGATGTGTATTCTCACTACTGCTGTTCAACATAGTGCTGGAAGTCCTAGCATCAGCCATCCGACAACAAAAGGAAATAAAAGCATCAGAATTTGCAAAGAAGAAGTCAAACTCACTTTTTGCAGACGACATGATAATCTACATAGAAAACCCGACAAACCCCACAAGAGACTACTAGAACTGATCCAATAATTCAGCAACGTTGCAGATTACAAATTCAACATACAGATGTCGGTTGCACTTCCATAGACCAACAATGAAGCAACAGAAAGAGAAATCAAGAAACTGTTACCATTCATAATTGCACAAAAACCCATAAAATACCGAGAAATAAACCTAACCAAGTATATAAGAGATCTGTATGATGAAAACTATAGAAAACTTATGAAGGAAATTGAAGAAGTGACAAAGAAATGGAAAAATATTCCATGCTCATGGATTGGAAGAATAAATATAGTTAAAATATCATTACTACCCAAAGCAATCTACACATTCAATGCAATCCCAATCAAAATTGCACCAGCATTCTTCTCAAAACTAGAACAAACTATGCTAAAATTTGTATGGAACCAGAAAAGAACCCGAATAGCCAAAGTAATATTGAAGAAGAAAACCAAACCGGGAGGCATCACCTACCCAGACTTTATCCTCTGGAACAAAGCTGTCATCGTCAAGACAGTATGGTATTGACACAAAAACAACACGTAGACCAATGGAACAGAATAGAAAATTCAGAATTGGACCCAGAAGTATACAACCAACTAATCTTTGACAAAGCCGGAAAGAGTAT
This sequence comes from Proteles cristata cristata, assembly GCA_017311185.1. Classification (NCBI taxonomy): domain Eukaryota; kingdom Metazoa; phylum Chordata; class Mammalia; order Carnivora; family Hyaenidae; genus Proteles; species Proteles cristata. The sequence goes on from JAESUZ010003178.1 coordinate 139,054, forward strand.
CCAATGGAAAAAATAAAGACAGCCTCTTTAATAGATGGTGCTGAGAGAACTGGACAGCAACATGCAGGAAAATGAAACTAGATCAATTTCTCACACCACACACAAAAATAAGATAAAGGACTTGAATGTGAAACAGGAAACTATCAAAACCCTAGTGGAGAAAGCAGGAAACAACTTCCTTGACCTCCACTGCATCAATTTCTTACTTGACTCAACCCCAAAAGCAAGTGAATCAAGAGCAAAAATGAACTATTGGGACCTCATCAAGATTAAAAGCTTCTGCACCGCAAAGGAAACAGTCCATAAAACTAGTCTACCGACTTAATGGGAAAAGATAGTTGCAAATGACATATCAGGTAAAGGATTAGTATCCAAAATCTGTAAGGAATTCACCAAATTCCACACCTGAAAAACAAACAATCCAGTGAAGAAATGGGCAGAAGATATGAACAGACGCTTCTCCAAAGAGCACATCCAGATGGCCAACAGACACATGAGACAATGCTCAGCATCCCTCCTCATCAGGGAAATACAAAACAAAACCACAATGAGATACCACCTCACGCCAGTCAGAGAGGGTAAAATGAGCAAATCGGAGGATTCTAGATGCCGGCGAGAATGTGGAGAAATGGGCACCCTCCTACACTGTTGGTGGGAATGTAAACTGGTGCAGCCCCTCTGGAAAACAGTGTGAAGATTCCTCAAAAAAATTAACAATAGAACTCCCCTAGGACCCAGCAATAGCACTGCTAGGAATTTACCCAAGGGATACAGGGGTGCTGATGCACAGGGGCACATGTACCCCAATGTTCATAGCAGCACTCTCAACAATAGGTAAAACATAGAAAGAGCCTAAGTGTCATCAACTGACGAATGGATCAAAAAGATGTGGTTTATCTATACAATGGAATACTCCATGGCAATGAGAAAGAATGAAATCTGGCCATGTGTAGCAACATGAATAGAACTTGAGGGTGTTATGCTGAGAGAAATAAGTCAGGCAGAGAAGGACAAATATCATATGTTTGCACGTATAGGAGGATTAGGAGGAACTTACCGGAGGACCATGGGGGAGAAGAAGGGGGGAAATTGTGGGGGAGAAGGGGGGAGGGAAACTATGAGAGAGTCTTGAATGCCAAGAACAAACTGAGGGCTGATGGGGATGGGTGGAGGGAACGGGGGGCGAGGGGCATGGAGGAGGGCACTTGTGGGGATGAGCACTGTGTTTTATATGGAAACCAAGTTGACAATAGAATATTTAAAAATAAATTAAAAATTTAAAAAAATGTCATCAGGACTGTGTGTCTTTTTGAAGCTTTAAGGGGATTCTTATTGCCTAGAATTACACACCTTAAATTTCTGGTCCTGTCGTGTCCTTTCCTCTAAATCCATCAGGGAGGATCTTACTGCAGACAATGTGTGGCTCTTTCCTCGTGGCAGAATGCATTTCTCTGCCTGGCTCTCATAAGAGTGGTGTTACTCCATTCATGTCCATGCATATTCCAAGACAATGTCTCCCTCCCAGGGTCTGGAATGCACTCACGGTTCAACGTCCCTTGTATAATAGATGGTAATGCTTACTGTCCTTGTGCATCTGCACCTTAATTCCTTAGGACGTATTTTCCAGCCCTCCCCACACATGCACGGTGATCCACCACCTTCTGTGAGAGATGAATTCAGTTTACCATTTCTCCTTCATACCTTCCTCGCTCTCCCGGAGCACAGCCTCAGATGCACTACTTGAGATGCCATCATGGACTATGTGGTACCTCAGCCTCACGAATGCACACACACCAAATGCATATTAACATGTGTGAGAAAACCAGGATGTTGTTCAATATGAGACAAGGGTGTGTTTCCAAGTGACATGAATAAAACCTCTGCGTTGCTCCCCGTGCCCTCCTGCCTCCTCTCTGTCCGGGAAGCAGGCTGTGGTGACAGGAGGGACATGAAGCTCTGATGGACAGGGGATGCGGTGTCCTGCACGAAGCCAGCACTGACCCCAACCTCAGACCAGACACAGGAAAGGTCCTTCCACGCAGTGTCCTTACATTCTTGCGACATCCCAGGGATGTACACCTGAAATCATACCTCGGTCCCTGGGGTGCAATTGTGCCCCATGGATTGAGGTCAGGACCACTTCTCTACTGAGCATGACATTCTTTCGGAGGGTTGTTCTCAAGAACAGCAAATCTAATGTGGTTCTTCTTCTGTCTGTCATCCTGATCGTGTGTCTCATACATTCCAGACTGTGTAACATCAATTACTGATCTCACACACTTGCCTCCTTGTGACTCCGCTCAGGTTATGTGTAGTCTCCCAGGTGAACGTGAAGAAGGAGTCCCAGGTGTGCAGACCCTCACAGTCTCTCTCATTTACCTGCATCACCACTAAATTCTCACCACAACAGTCGACTTTGGGTACTTTTCATTTTATTCCATTCTCTCAATTATAACCTCTCAGTTTAGCTGTGAATAGTTAGCAGACTGTCCTCAGTTATGTTAATATAAGCTATTTGTGCAATTGATTATTTTTTAATGTAGTCACTGACACAAAATATGGTGGATGTTTGTCTACTTTGAATGCCCTTCTGTCCCTAGAATCTTTGGTATGACTCCTTTTTTGAATGCCGAGAACAAACCGAGGGCTGATGGGGGTGTGGGAAGGAGGGGAAGGGGAGTGACGGGCATGGAGGAGGGCACTAGATGGGATGAGCACTGGGTGTTATATGGAAACCAACTTGACAATAAACTATTAAAAAATTAACTCAAAATTGATCAGACACAAATGTTAAGAGCTAAAACTATAAAACCCTTAGAGGAAATAGTAAATCTTTGTGGCCTTGGATTAGTCAGTGGTTTTCTTGATATGTTGTCAAAAACGTAAGCAATAAAAGAGAAAATGAATTTAAAAAATAAAATCAATGACGACATATATATAATGAATATATTTTACATTTCATACTTCCAGTATTTTTACTATAATTGTTTGAATAACTGATATCATATTTTAAACCCCAAAATAGGTCACATATTTATATTCAACATATGAATTTATGGTGCAATACTATTTATCAAAACAACTTAAAGTAACAATCGGCTTGTGATTATCATTTGAGATATTATCTTCCTCATTTTCCCAATATTTCTATTATTTGTACAGGTGTCTAGAATATAATCAAGATCATATAGTGACTTTAAAGGCTATTAATTTTTTTCTTGATTACTGGTTTACAATTTATTAGTAGCAATTTTTTCACAACTTAGTTTTATTGAAAACAAATTGATAAGATTTTAAAAATTACTTTGGAATAATAATTTTGTTATAATTCACAGACAGATGTACAACAGATGAAGAACATAACAGATCATATATAGAATCCTTTTTTTGTGCAAGTGATTTTGTAAGTTGTACCAATAAGTCCCAATTCATGTCGTTTGTCTCAAAGACACATGCTTATAGAAAGTACTAGACCATTATCTGTATCCATATATTCCACATTCCAGAGCACATAGGTGATGGGTACTCCCCACCCAAGACCAACATGTCTTGTGGAATTAACAAAGAGATGCCCACAAATGGTCCTATGAGAACCAGGGAAGTCTGATTTCGTCCCTGTCCGCTTATAAGGACATGCTCCTTCCCACCCGTGCAAACATCTCCTCAATATCAAGGCTTAAATACACCCTCAGGCAGGTGAGAGCCCACACCTCTCTCCTCACACAGGAATGAGGTCTCTGGGGTTGTGTTATATAAACAGAGGAGATTCTAAGGCCTTCTCTGTGCCTTGTGACAGCTGCCTAGGTTGAGGATCTCAGATGTCAGAGGTGAGAACATAGGGAAGGTTGTGACCGGTAGAGACCGGCCCAGGCTGAGTCTTCTGGTTCCCAGGTGTCCTGTCCCAGGTGCAGCTACAAGGGTCGGGCCCAACTGGTGAGTTGCTTGCACACTTTGCACCTCAGGGCCATGTCTATGGCTTCTCCAGCTCAACCAGTAATTTACAGTGGAATTGGATCCACTGACGCCATGAGTGGATGTTTCCTATATTATCATATATTCTACAGTACAGACTACAGCCCAGACCATGAGAGCCCCATATTCATCTGTTATACAGTTAGTTAGGCAAGAGGGAGGAGGGATAAAGCAGGTGTTGGCCAAACCCTTCAGGGTTCCCCCAGGATTAACAGTCACGCAATCAGAGTCACTTCTAAGATCTAACAGAACAGAATAGGCCTAGCCAAAGAGCTGGCTCAAAAGCCACAAGGGGACTTGTGAGAGCTGAGCATGGGCCCAAAGGTTGCAACTTGCCCTTAGGTTACCTACAAGTCATCAGGGGACATTCAGAACACCGGGGACCACTCAGATCTCCTGGGGCCCACAGGTGACCAGGGGAAGCTGAGGACACCAGGGTTACTCATGTCTACAGGGAGCGTTCATGTCTTCGGGGGGTGCTCAGGTCTCCAGGGGGCATTCAGGTTACCAGTTGCCACTCAAGTCACCTGGGGACACTCAGGTTACCTCGGGGCACTCAGGTCATCATGGAGCACACATGACTCCAAGGGCCACTTAGATCACCTGGGGGGTCTCAGATCACCAGGGGGCTCACAGGTCACCAGGGGGGGCCCGGGATCTCAGACCTCATATCCAGAACCAGTAGTGTTTCAGAGTCAGTTTTGCTGTGAAGCATCTTTCTCATCATATCCTGCAAACTTCATCCTGACCAGTAAACAGTAGAAACTGTTTTGTAAAACCTTTACAAACACAGATATCTTCTCATATTCAGAGTTAACAATCATAATAGTAGTGCCTACCTTGACAAAGACCAAGTTCTGGGATAAATCAACTCATATAATCATTCAGTGCCTCACAGGTGCACTGGCCACTGTTTAAAATATAGATAAGTAATTTCCAAACAGAAGAGACTGACTCATTCAAGTGATCTAAATTTATTTCATTTCAGGAACTCCTCTCTCCTTGTATCTGCCTTAAGGTGTTCCTTTGGTGTCTATGAAGAGAGACCATGAGAAATGACCCTTGTGATTGTCGAAGCCCCACAACATTTTATTCAGCTCCATGACTCTCTCTCAAGGATTCTCAGTATCTCCATGTTCCTGAGAGAGAAAAGAGTTGTTTCTACACTTCACTCCTTTTGTTCTCCCTCTGGGCCGGAGACACCCAGTGGGAAGGCAACAGTATCAATGTTTATCCTGAGTCCAGACTTACAATATGGCATCCAGGGATCCATTCTCCTGGAATAGTTTGGGAATGTTCCACTGGTTCCATTTGTCTCCTGCACCTGCCTCCACCCACAACAGGAGGCCCAGGACTTCCTCACACTCAGCTGGAAATGAAGGCAGCTATATGGGAACAGATTGGGAACTTGATTTGGTAAGTTATTTTCACCACGCTGTTTTCCATAGTAGCTACACTATGTTGGACTCCCATCGAGAGAATTCTAGGATTGCCTTTTCTCCACATCCTCGCCAATACTTGATATGTTCTCATTGTGTTTGGGGTATTTTATAATAGCCTTACTAACAGCTGTGAAGTGATAACTCAGTGGTTTGGGGGTGGATTTCTCTGATGATCAGACATGTTGAACATCAAGTCTATGCTAAATGGACGTTTCTTCGTCTTTTATAGAGAAATGGATATTTACATGCTTGACCCAAATTTTAATCAGGTGATTTATTTGTTGTTCTGATTATAATTGTGATTTTTGCCATTGACGTTAAGGAGTTTTTCCTCTACTGGATATCAGTCCTTTTCAGTAATTTTTCATGCAATGTCTCCCATTTAATAAACTACCTTATCCCTCTGCTAACATTTGCTTTGCACCTTTTCTAGTTTGATGTAGTTCCCCATTGTCTTCCTTTGTGCTCTGTGATTTTTCTTTTATATCAAATAAATCATTGTCAGGTGAATGCCATGATGTTTATCGTGTGTGTGTGTGTGTGTGTGTGTGTGTGTGTGTGTGTGTATTTTAAGGCATTTAGGGTCAGGTGTTCTGCTTAATCCATTTTGAGATTTTTTTTCTGTCAACCCATATTTATGATGTAAGATTATGGCCTAATGTCATTATTTTGCATGTATATATCAACACCATTTTTTAATGTTTATTTTATTTTTGTGATACAGAGACAGATGTTGAGCACGGGAGACACACAGAGAAAGGCAGATACAGATTCCAGACTCTGAGCTTTCAGCACAGAACTTGATGTGGGACTTGAACCCACAAACCATGAGATCATGACCTGAGCTGAAGTTAGATGATTAACTGACTGACCATCCAGGCATCCCTACTCAACACCATTTTTAAGAGACACTGTCCTTTACCCACTGTGTATTGTTGGAAACCTCATGGAGAATTTTCTGACTACATCTGCACACTTTTACTTCTGGGCTCTGTAATCGGCTCCACTTGTCTATATGCCTCACTGTATTGGCAACACACTGTTGTAGCTAATGAACTTCTGAATTATATTTAGAAGGAAATAAGTGTGATGTCTCCAGGTTCTCTCCTCTTTCTGATTGCTTTGTCACTTCCATGTGTTGTGTGGGTCCATATGAATTAGTATAATATTCAGGTGTAGAGACTATCACAAATACAGAAAACAAATCAACTACATTAAAATTTGTATTTGGAACAGATAAGTGAAATTTAAAAAACATAGGCAGTATGGAGGGAGGGGATGGGGGTGATGCGCAAAAAGGAGGGCATTTGGGATAAGCACTAGGTGTTATTGGAAACCAAGTTGACAATAAATTATTAAAAATAAAAAAATTAAAAAATGGAAGAACAGAGATAGCCTAGAGAAATAAGTAAGACTCAAACAAATGCAATCAGAACTGAAAGAGGAGACATAACTGAACCAAAGACATGAAAAGGATCATAAAAAGAATCTTATATATTTATAGGCCAACAATTAGATCACCAAGAACAAACTACACATTTTGTAGAATTATGGAATCCACCAAGACTGTTTCATGAAAAAATACAAAATGAACAAAACAAAAATTAATAAGATTCCCTTAATCTAAAACCTACACCCTCCAAAATCAGCCTAGAATTACATAGCATTATTAAAATTTCGACCAATATTTAAAGAAGAATTAACACTCATATATCTCAAACTACTACAAAACTCTGATGAAAAGGAACACTTCCAAATACATTTGTTGACGACAGCATTATGTTCACACCAAAGCCGAGAAAGACGCCACAAGAAAGGAAACTACAGTTAATATCCCAGATTAACATGCATACAAAATTCCTTGATAAAACCCGAGCATACTGAATCCAACAGCACATTGAAAGGATTATACATGATAATCCAGCGTGATTCATCCCTGAAATGCAAGGACTCTTCAACATCTACAAATGTGTAAATGTGATGCTCTTCATTAACAGAGAGAATGATTGAATCTACATCATCATTAATTGCTTCATAACCATTAGATAAAATTCAACACATGTTCCTCATTTTAAACAAGCTCAATTAAAAGGGAACAGAAGGAAATTAGCTCACTTACCCATAGCCATTTTGAAAAGCCCACACCTGGCAGCACATTGAAGAGATAATACTGAAGCCTTGTTGTCACATCAGAAGCCAGGTAATGATGACATCTCCCAACATAAGTATTCAACATGATAATGTGAAGAATAAATATGCTCCCCAAATTATGTCATCTTGTCACGTTGCTTGTTTGAATACGTCACTTAAAAAATAGTCCAAGGACACCTGCACCCTCCTTTGTCCCCTGACAGCAGGAAATAAATCTCCCTTGGGAAAGCTCCCTTCCCTTCTCCCAGGAGGGGAAAACCAGCCTTACTACCAGAGTAAGGGACTTAGGGACAAGAAGGCTTTGCAGACAAACCTAGTTACTTGGCGACTAATTTAATACCCCAAAACCACTTTTTCTCTAACTCTTTACGAATTCAATTTTGTTGTCTGAAAATCACAAGTGCCACATGCTTTGTTCATTCTCTAGATGTCATATAATTAGGAAGGTCGTGCACTTGTAAAATGAAAATTATTCTCTCCTGTAGATCTCTCTTATGTCAATTAAATCTTTAGACAGGGTGAAAACCCAGAAGGAAAGAACAGAAAAGTTTTCTGCTCCTACAATTTGAAGATGTACCCAGAAAAATTAGGCAATAAACAGAAATAAAAGACATTTAAATCAGTAAGAAGGAAGAAAAATTACCTGTTTGCAGATGGCATGATCTTAAACATAACAAAACACTAGAGACACCACAAAAAATATTAGAACCAATTTCGAAGAATGAGTAAAAGTGCAGGATAGAAAATGAAGAACTACAAAAAGAGCTATGATTCCACAAACCAGTTTGAAAATATATGCAAGAGAAATAACAAAATTATACAATTTAAAATGGCACAGAGTAAACTATTTTGGACTAAACTTCAAAAAGTGTGTAAAACACTTGTACAGAGAAAATGACCTATGTTGATGAAAGACATGTAAAAACACACCGTCGGCAAATATAACTGTGTTCAGATCAGAATTCTAAATACTGTCGCAGCACCATCTACACAAAGTGACCTAGAAGTGCCTCTTTGACCCTGTCGTTCACATTTAAAGAATCAAATCTAAGTCCGGAGTTTGATATATATGCAAATAGGGTGCTGCCTGTGCTGATTAAACCAGCCCAGCCCTGACCCTGCAGCTGGGAGAGGAGCCCCAGCCCCGGGAGCCCCAGGTGTTCCCATTCTGTGATCAGGACAGAACACAGACATCTCACCATGGAGTTTGTGCTCGGCTGGATTTTCTTGTTGCTGTTTTAAAAGGTAATTCAATGCTGACAAAAACTGAGGACTGATGGATGTGGGGGGTGAGGGGGGGCATGGAGGAGAACACTTGTGGGGATGAGCACTGAGTGTTATGTGGAAACTAATTTGACAATAAACTATTTTTTAAAAAAAGGTAATTCAAGGCGAACAAGAGACAGTGAGTGAGTGGATATGAGTGAGAGAAGCATTGGATATGGGACAGTTTCCTCATCAGGATGTCTTCTGTCTGCAGGTGTCCAGTGTGAGGTGCATCCGGTGGAGTCTGGGGGAGGCCTGGTGAAGCCTGGAGACTCCCTGAGACTCTCCTGTGCAGCCTCTGGATTCATCTGCAGTGACTATAACATGTACTGGGTCCTCCAGAAATGCTTTCTGGAGTGACAATCCTTTGACAGTATATGAACTCTTCTTAATAAAGCCACTCCTTCAGAAGCAGAAAACATAACAGGATTGTCTAAAACACAGAGGAAGGCAGAGGCATAGACATATGCCATTATGGAGGAATTCCTTCTGATACAAAAACGACAAAAGGTCATTGCCAAGGATATAATTAAAACACATGTAGGTAATGTTGCTCAAACAGAATTTTTATTTTATTTATTTTATTTTTTAAATGTTTTTTAAATTTATTTCTGAGAGAGAGAGAGATAAAGAGAGAAAGAAGAGAAAGGTCAGAAAGAGAGGGAGACACAGAATCTGAAACAATCTGAAACAGGCTCCAGGCTATGAGCTGTCAGCACAGAGCCCGATGCGAGGCTCAAACCCACAAACCGTGAGATCATGACTTGAGCTGAAGTCAGACGCTTAACTGACTGAGCTACCCAGGCGCCCCATCAAACAGAATTTTTAAAACTATCATAAGGATAATAGCTGTGCTTGAGGAAGCATAGAAGACACGAGGAATATCCTTACTGCAGATAGAAAAGACCTAAAAACAAATCAGGCTGAAAATTTTTTAATGATGTAACTGAGATGCAAAACTAATTGGATATCATGACCTCAAGGCTAAAAGAAGCAGATGAATGAGTAAGTGGCATAAGAGATAAAGGTATGGAGGAAAAGAAGCAGGAAAGAGGAAAATTAAAATATCGCATCACAAGTGTGTACTTAGGGAACTCAGCAACTACATAAGTGTAAAGACATTCTTTTCAAAGGAGTCCCAGAAGAAGAAGAGAGGGAGAAAAGGGAAGAAGTTTTATCTGAGTGACTTATAGTGGAAAATTTCCACAAACTGGGTAGGAAACAGACGTCCACATCTAGGAGGCATGGAGAGCTTCCATCAAAATCAACAAAAGCATGACAACAATGAGACATATCACACTAAAAGTGGCAAAATATACAGATAAAGAAAAACCCTAACAACAGTACAGCGAAAGAATTTGTTAACTACTAACGGAAGATAAAAGAAGATTGTGGTAGGTCTCTTCACAGAAACCTTCAGGCAAGAAGGGAGGGGCATGATAACCTCAACATGCTCAATTGAAAAATATACAGCCAAGAATACTTTCCCTAGTAAGACTGTCATTCAGATAGAAGGAAAAGTAGACTTTCTCAAGACAAATAAAAACCAAAGGAGTTCATGGTCTCTAAACTAGCCCTGCAAGAAATATTAAAGGGGATTCTGTGAGTGGGAAAGGGTGATTAAAAGCAACAAAGACTAGGAAAAAAAGAGAGAGAGAAAATCTCCAGAAAAAATGACTTTAGTGGAAACACAATGGCACTTAGTTTATATCTATCAGTAATCACTGTGAATGTAAATGGGCAAAACGCTCCAATCAAAAGACATAGGGTATCAAAATGGATTGAAAAAAAACCAAGAGATACTATGTCTGTTTTGAGCAGTTCTTTAGCTGTCGTTTCTTCCTGGAATTTCTTTAGAGAAGAGTTCTTCCGTTTCGTCATTTTGGCTAGCTTTCTGTCTCTTGTTAGTTTTGAAAGCCTGTTGTGCACTAACTTTGAGAAGTATGCTGGGGCAATTTTGACTGCAATTGCGTTGAATGTGTAGATAGCTTTGGGTAGTAATGACATCTTACCTATATTTATTCTTCCTATCCATGAGCATGTGATGTTTTTCCATTTATTTGTGTCTTCTTCAATTTCCTTCATAAGTTTTCTGTAGTTTTCATCATACAGATCTTTTGTATCCTTGGTTAGGTTTATTCCTAAGTATTTTATGGTTTTTTGTGCAATTGTGAATGGGATCAGCTTCTTGATTTCTCTTTCTGTTGCTTCATTGCTGGTGTATAAAAATGCAACCGATTTCTGTACGTTGATTTTGTACCCTGCAACTCTGCTGAATTCATGGATCAGTTCCAGTAAGCTTCTGGTGGAGTCTGTTGGGTTTTCTATGTAGAGTATCATATCATCTGCAAAAAGTGATAGTTTGACTTCCTCTTTGCCAATTCTGATGCCCTTTATTTCCTTTTGTTGTCTGATGGCTGAGGCTAGGACTTCCAGCACTATGTTAAACAACAGTGGTGAGAGTGGACAGCGGGAGGTATCACCATCCCAGACTCTAACCTCTACTACAAAGCTGTCATCTTCAAGACAGTATGGTATTGGCACAAAAACAGACACATAGACCAATTTAGCAGAATTGAGAACTCAGAAGTGGACCCAAAAGTATACAGCCAACTGATATTTGACAAAGCAGGAAAGAATATCCAGTGGAAAAAAGACAGCCTCTTTAACAGATGGTGTTGGGAGAACTGGACAGCAACATGCAGAAGAATGAAACTAGATCAATTTCTCAAAGCATACACAAAAATAAACTCAAAATGGATAAAGGACCTGAATGTGAGACAGGAAACCATCAAAACCCTAGAGGAGAAAGCAGGAAACCATCTCTTTGACCTCTACCGCAGCAATCTCTTACTTGACACATCTCCCAAAGCAAAGGAATCAAGAGCAAAAATAAATGATTGGGACCTCATCAAGATTAAAAGCTTCTGCATGGCAAAGGAAACAATCACAAAACTAATAGGCAGCCAACAGAATGGGAAAAGATAGGTGCAAACTACATATCAGATAAAGAGTTGATATCCAGAATCTATAAGGAACTCAGCAAACTCCACACCCAAAAAACAACCCAGTAAAGAAATGGGCAGAAGATATGAACAGACACTTCTCCAAAGAGGACATCCAGATGGCCAACAAACATATGAAATGATGCTCAACATCCCTCCTCATCAGATAATACAAATCAAAACCACACTGAGATACCACCTCACGCCAGTCAGAGTGGCTAAAATGAGCAAATCAGATGACGCTAGATGCTGGCAAGGATGTGGAGAAATGGGCACCCTCTTACACTGTTGGTGGGAATGTAAACTGGTACAGCCCCTCTGGAAAACAGTGTGAAGATTCCTCAAAAAAGTAACAATAAAACTCCCCTAGACCCAGCAATAGCACTGCTAGGAATTTACCCAAGGGATACAGGAGTGCTGATGCATAGGAGCACATGTACCCCAATGTTCATAGCAGCACTCTCCACAATAGCCAAAACATGGAAAGAGCCCAAGTGTCCATCAACAGACAAATGGATCAAGAAGATGTGGTTTATCTATACCATGGAATACTACATGGCAATGAGAAACAATGAAATCTGGCCATGTGTAGCAACATAGATGGACCTTGAGGGTGTTATGCTGAGTGAAATAAGTCAGGCAGAGAAGGACAAATATCATATGTGTGCACGTATAGGAAGATTAGGAGGAACTTAACAGAGGACCAAGGGGGAGAAGAAGGGGGGAAATGGTGGGGGAAAGGGAGAGAGGCAAACCATGAGAGACTCTTGAATGTTGAGAAAAAACTGAGGACTGATGGGGGGGGAGGGAAGAGATGGGCATGGAGGAGGGCACTTGTGGGGATGAGCACTGGGTGTTATATGTAAACTAACTTGACAATAAACTATTTATGGGAAAAAAAGAACAATGATAGAATCAAACCAGGGGGAAAAAAACCTACTGCATGGCAAAGAAAAAAATCCATAAGACAGACAACTGACAGACTGGAAAAATATAGTTGCAAATAACATATCAGACAAAGTGATAATATCCAAAATCTATAAGAACTCACCAAATCAACACTCGAAAACAAACAATCCAGTAAAAAAGTTATTTTAAATAAAATCTGAACAGAGGACCATGGGGGAGAAGAAGGAGGGAAATAGTGGGGGAGAGGGAGGGAGGAAAACCAAGATAGCCTCTTGAATGCTGATTAAATACTGAGGACTGATGGGCGTAGGGGGTGAGGGGGTAGATGGGCATAGAGGGGGGCACTTCTGGAGATGAGCACTGGGTGTTAATGGAAACCAACTTGACAATAAACTATTAAATAAATAAAAAATAAATAATGACTTTCTTCACCTCACTGCCCCACACACTTATAATATCTTCATAACAATCTCAAGCCTTAATTGTGTTTTACTTATATTCCCAATTTTTAAATAAGCTTCTATTTACATCTAATAATAAAAACAACTTATCAGAACATGAAAAACTCCTACATTGATGTATATTCGATCCTCTGCCTCTACTTCACGTTGGATGTTGTGAAAAGCACATAAATCACACATTCTTTAAACTTCACATCTAGGTCACAAGGCTGAGAAGAAAGTTTATTGAAATACCAGACACTGGCAGCAATTCTGAGGAAATAAAGCCACTTAAAATATAATACTTGGTGACAATAATTCTTGCAAAATCGCCAACCATTAAATCCAATGACTCCTGACACAACCAGCAACATGGTTGTATTGACATGGATTTATGCTGAGCAGAATAAGCCCTACAAATAAGAGTTCATATAATATAATTACACATGTACACATTCTCTAAAACCAAAAATAATCTGAAGAAACATGAGAAAGATTAACAGTTCCGTGGGGACAGGGTGAAGAAAGGAACTAGGAAGGAAGAATTCCAGGGGAACTATAAGAGATTTTAATCAGAATTATGTGTTCAGTCTTGATTATGTTGACTCACATCACTGTTCTATCATATCACACACTCAGCATCTACACCTCACTCTAAGTCAGGTACATTCATCAAAGCTCCTACAAATAAACACAGAGATTACTCAGTAGGCACACAATGATGTGACATGTTAAAGACTTAAAAATACACCTGCACTGACCCTGATTCTCTCTATGTTTAAGGTAAACTCCAGAGGAAGCAAAATACATAGCTGCTTATATACGCAGAGGACATGCAAATCAGACCCTCCCTGTGCTGATTAAACCGGCCTAGCCCCGACCCTCAGCTGGGAGAGGAGCCCCAGCCCAGGAGTCCCAGGTGTTCCCAGTCCGTGATCAGGACAGAACACAGACACCTCATCATGGAGTTTGTGCTTGGCTGGGTTTTCCTTCTTGCTGTTTTAAAAGGTAATTCAAGGTGAACAAGAGACACTGAGTGTGTGAATGGATATGAGTGAGAGAAACACGAGATGTGTGACAGGTTCCTGACCAGGATGTCTTGTGTCTGCAGGTGTCCAGTGTGAGGTGCAGCTGGTGGAGTCTGGGGGAGGCCTGGTGAAGCCTGGAGGGTCCCTGAGACTCTCCTGTGCAGCCTCCGGATTCACCTTCAGTAGCTACGGCATGAGCTGGGTCCGCCAGGCTCCAGGGAAGGGGCTGGAGTGGGTCTCAAGGATAAGTACTGATGGAAGTAGCACAAGCTACGCAGACTCCGTGAAGGGCCGGTTCACCATCTCCAGAGACAACGCCAAGAACACAGTCGATCTGCAGATGAACAACCTGAAAGCCGAGGACACGGCCACGTATTTCTGTACAAGAGACACAGTGAGGAGTGATCAGGGTGAGCCCAGACACAAACCTGCCTGGAGAAGGGGATCAGCACCACCAGGGGGCGCACACGATGCACAGCTCTGGTTTGTATTCCCAGGAGCAGGGACAGATGGAGGTCACAGGCAGGTTTCCTGTCAGGGTCTGGGGCTTCCTCCCCATAGAGTAGTTTCCTCCAGGGAGCCCTTATGGACACATGATTTCCTGCTTAACTTTCAGTCTCTGAATGAGGTACTTGAAATAGGAAACGTATACGAACATGCACAGAAGACAGAGGTGTTGGCACTAGCTTAATCCTTGCCACTAGAAATGAATTAATCACAGATATTTTGAGGTTCATGAAATGAAGCATTACAAGATTCCCTGTTGCACTCACTATTTCTTACACGCCCGCCCAGCTCAGTGTGCAAGCTCGCTAGAAGCTGCATACAGTGCGTGGTGGACACGAAGCTGCAGAGGCGCCGAATATCTTCATCTAGAAAAGACAGGCTCCTGGTGGGCTCATTGTGGGAAGCATGTTCACTGCACCAATATTAGTTGAAGGCATGGGAAACCACATGGACCCCACCAGGGCACGGTTGGATGCGGAACCTGAAGTTTATACACACACACACTTGGAGGGGAGAGAGAGAAATAGGAGAGAAAGAAACTTTCATGGGCTTCATCATTTAAGAAGTGTGAAACTAGTTAAACTGGATCTGACACAAAATGTCATCAGAGCTGTGTGTCTTTCTGAGGCACAATTGCACACCTTGAATTTCTGGTCATGGCATGTTATATCCTCAGAATCCAGCAGGGAGAATCTTACCACAGACATCAGGTGGTTTTTCCTTTTAGAACAATGAATGTCTCTCTGCCTTGCTCTCATAAAGGTGGTGTGATTCCATTCATGTCCATGCAAACTCCAGGACAATATATCCTTTCCAGGGTCCTAAATACACTCAGAGTTCAATGTCCCTTGTTTCATAGATGGTGATACTCACCGTCGTTGTGCATCTGCAGTTTGATTCCTTAGGAGGTATTTTCCAGAAACCCACCCCCACACAGTGATCCACCATCTGTTCTGAGAGATGATCAGTTTTCATTTCTCCTGCAATACTTTCCCTGCTGTCATGTAACACAACCTCGTATGCACTACTTGAGATGTTGACATAGAATATATCACACTTCACCTTCATCAGTTACAAACAACAACTGCCTATTAACATGTAACAGGAAAACAGGACATTGTTCAATACGGGACAAGGATGTATTTACAACACAAACCTGGGTAAATCCTGTGCGTTTCTTCCCGTGCCTTCCTGCTTCCTCTCTGTCCGGGAAGCGGGATGCGGTGACATAAGGGACGTGAGGCTCTGATGGACAGGGAGTGCGGTGTCCTGCATGAAACCAGCACCGACCCCAACCTCAGAGGAGACACAGGAAGTGCCCTTCTACTCTCGCCGTCCTTACATTTTCGTGACATCCCAGGAGTGTGCACCTGATGTCATACCTCTGTCCCTTTGGTGTAATTGTGCTCCATGGATACAGAAGGTCAGAAACACCTCCACCCTGAGCACGAAGCTCTTTGGGAGGGTCGTTCTCAGGAGAAGCACATCGAATTTGGGTTCTTCATATGTCTCTTGTCAGTCATTCTGTGTGTATCTCAGATATTCCAAGATGTGTAAGATCAGTTACTAATCTAACACACCTTCTCCTTTAGACTCTGCTCAGGTTGTGTGGACTCACTCAGGTGAACGTGGAGAAGGAGTCTCAGGTGTACAGACTCTCGCTGTCTCTCTCATTTACCTGCGTCACCACTAAATTCTCACCAACAGCAGTCGACTTCGGGTATTTTTATTTAATTCAGTTTTTGCAACTCTAACCTCCAGTTTTGCTCTGCATAGTGAGCAGGCTGTGCTCAGTTGTGTTATTGTAAGACATTTGTACAGTGGATACTTTTAAAGAAATGTACTTATTTAAACAAAATAGTGGATACATTGTCAAATTTTTATGCACTTTTCCCCTTAGCAACCTTGATATGACTCATCTTTTGAAAATCAATAATGACACCTATATGGTAATGAATATCTATTTTAGATTTTGTACTCATAGAATTTTATTGTAATTAATTGTTTAACTGATACCATATTTTCTTTTCTTTTCTTTTTCTTTCTTTCTTTTTTTTTACAAATAGTTTATTGTCAAGTTGGTTTCTGTATAACACCCAGTGCTCATCCCCACAAGTGACCTCCTCCATGCACATCTCCTCCCTATCCCCACACCCATCAGTCCTCAGTTCGTTCACAGCATTCAAGAGTCTCTCATGGTTTGCTTCCCTCCCTCTTCCAAACTATTTTACCTTCATCTCCCCCACTTTCCTCTGTTAAGTTTCTCCTAATCCTCCTTTACATGCAAACACATGGTATTTGTCCTTTTTCTGCCTGACTTATTTCGCTCAGCATAACACCCTCAAGGTCCATCCATGTTGCTACACATGGCCAGATTTCATTCGTTCTCATTGTCATGTAGTATTCCATGGTATAGATAAACCACATCTTCTTGATCCGTTCTGAGTTGGAGGACGCTTAGCTTTTCCCTGCACCATCTGTTAAAGAGGCTGTCTTTTTTCCATTGGATGCTCTTCCCAACTCTGTCAAAGATTCGTTGGCCATACATTTGCGGGTACAATTCTGAGTTCTCTATTCTATTCCATTTGTCTATGTGTCTGTTTTTGTGCCAATGCCATACTGTCTTGATGATGACAGCTTTGTAGTAGAGGCTAAAGTCTGGGATGGTGATGCCTCTCATTTTGGTTTTCTTCTGCAATATTACTTTGGCTATTCGGGGTCTTTTTTGATTCCATACAAATTTTAGGATAGTTTGTTCTAGTTTTGAGAAGAATGCTGGTGCAATTTTGATTGGGATTACATTGAATGTGTAGATTGCTTTGGGTAATAATTATTTTTTAACTATATTTATACTTCCAATCCATGAGCATGGAATGTTTTTTCCATTTCTTTGTGTCTTCTTAAAATTCCTTCATAAGTTTTCTATAGTTTTCATCATACAGATCTCTTATATCCTTGGTTAGGTTTATTCCTAG
The DNA here is from genome assembly GCA_017311185.1 of Proteles cristata cristata. Taxonomy (NCBI): domain Eukaryota; kingdom Metazoa; phylum Chordata; class Mammalia; order Carnivora; family Hyaenidae; genus Proteles; species Proteles cristata. The sequence goes on from JAESUZ010003178.1 coordinate 156,749, forward strand.
GTATTTTGTGGGGTGTGTGTGTGTGTGTGTGTGTGTGTGCTATTGTGAATGGGATCAGTTTCTTGATTTCTCTTTCTGTTGCTTCATTGTTGGTGGATAAAAATGCAACCGATTTCTGTACGTTGATTTTGTACCCTGCAACTTGGCTGAATTCTTGGATCAGTTCTAGTAGACTTCTGGTGGAGTCTGTCGGGTTTTCTATGTAGAGTATCATGTCATCTGCAAAAAGTGAAAGTTTGACTTCCTCTTTGCCAATTCTGATGCCTTTGATTTCCTTTTGTTGTCTGATGGCTGATGCTAGGACTTCCAGCACTATGTTAAACAACAGTGGTGAGAGTGGACATCCCTGTCGTGTTCCTGATCTCAGGGGGAAAGCTCTCAGTTTTTCCCCGTTGAGGATGATGTTAGCTGAGGGCTTCTCATAGATAGCTTTTATGATGTTTAAATAAGTTCCTTCTATCCCGACTTTCTCGAGGGTCTTTATTAAGAAGGGATGCTGTATTTTGTCAAATGCTTTTTCTGCATCTATGACAGGATCATATGATTTTTATTTTTTCTTTTGTTGATGTGATGTATCACATTGATTGATTTGCGAATATTGAACCAGCCCTGTAACCCAGGAATGAATCCCACTTGATCTTGGTGGATAATTCTTTTTATGTGCTGTTGAATTCGATTTGCAAGTATCTTGTTGAGGAATTTTGCATCTGTATTCATCAATGATATTGGCCTGTAGCTCTCCTTTTTGCTGAGTCTCTGTCAAAAAACAAAAAATCCAGTGAAGAAATAGGCAGAAGATATGAACAGACACTTCTCCAAAGAGGACAACCAGATGGCCAACAGACACATGAAATGATGCTCAGCGTCCCTCCTCATCAGGGAAATACAAATCAAAACCACACTGAGATACCACCTCACACCAGGCAGAATGGCTACAATGAGCAAATCAGAGGACTGTAGATGCTGGCGAGGCTGTGGAGAAACAGGCACCCTCCTACAATGTTGGTGGGAATGTTAACTGATGCAGCCACTCTGGAAAACAGTGTGGGGGTTCCTCAAAAAACTAATAATAGAATTCCCTATGACCTAGCAATAGCGCTGCTAGGAATTTACCCAAGGGACACAGGAATGCTGATGCATAGGAGCACATGTACCCCATGTTCATAGCAGCACTCTCAACAATAGCCAAAGCACGGAAAGAGCCTAAGTGTCCATCAAGGGACGAATGGATCCAGAAGATATGGTTTATCTATACCATGGAATACTACATGGCAATGAGAAACAATGGGGCGCCTGGGTAGCTTAGTCGGTTAAGCGTCCGACTTTCGCTTAGGTCATGATCTCGCAGTGCGTGGGTTCGGGCCCCGCGTCGGGCTCTGTGCTGACTGCCAGCTCAGAGCCTGGAGCCTGTTTCAGTCTGTGACTCCCTCTCTCTCTGACCCTCCCCTGCTCACGCTGTCTCTCTCTCTCTCTCTCCTAAAAATAAATAAATAAATAAAAACATTAAAAAAATGAGAAACAATTAAATCTGGCCATGTGTAGCAACATGGATGGATCTTGAGGGTGTTATGCTTAGTGAAATAAGTCAGGCAGAGAAGGACAAATATCATATCTTTGAGCAATATTCTGAAAGGAACTGTAAATGTTAGGATCGAGGACAATGGTCCAGATACAGGAGAGATCTTATTCCTACACATCCCAGAGCTCAGGACACCCTGGCAAGAAACCATAGTACCATCTGGAGGTGGAAGCAGCAAGACCTGGAGAGAGGAGGAGTCTGCAAGGAGCCATCTGCTACCCTATATGGAAGCTTTACTCATTCAGAAAAAATTGAAGTAATAATTACTTACTTTGTATATCCGAAGTTGGCATAAAATATTCTTTTTAGTATGAAAATATGTTTTTTTTAATATTGGCAATTGTATGCAATTTCATTCAATGTCTTCCATAATGACGTGAATCCTCTAGGGTGAGTTCTTAAAATAACATATAATCATCCATCTATCATCTGTCTATATATCTATCATCTATCTATCTACCCATCTATATCATCTATCTATTATCTGTCTATCCATCATCTATCTACTAACTATCCATCTGTTCTCTATTAGAAATCTATTCATCTAGCTCAGCACTGATCCTATTGGCACATGCCTTTAGGACTATGAACATATTGTCTACAATTACTTATTAGGCCTCTAATATTTAGATCCCAATGATTTCCAGGTCAGTCACTCCATTTCATTAAGGTGTTTGTTTGAGTGCCATTAACTTCTTAACTAAGTTACTGGTGGTCTCTGTGCCATGTCAGAGAACAGTCACCCACTTTTCTGTGAAGTCTGTTCCTTCTCCATGAGTTAACATCCTCCTGTGTGAGGTGGAGATTTCTTAGGAGAAGGGAGGCACCCTCCACACACGGGAATTCTATATGCAGATGACAGAGAGGGTTCCCGTGTGTTGGTGTCTGTGCACATCAGGATGTAGGCACCACTTCCAGGCTTTGCAGATGATTGAACAGGCAGAGCCCAACACCCAAGAACCATCAGGATCAGGTCTCCAGGTGTGTCCATGCTCCACAGTTAGTTGTCATGTAAGGTTAATACATCGGTGTGGAAACTAAAAGAAATCTGTTATTAGGAATCAGTGTCCTTTACTTATGATTCTATGTACACCAGAGTGGACATCAATATATGTATTTTTATATGGAATTATGTATAGAATGACTGTTAGCGTTGAGTTTTTAAAGTATTGACTATTGAAAGACTAGATTTTGAAAGTTGTCTGCACAAAGTGTGCATCCTTTTAAATATCTTGTTGAGTGATAGATCATGATGAATTGTGATCCACTCATTTGTTTATTTATTCTTATGCTCAAGAACCTGAGGTCAACTCTTGATCTCCCTCCAACATAATTGATACACAAATTATGCTCTCCCCACCCAAGACCAACATGTCTTGTGGAATTAACTAAGAGATGCCCACAAAAGGTCCTAGAAGAACCACAGAAGCCTGATTGAGTCCCTGTCCACTTATTCCCACCCGTGCAAACATCTCCTCAAAATCAAGGGTAAAATGCACCCTCGAGCAGTGGGAGGCCACACCTCTCTCCACACACAGGGATGAAGTGTCTGGGAGAAGGCAGAGTTGTGTTATATAAACAGAGGATATTCTAGGGCCTTCTCTGTGCCTTGTGACAGGTGCCTAAGTTGAGTATCTCAAATGTCAGATGTGGGACCATAGGGAAGGTTATGACCGGTAGTGACTGGCCCAGACTGATTCTTCTTGTTTCCGGGTGTCCTGTTCCAGGTGCAGCTGCAAAATTCTGGCCCAACTGGTGAGTCTCTTGCAAACCTTGCACCTCACTGGCCATGTCTATGGATTCTCCAGCTCAACCAGTAATTTACAGTGGAATTGGGCCCACTGATTCCAGGAGTGGATGTTTCCTATATTATCGTATTTTCTATAGTACATACTACAACCCAGACCATGAGAACCCCATATTCATGTTATGCAGTTAGATAGGAAGGAGGGAGGAGGGATAAAGCAGGTGTTGGCCAAATCCTTATGGGTTCCCCCAGGATGAACAGCCACACAATCAGAGTCACTTCTGTGGTCTAACAGGACAGGATAAGCTTAGCCACATAACAGGCTCAAAAGCCACAAGGAGACTTGTGAGAGCTGAGCATGGGCCCAAAAGTTGCAACTTGCCTTTAGGTTACCTACAAGTCATCAGGGGACATTCAAAACACCAGGGGCCACTCAGATCTCCTGGGGCCCTCAGGTGACCAGGGGAAGCTGAGGACACCAAGGTTGCTCATGTCTGCAGGGAGCGTTCAAGTCTTCGGGGGGTGCTCAGGTCTCCAGAGGGCATTCAGGTCACCAGTTGCCACTCAAGTCACCTGGGAACACAGGAAACCTCAGAGCACTCAGCACATTATGGAGCACACAAGACTCCAAGGGCCACTTAGATCACCTGTGGGGGGCGTCTCAGATCACCAGGGGGCTCACAGGTCACCAGGGGACAACTGGGATCTCTGACCTCATATCCAGAACCAGTAGTGTTTCAGAGTCAGTTTTGCTGTGAAGCATCTATCTCATCATGTCCTGAAAACTTCATCCTGACTAGTAAACAGTACAAACTGTTTTCTCAAACCTTTACAAACACAAATATCTTCTCATATTCAGAGTAAACTATCATAATACTAGTGCCTACCTCTACAAAGACCAAGCTCTGGGATAAATCAACTCATACAATCATTCAGTGGCTCACAGGTGCACTGGCCACCATTTAAAATATATATAAGTAATTTCCAAACAGAAGAGACTGACTCATTCAAGTGATCTAAATTTATTTCATTTGAGGAACTCCTCTCTCCTTGTATCTGTCTTAAGGTGTTCCTTTGATGTCTATGAAGAGAGACCATGAGAAATGACCCTTGTGGTTGTCGAAACCCCACAACATCTTAATCAGCTCCATGACTCTCTCCCAAGGATTCTCAGTATGTCCATGTTCCTGAGAGAGAAAAGAGTAGTTTCTCCACTTCACTCCTTTTGTTCTCCCTCTGGACCAGAGACACCCAGTGAGGAGGCAACAGTATCAATGTTTATACTGAGTCCTGACTTACAATATGGCATCCAAGGATCCATTCTCCTGGAATAGTTTGGAATCTTCCACGGGTTCCACCTGTCTCCTGCACTTGCCTCCGCCCACAACATGAGGCCCAGGACTTCCTCACACTCAGCTAGAAATGAAGGCAGCTATATGGGAACAGATTGGGAACTCAATTTGGTGAATTATTTTCACCACACTGTTTTCCATAGTAGCTACACTATGTTGTACTCCCATCGAGAGAATTCTAGGATTGCCTTTTCTCCACATCCTCGCCAATACTTGATATGTTCTCATTGTGTTTGGGGTATTTTATAATAGCCTTGCTAACAGCTGTGAAGTGATATCTCAGTGGTTTCAGGGTATCTCTGATAATTAGACATGTTGAACATCAACTCATATGTTGGATGGACCTTTGTTCGTCTTTTATAGAGAAATAGATAATTAAATGCTTGACTCAAATTTTAATCAGGTGATTCATTTGTTGTTATGAATATAATTGTGATTTTTGCTATTTACGTTATGGGGTTTCTCCTTATTCCATCATTTCCTGTATCTGTTGGCTATCTGGATGTCCTATTTGGGGAAGTGTCTGTTCATATCTGCTGCCAATTTCTTCACTGGATTGTTTGTTTTTCAGGTATGGAGTTTGATGAGTTCCTTATAGATTTTGGATACTAGCCCTTTATCTCATATGTCCTTTGCAACTTTCTTTTCCCATTCTGTCGGTTGCCTATTAGTTTTATGGATTGTTCCCTTTGCCATGCAGAATTTAATCTTGATGAGGTCCCAATGGTTCATTTTTCCTCTTGATTCCCTTGCCTTTGAGGATGTGTCAAGTAAGAAATTGCTGTGGTGGAGGTCAAGGAAGCTGTTTCCTGATTTCTCCTATAGAGTTTTGATGGTTTTCTGTCTCACGTTCAGGTTCTTTATCCATTTTGTGTGTATTTCCGTGTGTGGTGTGAGATGATCTCAACCAATATTTAAAGAAAAAATAACACCAATATCTCTCAAACTACTACAAAACACTGATGAAAAGGAACACCCCCAAATGCATTTGTTGAGGACAGCATTACTCTCATCTCAAAGCCAAAAAAGGCACCACAAGAAGGAAAAATACAGGCCAATATCCCAGAATAACATACATAAAAAATTCCCTGATAAAATCCGAGCACACTGAATCCAACAGCACATTGAAAGGATTATACATGATAATTCAATGTGGTTCATCACTCAAATGCAAGGATTCTTCAACATATACAAATGTATAAATGTGATGCCCTCCATTAACAGATAGAATAATTGAATCTACATCATCATTAATTGATTCATAACTATTAGAAAAATTCAACGCGTGTTTATCATCTTTAAAAAGCTCAGTTAAAAGGGAACAGAAGGAAATTACCTCAACTTTACCGTTGCCATTATGAAAAGCCCACACCTGACAACATATTGAACATTTAACTACTAAAACGTTTCTTGTCACATCAGGAGCCAGGCAATGATAATCACCCCCAACATAAGTATTCAACATGATAATGTGAAAAATAAATACGCCACTCCAAATTATGTCATCTTGTCACATTGCTTGTTTGAATGAAAGTCACTTAAAAAATAGTCACTTCCAAGGACACTTGCACCCTCCTTAGTCCCCTGGCAGCAGGAAATAAATCTCCCTTGAGAAAGTTCTCTTCCCTCTCCCAAGAGGGGAGAACCACTCTTAACACCAGAACAGGGAACTTAGCGACAAGAAGGCTGTGCAAACAAACGTAGTTACCTGGTGACTAATTTAATACTCCAAAACCACTCTTTTGCTTTAACTCTTTACAAATCAAATGTTTTGTTGTCTGAAATCACAAGGGCCACCTGCTTTGTTCATTCTCTGGGTCTCATATAATTAGGAAGCTCAGGCACTTGCAAAATGAAATTTATTATCTCCTGTAGATCTCCCTTATGTCAACTGAATCCTTAGACCGGGTGAAAACTCAGAAGCAAAGAAAGAAAAAGCTTTCTGCCCCAACAACTGGAAGATATACCCAGAAAAATTGGGCAATAAAAAGAAATAAAAGACATTTAAATCAGTAAGAAGACATAAAAATTACCTGTTTGAAATGGCATGATTTTAAATATAGCAAAACACTAGAGAAACCACAGAAAATATTAGAATCAGTTTCAAAGAATGAGGAAAAGTGCAGGATGGAAAATGAAGAACAACAAAAAGAGCTATGATTCCACAAACCAGTTTGAAAATATATGCAGAAGAAATAACAAAATTATAAAATTTAAAATGGCACAGAATAAAGTGTTTTGGACTAAACTTGAAAACATATATAAAATACTTGTAGAGTGAAAATGACCTATGTTGATGAAAGACATGTAAAAACACACACATGCCAACAAATATAACTGTGTTCACAGATTAGAATTCTAAATGCTGTCACAGCACCATCTACACAAAGTGAAAGAGAAGTGCCTCTTTAATCCTTTCATTCACTTTTTTAAATAGTTACTTGTCATGTTGGTTTCCATACAACACCCAGTGCCCATCCCCACGAGTGCCCTCCTCCATGCCCGTCACCCTCCTTACCCTCTCCCCCATACCCATCAGTCACATTTAAAGAATCAAATCTAAGTCTGGAGTTTGATATATAGTCAGAGGATATGCAAATAGCGCCCTCCCTGTGCTGATTAAACCGGCCCAGCCCTGACCCTGCAGCTGGGAGAGGAGCCCCAGCCCCGGGAGTCCCAGGCGTTCCCATTCTGTGATCAGGACAGAACACAGACATCTCACCATGGAGTTTGTGCTTGGCTGGGTTTTCCTTGTTGCTGTTTTTAAAGGTAATACATGGTGAACTAGAGACATTGAGTATGTGAATGGAAATGAGTGAAAGAAACACGAGATGTGTGACAGTTTCCTGACCAGGATGTCTTGTGTCTACAGGTGTCCAGTGTGAGGTGCAGCTGGTGGAGTCTGGAGGAGGCCTGGTGAAGCCTGGAGGGTCCCTGAGACTCTCCTGTGCAGCCTCCGGATTCACCTTCAGTAGCTACGGCATGAGCTGGGTCCGCCAGGCTCCAGGGAAGGGGCTGGAGTGGGTTTCGAGGATAAGTACTGATGGAAGTAGCACAGGCTACGCAGACTCCGTGAAGGGCCGGTTCACCATCTCCAGAGACAACGCCAAGAACACAGTGGATCTGCAGATGAACAACCTGAGAGTCGAGGACATGGCCACGTATTTCTGTGTGAGAGACACAGTGAGGGCTGTCAGGGTGAGCCCAGACACAAACCTCCCTGGAGAAGGGGATCAGCACCGCCAGGGGGCGCACACTATGCACAGCTCTGGTTTGTATTCCCAGGAGCAGGAGAAGACTGAGGCTACAGGCAGGTTTCCTGTCAGGGTCTGGGACTTCCTTTCCACAGAGCAGTTTCCCCCAGGGAGCCTCTCTGGTCACATGATTCTGTACTTAACTACTCACTCTCTGTATTAGAAAGTTTATTCTCATAGGAAAACTACACTAATATGCACAAAGAACACAGCTGTTTGCACTTGCTTCCTCCTCTCCCTAAATATGGTTGAATTACAGGTATCCTGAGGCACAGCAGCTGAACCTTTACAGGATCCCAGATGCACCGACTGTGCAGCTAGGACCACGGATCCCACGGGTCCTCATTTTCCTCATCCAGCTCTGGTCCCAGTCAAACAACAGGGCACTTCCTTCATGGCACTTTGCTACTCAGGACTTTAAATGAGTTAGAGTTTTATTCAATTACTCTAAAGAAGAAATAAATCACCTCCTGGGGAACAGAACCCAAAACATATTGGTTTACATGATTACATAGGCTGAGAAGTCTGTGATCTACAATCACAAGCTGAAGACCCAGGAAAATCAGTGTAATTCTCATCTCATTCTGAACTAGTGTCTTGTCTGAGAACATGGGGACTTGGTGATGTAACTGTCAGAACAGGGTGGGAGGAGACCTATGTTCCAGCTCAAACATGCACGTGGGAAGTAGAAATGAAGGAATTCTTCCTCCCTCTGCATGGATTCTATTCAGAACCCCTAATAGAGTGGGTGATGCCCGTGCAGACAGAAACCATGGATGGAAATGCCAATCTCTTCTCAAAACACCTCACAGACATCCACAGAAACAATGGTTAATCTGGGTACCCAAGACAGAGTCAGGATGACATAGAAAGCTGACCATGACAAGTCATACTCCAGTGAACGAGCAGTAACGAACTGAAAACCTAGAAGTCCACACCATCGCTGGGTGGAGTCTGGTGGGCATATCAGTGCTTTTGTGGAAAAGGAGGACAGAGGCCCATAGGAAGTACTGTGGTCTGAGGATCCCCCGGGTCGCATGGAGAGGACAGTTACCTTCCTGGAGTGCATTTGGGAGAGGTGGCACCACCTCTCATCAGCAGGAGAGCTGACAGGCACCACCGCACTGCCCTGATCACTAGCATGGGAGCCCCTGCTGAGAGCAGCTCACTGGATGCTGGCTTCTTGTTGTCTGTCACTATGACCTCCAAGCCCCCAGGTGTTCGTGCAACTGCCCTCCTGGGACAAACCAGCTCCAGCCAAAGCACAACAAGATCTAAGAAGGGTGGGGGCTTATGGTATTACATTTCAGGTGGTATCATCAATGCACACTGAGTAAAATCTAGAAACGAGGCTGGGTGCGGAACATAGAAAAAGGTCCACCTTGACTGCTCCCACAGCACAGTGAGATCAGACACAAAAGAGTGATTTGCAATGACTGGTTTGAGAAGGGACTGGGAGGTCCCCATTTTTCTCCTCACAAGCACCAAAGCGGGTCCGGGGACCCACAGTGGAGGTGCGACCCGCTTACACCAAACCACGCCCATCTGCAATGGGGAGCTGCATTGTTACTGGAGCCTGGATATGGAAACAGCTGCTCTCCTAAGATCAGTACTGACGCATTGCCATGATGAACTCTAGATCAGTTCTCACTATTCAGATAGAGTCTCCCTAATCTCATTCTTACCTCTCCCCTCCTCTGTACTGTGTATTCTGTTATAGGTTTGCTGAAACAGGCACATATAATCCATTCTCTTGATGCAGGTTCTATCTTCATCATTACCTTCCTTTCTCTCTCTCTGAAATAATCAGACTATTAATTTCTCTGGGTAACATTATCTTCGTTTTTTTCTCTCCTCACCTCCTACCATATTCTCCTTTTTCTCTATCTGAATTAAGACTTTTAGTCCATCTGCCTGGTCAATGTTCAATTTCTCCTTCTCCTCTCACTTGTCATTTCTCTCCTAGTATATGCTCTTCCATCAGCACTGCCTCCACCCTGCTTCTTATTTCTAGGTGGGATTTCTGGTATATGATTTTAGTTTGTCCTTTTCTTTTGTAGTTTTTGTTTTTGTTGTTTGTTTTTTTTGTTGTTGTTGTTTCGTTTGGTTTGCTTGGTTGATTTGTTTGTGTGTATGCCTGATTTTATTCCCTGTTTCTCTGTCTTATTTCTTTTCTAGGGATACCTCAAGAATCAAGCCAAAGTAGTGAGTCCGAAATATCACTATGAGTAGGGAAATAAAATAACCAAAGTCTCAACAAGAGAGAACAAGGAGCACCATGAAGAGAACACTTCCTGAACAGACAGGCCCTAGACAGTCTATGAGCCTCCTTAAATAGAACAGTACTTCCAGATGCAGAGCACATACCAAGCTTTTAAAACTTTAAAGAGACAGAAAGCTAACCAAAATGATGAAACAGAAGAACTCTCCTGTAAAAAATTCCAGGAAGAAGTGACAGATAAAGTATTGGTCAAAATAGATATAAGCAATATAACTGACCGTAATTTTAGAAGAATAGTCATAAAGTTAATTGCTTGGCCTGAAAAAGGCACAGAAGACACTAGAGATGCTATTTCTACAAAGATTATGGACCTTAAAAATACTTCTGATGAATTAAAATATGTTATAAATGAGGTGCATAATAAAATGGAGGCAGCCACTGCATGGATGGAAGAGGCAGAAAGAGGAATCGGTGAATTAGAAGACACAATTATAGAAAAAGAGGAACGTATGGTCCACTAATCTTTGACAAAGCAGTAAAAAATATCCAATGCAAAAAAAGACAACCTCTTTAACAGATGATGCTGAGAGAATGGGACAGCAACATCCAGAAGAATGAAGCTAGATCATTTTCTCACACCATACAAAAAAAACCAAAAAACCTCAAATGGATAAAGGACCTACGTTTGAGACTAGAAACCATCAACCCCTAGATGGGAAAGTGGGAAAAAACCTCCTTGACCTCCAACCACAGCCATTTCTTACTTTACATCCCCAAGGCAAGGGAATCAAGAGCAAAAATGAACTACTGGCACCTTATGAAGATTAAAACAAAAATGTTTCTGTATGACAAAGGAAACAATCCATAAAACTAATAGGCAACTGACAGAATGGGAAAAGACAGTTGCATATAAGATATCAGATACAGGAATAGTATACTATATCTATAAGGAACTAATCAAATTGCACTCCCAAAAAAAAAACAAATAATCCAGTGAAGTAATGGACAGAAGACATGCAGAGACACTTCTCCAAAGAGGACATCAGGATGACCAACAGTCACATGAAATGATGCTCAGCATCCCTCCTCATTAGGGAAATACAAATCAAAACCACAGTAAGATGCCACGCCATGGCAGTCAAAGTGGCTAAAATGAACAAATCGGGAAACTCTAGATGCTGGCGAGGATGTGGAGGAATGGACACCCTCCTACACTGTTTGTGGGAATGTAAGCTGGTGCAACCCCTCTTAAAAACAGTATGGAGGTTTCTCAAAAAATGAAAAATAGAACTCCTCTATGACCCAGCAGTAGCACTGCTAGAAATTTATTCAAGAGATACAGGAGTGCTGATGCATAGGGGCACATGTATCACAATGTTCATAGCCGCACTCACAACAATAGTCAAATCATGGAAAGAAACAAAGTGTCCATCAACTGATGAATGGATCAAAAAGATGTGGTGTGTGTGTGTGTGTGTGTGTGTGTGTGTGTGTGTGTGTGTGTGGATAGATAGATAGATATAATTGAATACTACGTGGCAATGGGAAGGAATGAAATCTGGCCATGTGTAGCAACATGGATGCAACTAGAGGTGTTATGCAGAGCAATATAAGTCAGGCAGAGTAGGACAAACCATATATTTGCACCTATAGGTGGATTAGGAGGAAGTTAACGGAGGATGATTAGGGAGATAAGGGGAAAATAGTTGAGGAGAGGGAGGGAGACAAACCATTAGAGACTCGTGAATGCTGAGAACAAACTGAGGCCTGATAGGAATGGGGGAGAAAGGAAGTGGGGTGATGGGCATGGAGGAGGGCACTTGTTTGGATGAGCATTGGGTGTTATATGTAAACCAACTTGACAGTAAACTATTTAAGAAAAAAAGAAGAAAGATAGAATTAAAAAAAAAAAAGCTTTTACACGGCAAAGGAAACAATCCATAAGACCAATAGACAACTGACGGAATGGAAAAGATAATTGCATATGACAAATTGCAAATGATAAAAGGCTAGAATCCAAAATTTATAAGGAACTCACCAATTCCACATCTGGAAAACAAAGAATCCAGTAAAAAAGTTATTTTAAATAAACTTTTAATAACTTTTTTCCTAAGCGAGAATCATATCCCTAGTCCAACGATATGGGGTTGTGGGGGTTGGGAAGGAGAATGATGGGCATGGAGGATGGCACGTGTGGGGATGAGCACTAAGTGTTATATGAAACCAACTTGACAATAAACTATTAAATAAAATAAAAAAATAAAAGCTCTTTTCACGTCATTACCACCAATACTTATGAGCATCTTCATAAAAAAAAATCTCTAGTATTAATTGTGTTTTATTTATATTCCCAATTTTTAAATTAAGCTTCTATGAACATCTAATAATAAAAACAACTTATCAGAACAGGAAAAACTCCTACATTGATGTATATTTGATCCTCTGCCTCTGCTTCAGGTTGGTTGTTGTGGAAATCATATAAATCACACATTCTCTAAACTTCACATCTACGTGTCAAGACTGAGAAGAAAATTTTTTGAAATATTGGACACTGGCAGCAATTCTGATAAAAGAAAGCCACTTAAAACATAACACTTGGTGACATTAATGCTTGCAAAGCCGCCACCCATTAAATCCAATGACTGCTGATACAACCAGCAACATGGTTGTATTGACAAGAGTTTATGCTGAGCAGAATAAGACCTACAAATAAGAGTTCATATCATATGAACACACTCTCTAAAGCCAAACTACTCTGAAGAAACATGAGAAAGATTAATAGTTCCGTGGGGACAGGGTGAAGAAAGGAACTAGGAAGAAAGAATTCCAGGGGAACTATAAGAGATTTTAATGGGAATTATGTGTTCAGTCTGATATGTTGATTCTCACATCAGTGTTCTATCATATTACACATCGGCATGTGCACCTCGCTCTATGTTAGGTACATTCATCAAAGCTCTTACAAATAAACACAGAGATAACTCAGTAGGGACACAATGATAGTGACATGTTAAAGACTTAAAAATACACCTGCACTGACCCTGATTCTCTATTTAAGGTCAAATCCAGAGCAAGCGAAATCGTCATGTACCCATTACAGAAATTGTTCCACATTCCTCAAGAGCCCGCCCGCTCAGGCCTGCGGGTGGACTGAGGGAGGTCGTGGGTCCTGTAGGGAGGAGCACCGGCCCAGATCCTGGGCTCACTCTCACCACATAAGTGCACTTGGACACCTCACCACGCTCTACAACTGGGTTGTAGGTTCACATCTGCTTATAGGACATGATGACACCTATACCCCACGAGTTGTGTGCAAATGTAAAAACAAAGTAACACATAAAGCAAAAGTGTGATGTCTGGAAAATGATGATAACAACTTTTATTTATCTAAAATCTGTCAATACACCAAATTAAAGAGATTTACATCTGCTCTGGTCACTGCCAACTTTGTAACAACTGAATACATAGCTGCTTATATACGCAGAGGACATGCAAATCAGACCCTCCCTGTGCTGATTAAACCGGCCCAGCCCTGACCCTGCAGCTGGGAGAGGAGCCTCAGCCCGGGAGTCCCAGGTGTTCCCATTCTGCGATCAGGACAGAACACAGACCCCTCACCATGGAGTTTGTGCTTCGCTGGGTTTTCCTTGTTGCTGTTTTAAAAGGTAATTCAAGGTGAACAAGAGACACTGAGTGTGTGAGTGAATATGAGTGAGAGAAACACTAGATGTGCGACAGTTTCCTGACCAGGATGTCTTGTGTCTGCAGGTGTCCAGTGTGAGGTGCAGCTGGTGGAGTCTGGGGGAGGCCTGGTGAAGCCTGGAGGGTCCCTGAGACTCTCCTGTGCAGCCTCCGGATTCACCTTCAGTAGCTACGGCATGAGCTGGGTCCGCCAGGCTCCAGGGAAGGGGCTGGAGTGGGTTGCATATATTAATACTGGTGGAAGCACATACTATGCAGACTCCGTGAAGGGCCGATTCACCATCTCCAGAGACAACGCCAAGAACACAGTGGATCTACAGATGAACAACCTGAGAGTCGAAGACACGGCCACGTATTTCTGTGCGAGAGACACAGTGAGGAGTCATCAGTGTGAGCCCAGACACAAACCTCCCTGGAGAAGGGGATCAGCACCACCAGGGGGCGCACACGATGCACAGCTTTGGTTTGTATTCTCAGGAGCAGGGACAGATGGAGGTCACAGGCAGGTTTCCTGTCGGCGTTTGGGGTGGGGGGGGGAGGGAGAGAAATAGGAGAGTATGAAACTTTCATGGGCTTCATCATTTCAGATGTGTGAAATCAGTTAAACTGGATCTGACACAAAGTGTCATCAGAGCTGTGTGTCCTTCTGAGGCTCAATTGCACATCTTGAATTTCTGGTCACTGTATGTTATTTCCACAAAATCCAACAGGAAGAATCTTACCGCAGACATCAGGTGGTTATTCCTTGTGGAACAATGAATGTCTCTCTGCCTTGCTCTCATAAAGGTGGTGTGATTCCATTCATGTCCATGCAAATTCCAGGTCAATATCACCCTGCCAGGGTCCCGAATACACTCAGAGTACAATGTTCCTTGTTTCATAAATGGTGATACTCACCATCTGTATCTTGATTCCTTGGGAGGTACTTTCCAGAAACTCTCTACACACACAGTGAGCCACCATCTGCTCTGAGAGATGGTCAGTTGTCATTTCTCCTCCTTCGCTGCTCTCTTGGAGCACAACCTCGTATGCACTACTTGAGATGTTGACATGGAATACATCACACTTCACCCTCATCAATTCACACACAACTCCCTATTAACATGTAACAGGAAAACAGGACATTGTTCAATACGGGACAAGGATGTGTTTACAAAACAAACCTGGATAAAACCTCTGCGTTTCTTCCCGTGCCTTCCTACTTCCTCTCTGTCCAGGAAGCGAGGTGTGGTACCATGAGGGACGTGAGGCTCTGATGGACAGGGCGTGTGGTGTCCTGCATGAAACAAGCACCGACCCCAACCTCACAGGAGACACAGGAAGTGCTTTCTACTCTCGGCGTCCTTACATTTTCCTGACATCCCAGAGTGTGCACCTGAAACCATACCTCTGTCCCTTTGGTGAAATTGTGCCCCGAGAGTACAGGAGGTCAGGACCACCGCCACCCTGAGCATGAAGCTCTTTGGGAGGGTCGTTCTCAAGAGAAGCACATCCAATTTGGGTTCTTCATCTGTCTGTTGTTAGTCATTCTGTGTGTGTGTGTGTCTCAGACATTCCAGGATGTGTAAGATCAGTTACTAATCTTACACACCTGCTTCCTTGTGACTGTGCTCAGGTTGTGTGGACTCACCCAGGTGAACGTGGAGAAGGAGTCCCAAGTGTACAGACTCTCACAGTCTCTCTCATTTACCTGCGTCACTACTAAATTCTCACCAACAGCAGTCTACTTCAGGTATCTTTCATTTAATTCAGTTTTTGCAACTCTAGTCTCCAGTTTTGCTGTCCATAGTGAGCAGGCTGTGCTCAGTTATGTTATTGTAAGACATTTGTACATTGGATTCTTTTAAAAGAGGACCATGAGGGAGAAGAAGAGGGAAAATAATGGGGGAGAGGGAGGGATGCAAACCATGAGAGACTCTGAATGTCGAAAACAAAGTGAGGGCTGATGGAAGTGGGGGAGGTGAGGAGAGGGTGTGATGGGCATGGAGGGGGGAACTTGTGGGGATGAGCACTGGGTGTTATATGGAAACAAACTTGACATAAACTATTTTAAATAAAAATAAATTGCTGTAGTTGAGGACAAGGAGGTTTCTGCCTGTTTTCTCTTCTAGGGTTTTGATGGTTTCCTGTCTCACATTCAGGTCCTTTATCCATTTTGAGTTTATTTTTGTGTATGGTGTGAGAAAATGATCTAATTTCATTCTTCTGCATGTTGCTGTCCAGTTCTCCCAGCATCATTTGTTAAAGAGGCTGTCTGTTTTGCATTGGATGCTCTTCCACGCTTTGTCAAAGATTAGGTGGCCATACAGTTGTGGGTTCGATTCTGAGTTCTCTATTCTATTCCATTGGTCTCTGTCTGTTTTTGTGCCAATACCATACTGTCTTGATGACTACAGCTTTGTAGTAGAGGCTTAAGTCTGGAATGGTGGTGCCTCCGTTTTGGTGTATTCGGGGTCTTTTGTGGTTCCATATAAATTTTAGGATAGCTTGTTCTAGTTTTGAGAAGAATGCTGGTGCAATTTTGATTGGGATTACATTGAAGGTGCAGATTGGCTTGGGTACTAATGACATTTTAACAATATTTATTCTCCCGATCCATGAGCATGAAATGTTTTTCCATTGCTTTGTGTCTTCTTCAATTTCCTTCATAAGTTTTCTATGATTCATAGCAGCACTCTCAACAATAGTCAAACCATGGGGAGATCCTAAGTGTCCATCAACTGATGAATGGATCAAAAAGATGTGTATATGTATACAATAGAATAGTACATGGCAATGAGAAAGAATGAAATCTGGCCATTTGTAGCAACATGGATGGAACGAGAGGGTGTTATGCTGAAGGAAATAAATTAGGCAGAGAAGGATAGATACCATATGTTTGCACGTATAAGTGGATTAGGAGGAAACTAACGGAGGACCACGTTGGAGAAGAAGGGGAAAAATACTTGGGGAGAAGGAAGGAGGCAAACCAGGAGAGACTCTTAAATGCTGAGAACAAACTGAGCACTGATGGGGTGGGGGAGAGGGGAAGTAGGATGATGGGCATGGGGAAGGGCACTTGTTGGGATGAGCACTGGGTGTTATATGTAAACCAACTTGACAATGAACTATTTAAGAAGATAAATAAATAAATAAATAAATAAATAAATAAATAAATAAATATCTTCCAAGAAACAAAAGACCAAGGCCGGATAGATGGCTTCACAAGCTAAGTTTACCAAATATTTAAAGAATAGTTAGGGGCGCCTGGGTGGCTTAGTCAGTTAAGCGTCCGACTTTCGCTTAGGTCATGATCTCGCGGTTCGTGGGTTCGAGCCCCGCGTCGGGCTCTGTGCTGACTGCCAGCTCAGAGCCTGGAGCCTGTTTCAGTCTGTGACTCCCTCTCTCTCTGGCCCTCCCCTGCTCATGCTGTCTCTCTCTGTCTCCTAGAAATAAATAAAACATTAAAAAAAAAGAATAGTTAATACCTATTCTTTTCAAACTGTTTCAAAAATTCAAATGGATAGAAAAATTCCAAATTTGTTGTATGAGGCCAGTATTATCATGACTCTCAGCCAGGCAGAGACCCCACTAAAAATGAGAATTACAGGCCATATTCCTGATGAATATGAATGTAACAATTCTCAGTATATACTAACAAATCAAATCCAACAATATATTAAAAGAATTATTGGCCACAATCAACTGGGATTATTCCTGGCCTGCAAGGTGTGAGGGCTCCACAGAAATGGTAAGAACTTTTCCTGATCCATCAGGTGAGGGACCTCCTGTGACTTGTCGCTTGAGCCACATCAGGTAATATTTGAGGGAGGCAATAGGTTCTGGTCTTACAACCCAGAGTCCAGTAAATAGGGTCGCCTCCAACCTCCACTGACTGATGTCCCACATCATTCTAGCAAGGATAAAGATCCTAGCTCTACTGAGCGATCCTTTCATGTCTATTGACACATCATGTGTACATGGTCCCTTGTGGTTGTTGGAAATCTCTAGCATCTCCATCAGCTCTGTGAATCTGTCTCAAGATTTCTCAATATCTCCAATTCCCTGTGGCAGAAAAGATCTCTTCTCTACAGTCTCTCCACTGGGATTTCTAGAAGGTCAGGAACCTACAAACCTCACTAGACATGCCCAACCTGTCCTGCTATTGGGTCCAGAGAGAGTGGGTCCCATGATGGGGAGCACAGGTCCAGAATTGGGGCAGTTCTCACCGGATATGTGGGACACTCACACACTCCTTCTCTGCTGCAGTGTGTATCTGTTCACCTCTACAATGGCGGTAAATTGAGTCCTACCTCACATGTTTGGGTGAATATGAGAAAATAAGGAATGTAATGGGATTTAGTATTCACCACAGCAAAATCACAAGATTCATCACCATTTTCTGAAAGATTTCATGGTACCAAACTATTTGAGATTCCTCACACTTGCTCTGGTTCACTGCCCATCTAAGGATTCTATTTCGAGTATTAGCTATATTGTCAGAGTACATGCAAATAGGGCCTTCCCTCTGCTGTATAAACCAGCCAGCTTTCAATCCTGCAGCTGGGAGAGGAGTCACCGCCCTGGGATTCCCAGGTATTCCCATGCCATAATCAGGACAGAACAGACATCTCACGATTGATTTATGCTTGACTGGATTTTACTTGTTGTTCTTTTAAAACATAATACATGGTGAACAAGAGACACCAAGGATGTGAGTGGATATGAATGAGAAACCGTGGGTGTGTGACAGTTTCCTCACCAGCATGTCGTGTGTCTGAATGCGTCCAGTGTGACAATCACCTGGTGTAGTCTGGGGAGACGTGGTGAAGCCTGGGGTTCCCTGAGACTTTCTGTGCAACCTCTGGAATCACCTTCAGTAGCAATGACATGCACTGTGTCCGCCAGTCTCCAGGGAAGAAGCTGCAGTGGTCGCATGTATTACCACTGATGAAAGTTGGGGTGCCTGGGTGGCTTAGTCGGTTAAGCGTCCGACTTTCGCTCAGGTCATGATCTCACGGTTCGTGGGTTCGAGCCCCGCGTCGGGCTCTGTGCTGACTGCCAACTCAGAGCCTGGAGCCTGTTTCAGTCTGTGACTCCCTCTATCTCTGACCCTCCCCTGATCACGCTGTCTCTCTCTCTCTCCTAGAAATAAATTTAAAAAAACATTAAAAAAATATTAAAAAAATAAAATAGCACATACTACCCAGACTCTGTAAAGGGCTGATTCACCATTTTCAGAGACCACATCAAGAACACGCTGTATCTGCAGATGAACAACCTGAGAGCCGAGGACACGGCCATCTATTACTTGGCGAAGGACACAGTGAGGGGACATGGTGTGAGCACAGACACATCCTCCCTCAGGGACACAAGAGGTGCTGTGCTGTGGGGGAGCTCAGTTCACCAGGGGCCTCTCAGGTCACCAAGGTTGCTCATGTCAGCAGGGTGTACTCAAGACCAACAATACTCTTTCCACCACAGGAGCAGGTGCTAGTGGAAGTTAAATCCATGTTTCCTGTAACTGCTTGGAGTTCAAACAGTTCTTCATAACGCTGTTTCCCAAGGGGAGTCTCTCCAGAATCATGGTTTATTCTTACCTCATAAATCTTTGAATAGTAACATTACTTACAATAGGAGAAAAGTACATTCACACGCACAAAAAGCAGAATGTCACAGCCATGCCTAATCATTTCCTAAAATGACAATTAATTCTAGATATTCTGATTTAAGCCTACTAATCTGTAAAAAGTGTCCGTTGTATACCCCGATGTTCATAGCAGCACTCTCAACAATAGCTAAAACATGGAAAGAGCCTAAGTGTCCATCAATGGACGAACGGATCAAGAAGATGTGGTTTATCTATATCATGGAATACTATATGGCAATGAGAAACAATGAAATCTGGCCATGTGTAGCAACACGGATGGACCTTGAGGGTGTTATGCTGAGCAAAATAAGTCAGGCAGAGAAGGTCAAATATCATATGTTTGCACGTATAGGAGGATTAGGAGGAACTTAACCGAGGAACAAGGGGGAGAAGAAAGGAGAAAATGGTGGGGGAAAGGGAGAGAGGCAAACTATGAGTAACTTTTAAATGCTGACAAAAACTGAGGACTGATGGGTGTGGAGGGGAGGGGGGATGGGCATGGAGGAGGGCTCTTGTGGGGATGAGCACTGGGTGTTATGTGGAAACCAATTTGACAATAAACTATTTGTAAAAAATAAAAAATACAAGAAATAAAGTGTCCGTTGTACTCAACAACCCAGCACCACACAGCCCAGTATATGTGCTATGAACAGCATCATAAACTGTATGCTGGACATCAGGCAACCTGGGTGTTATAAGCCAAAGCAGTGGACGAATGACCCCGTGGCTGGGGATCATTGTGTGGATACCATTTCATGCCACATATCTCAGGTGACACCTCTCAGAGTCAGAGAGACCCCACACAACTTGGTATAATTGTAGAATCAGATGATAAGACACATACATAACAAGAAAGATAACAAGATTTAATTTATTTTTATTTATTTTATTTTAACTATTTTTAAAAGTTTATTGTCAAATTGGTTTCAATATAATACCAAGTGTTCATCCCCACAAGTGCCCTCCTCCATGCCATCACCCCCCTTTCCCTCCCCCCACCCCATCTGCCCTCAGTTTGTTCTCGGCATTCCCATGGTTTGCATCCCTCCCTCTCCCCCACTATTTTACCCCTTCTTCTCCCCCATGGTCCTCCATTAAGTTCCTCCTAATTCTCCTATACGTGCAAACATATGATATTTGTCCTTCTCTGCCTGACTTATTTCGCTCAGCATAACACCCTCAAGGTCCATCCATGTTGCTAAACGTGGCCAGATTTCATTCTGTCTCATTGCCATGTAGTATTCCATGGTATAGATAAACCACATCTTCTTGTTCCATTCGTCAGATGATGGACACTTAGGCTCTTTCCATGTTTTGGCTATTGGTGTGGGTGCTATTATGAACATTGGGGTACATGTGCCCCTGTGCATCAGCACTCTTGTATATCTTGGGTAAATTCTTAGCAGTGCTATTGCTGAGTTATAGAGGAGTTCTATTGTTAATTTTTTGAGGAATCTCCACATTGTTTTCCAGAGGGTCTTCACTAGTTTATATTCCCACCAACAGTGTAGGAGAGTGCCCGTTTCTCCACATCCTTGCCAGCATCTAGAGTGCTCAGCATCCCTCCTCATCAGGGAGATATTTTTTATTTTTTAAATAGTTTATTGTAAGTTGGTTTCCATATAACACCCAGTGCTAATCTCTACAAGTGCCCTTTTCCATGCCCATCACCGCCTTCCCCTCCCCCAACCCTCATCAGCCCTCAGTTTGTTCTCGCCATTCAAGAGTCTCGCATAGTTTGCCTCCTTCCCTCTCTCCCACAATTTTTCCCCTCCTTCTTTGAGGTGTCTGTCGACCTCCAGCAATGCCAAATGGCTTGACAGAAATGCTTTCATCAATCCAAATAAGGACAGTAAATCAGGGATTTCTTTGTGGATCAGTGGTAGAAACACAGTAAGTACTCTTGCACCATTAAAAGGGAGAGCACTTGTGGGGATGAGCACTGAGTGTTGTATGGAAACCAACATGACAATAAACTATATTTTAAAAACTATTTTTTTAATTAAATAACCATGCTTTCTTATGAGATGTCTCATGAGTGGGGAAGGAGCAGAGGCAGGAATGAGACTTATGGCGTCAATAAATAAACATCAGAAGACATAATCTGATGACTAATTCCAGGTAACAACAACAAAATTAGTGAAAGGGAATGTAGAAGCCTATCCACATCCCTAGAAAATGAGAATGTGTATATGTAAACATCAGGGCAGAAATAAACAATATAGAAGCCAAAGAAACAGTTGAAATGATCAACCAAACCATATTTGGTTTTTTGAAAAAATAAACAAAATTGACAAACCTCTAGCCAGGCTTCTCAAAAAGAATAGAGACAGCACTCAAATACACAAATTCATGATTGAAAATGAAATTTCTGCAACCAAACTATCAGAAATACAAGAAATTATCAGGGAATACTATGAAAAATTATATGCCAACAAATTAGACAACTTAGAAGAAATGGACAAATTCCTAAACTCACACACTCACTACCAAAATTCACACAGGTTGAGATAGAAGATCTGAACAGACCCAAAAGTAGTAAGGAAATCGAATTAGTTATCAAAAACCTCCCAACAATAAAGAGCCCTGGGCCAGGTAGTTGCAAATGACATATCAGATAAAGGGCTAGTATCCAATATCTATAAGGAACTCATCAAACTGCACACCCAAAAAGACAAATAAGTGAAGTAATGGACAGAAGACATGCACAGACACTTCTCCAAAGAGGACATCAGGATAACCAACAGTCACATGTAAGGATGCTCAACATCCCTCCTCATCAGGGAAATACAAATCAAAACCACACTGAGATACCACTCCACGGGGTCAAAGTGGCTACAATGAACAAATCAGAGGACTCTAGATGCTGGCGAGGATGTGGAGGAATGGGCACCCTCCTACACTGTTGGTGGGAATGTAAGCTGGTGCAGCCCCTCTGGAAAACAGTATGGAAGTTGCTCCAAAAATTAACAAGAGAAGTTCCCGATGACCCAGCAGTAGTACTGCTAGGAATTTACCCAAGAGATACAGGAGTGCTGATGCATAGGAGCACATGTACCCCAATGTTCATAGTAGCACTCTCAACAATAGTCAAAACATGGAAGGAAATTAAGAGTCCATCAACTGATGAATGGATCAAGAAGATGTGGTATATTTATATAATGGAATACTACATGGCAATGAGAAAGAATGAAATCTGGCCACGTGTAGCAACATGGATGGAACTAGAGGGTGTTATGCTGAGCGAAATAAGTCAGGCAGAGAAGGACACATACCATATGTTTGCATATATACATGGATTAGGAGGAAGTTAATGGAGGACGATTAGGGAAATAATAGGAAAAATAGTTGAGGAGAGGGAGAGAGGAAACCATGAGAGACTCTTAAATGCTGAGAAGAAACTGAGGGCTGGTAGAAGTGGGGGAGAGGGGAAGGGGGGTGATGGGCATGGAGGGGGGCACTTGTTTGGATGAGAACTGGGTGTTATACGTAAACCAACTTGACAATAAACTATTTAAGAAAAAAAGAACAATGATAGAATATTTTTTTAAAAAAGGTTCTTCACGGCAAAGGAAACAATCCATAAGACTAACAGACAACTGATGGAATGGAAAAGGTAGTTGCAAATGACATATCAGATAAAAGGCTAGTATCCAAAGTTTATAAGGAACTCACCAAACTCTACATAGAAATCTGAAAAACATAGAATCCAGTAAAATAAGTTATATTTAAAAAACTTTAAAACCTTCTCCCTAAGCAAGAATCATACCCCTAGACTAACGATCCGAGGACTGACGGTGTGGGGGAGAGAAATGGGGTGATGAACATGGAGGAAGATAATGAGGATGAGCACTTGGTGTTACATGGAAACCAAGTTAATATAAACTATTAAATAATTTTTAAAAAAACTGTCTTCACCTCACTACCCCAAAACTTATGAACATCTTCATAAAAAATCTCTAGTATTAATTGTGTTTTATTTATATTCCCAATTTTTAAATTAAGCTTCTATGAACATCTAATAATAAAAACAACTTATCAGAACAGGAAAAGCTCCTACATTGATGTATATTTGTTCCTCCGCCTCTGCTTAAGGTTGGTTGTTGTGGAAAGCATATAAATCACATATTCTCTAAACTTCACATCGACGTCTCAAGGCTGAGAAGAAAATTTATTGAAATACCAGACACTGACAGCAATTCTGATAAAATAAAGCCCCTTAAAACAACATTTGGTGACATTAATTCTTGCAAAGTCGCCAACCCTTAAATCCAATGACTCCTGATACAACCAGCAACATGGTTGTATTGACACGGATTTATGTTGAGCAGAATAAACCTTGCAAATAAGAGTTCATATCATATAATTACACATGTACACATTCTCTAAAACTAAAACTACTCTGAAAAAACATGAGAACGAATAATAGTTCCGTGGGGACAGGATGAATGAAGGAACAAGGAAGGAAGAATTCCAGGGGACTATAAGAGATTTTAATGGGAATTATGTGTTCAGTCTTGATCATGTTGACTCACATCAGTGTTCTATCATATCACACACTCGGCATGTGCACCTCACTCTATGTCAGGTACATTCATCAAAGCTCTTACAAATAAACACAGAGGTTACTCAGTAGGGAAACAACGGTAGTGACATGTTAAAGACAAAAATACACCTGCACTGACCCTATTCTGTCTCTATTTACGGTAAACTCCAGAGCAAGCAAAATCATCATGGACCCATTACAGAAAGTGTTCCACATTCCTCAGGGGCCCGCTCGCTCAGGCCTGCAGGTGGACTGAGGGAGGTCGTGGGTCCTGTAGGGAGGAGCACCGGCCCAGATCCTGGGCTCACTCTCACCACATACGTGCACTTGGGCACCACACCAGCCTCTATAATTTAGTGTATGTTCACATCTTCTTATAGGATATGATGACACCTATACCCTCATGAGTAGTGTGCGCATGTAAAACCAAAGTCGAATATGGAACAAACTGTGATCTCTGGAAAATGATGATAACAACTGTCAATCACCAAATCCGTCAATACACCAAATTAAAGAGATTTACACCTGCTCAGGTCAGTGCCCTCTTTGTAAGGACTATATACATAGCTGCTTATATACGCAGAGGACATGCAAATCAGACCCGCCCTGTGCTGATTAAACCGGCCCAGCCCTGACCCTGCAGCTGGGAGAGGAGCCCCAGCCCCGGGATCCCAGGTGTTCCCATTCTGTGATCAGGACAGAACACAGACATCTCACCACGGAGTTTGTGCTTGGCTGGGCTTTCCTTGTTGCTGTTTTAAAAGGTAACTCATGGTGAACAAGAGACACTGAGTGTGTGAGTGGATATGAGTGAGAGAAACACTAGATGTGTGACAGTTTCCTGACCAGGATGTCTTGTGTCTGCAGGTGTCCAGTGTGAGGAGCAGCTGGTGGAGTCTGGGGGAGGCCTGGTGAAGCCTGGAGGGTCCCTGAGACTCTCCTGTGCAGCTTCCGGATTCACCTTCAGGAGCTACGGCATGAGCTGGGTCCGCCAGGCTCCAGGGAAGGGGCTGGAGTGGGTTGCAGATATTAGTGGTAGTAGAAGTAGCACAAGCTACGCAGACTCCATGAAGGGCCGGTTCACCATCTCCAGAGACAACGCCAAGAACACACTGTATCTACAGATGAATAACCTGAGAGTTGAAGACACGGCCACGTATTTCTGTGCGAGAGACACAGTGAGGAGTCATCAGGGTGAGCCCAGACACAAACCTCCCTGGAGAAGGGGATCAGCACCACCAGGGGGCGCACACTATGCACAGCTCTGGTTTGTATTCCCAGGAGCAGGGACTGATGGAGGTTACAGGCAGATTTCCT
The DNA here is from genome assembly GCA_017311185.1 of Proteles cristata cristata. Lineage (NCBI taxonomy): Eukaryota > Metazoa > Chordata > Mammalia > Carnivora > Hyaenidae > Proteles > Proteles cristata. The sequence continues at coordinate 182,096 of JAESUZ010003178.1, forward strand.
GTCACGGTCTCGGACTTCCTCCCCATTGTGGTTTCCCCCAAGAAGCCCTTATGGACACGTGATTTTGTGCTTAACTTTCAGTCTTGAATAAGATACTTGAAATAAGAAACGTATACGACCATGCACAGAAGACAGAGGTGTTGGCACTAGCTTAATCCTTGCCACTAGAAATGAATTAATTACAGATATCTTGAGCAACATGAAATGAAGCATTACAAGATTCCCTGTTGCACTCACTGTTCATTACACGCCCGCCCAGCTCAGTGTGCAAGCTCGCTAGAAGCCGCATACAGTGCATGGTGGACACGAAGCAGAGACGCCGAATATCTTCATGTAGAGAAGACAGACTCCTGGTGGGCTCATTGTGGGAAGCATGTTCACTGCATCAATATTAGTTGAAGGCATGGGAAACCACATGGACCCCCACCAGGGCATGGTGTGGATGTAGAGCGTGAAGTTCACACACACACACACACACACACACACACACACACACACACGGGGCTGGGGGGCAGAAATAGGAGAGTATGAAACTTTCACGGGCTTCATCATTTCAGATGTGTGAAATCAGTTAAACTGGATCTGACACAAAATGTCATCAGAGCTGTGTGTCCTTTTGACGATCAATTGCACATCTTGAATTTCTAGTCATGCTATGTTATTTCCTCAAAGTCCAGCAAGGAAGTCTTACCACAACATCAGGTGGTTTTTCCTTATGGAATAATGAATGTCTCTCTGCCTTGCTCACATAAGGGTGGTGTAATTTCATTCATGTCCATGCAAACTCCAGGACAATATTTCCTTCCCGGGGTCCCAAATGCACCCACATTTCAATGTCCCTCGTTTCATAGAAGGTATTCAGGGGGCACCCAGGACCTCGGAGCTCATATCCAGAAACTGTACTGTTTCACCAACCGTTTCCTGTGGAGCATCTTGATCATCATGTCCTGCAAACTTCATCGTGACCAGGAAACTGTACAAACTCTTTTCTAAAATCTTTACAAACACAGTTGTCATCTCATGTGTACAGCAAACTGTTATAATAGTAATGCCTACTTTGACAGTGACCAAATTCTGGGATAAATCAGCTCCTATAACCAGACAAGTGCCTCTGTGCATTTATAAGTACAGTGGCCACCATTTTAAAAATGTATAAAGTAATTTTGAAACAGAGAAAACTGACTCATATCAAGTGTTCTAAATTTCATTTATTTCAGGAACTGCTGTCTATATTATCTTCTTTAAGGTTTTCCTTTGATATCTATGAAGAGAAACCGTGAGTAATGACCCTTGTGGTTGTCAAAACCCCACAGCATCTCCATCAGCTCCAAGACTCTCTCTCAAGGATTCTCAGTATCTCCATGCTCCTGTGAGAGAAAAGAGTTGTTTTCTACACTTCATTCCTTTTGTTCTCCTTCCAGATTAGGAATCCAGAGACACCCAGTAAAGAGTGGGAGGAGACGCCAGTATCGTTTTTCACATTGAGACCAGTCTCACAAGACTGGCAACCAGGAGTCCATTTTCCTAGAATGGTAGTAGTGCTTCACAAGATACACCTGTGTCATGAACCTGCTTCTCCCCACAACATGAGGCCCAGAACTTCCTCACACTCAGCTGGAAATGAAGTCAGATATAAGGGACCATTTTAAATTCCATTTAATGGTTTATTTTCATCAGGCTCTTTTCCATGCAGCTACGCTGTGTTGTACACCCATCAAGAATAGTCCAGAATTTCCTGTCCTCCATATCCTCACCAACATTTGTTATGTTCTCAATGTATTTGTTTTGGTTTTAGCATAGCCTTGCTAAAGCTGTGATGTGATAGCTCAGTGGTTTGGGGGTGGATTTTTCTGATGGTCAGTGATGTTGAACATCGTGTCATGTACTTGATGGACATTTGTCTGTCTTTTGTAGAGAAATGGATATTGACATTCTTGGTCCAACTTTTAGTGTGTGAATTTTTGATGGTGTATGTTGATTTTGATTTTCAGGTTTGTGTATTTTGGATATTAACTCCATTTCAATATATTTGAGTGTCATTTCCACCATTTCTTAGACTCTCTTCTTGCTCTGCTAATATTTGCTCTACACCCTTTCTAGTTTGATGTACTCCCACTTGTCTGTCTTTGCCTTTGTTCTTTGTGATTTTGCTTTTATAGGAAAGAAATCACTGTCACATGAATGTCATGACGTTTTTCCTTTGTGGTTTCTTTTAAGGCTTTTAGGGTCAGGTGTTTTGCTTCATCAGTAATCCACTTTAGGTTTTCTGTGTGTATGTATCTTATGATGTAAGATTATGGCCAAATGTCATTATTTTGCACATAGATATCAACACCATTTTTTAAAAGATACTATTCTTTCTCCATGTATTGAGGGACAACTTGTGGAAGATGTGCTCACTGCATCTGCACACTTTTATTTCTGTTATCCACAATCTGCTCCACTGGTCTATATGTCTCACTTTATGCCAGCAGCACACTGCTGTAGTGAATATTCCTCTGCAATATATTTAGAAAGGGGGAAGTGTGATGTCTGCACATTTGCTCTTCTCTCTCATGATTGGTTTCTTAATTCCATTGGGTTGTGTTGTTACATAGGAATTGGGATATTCTTCCTTTCCTTCCAAAAAGACTTTGGTATTTTTATTGACTCAAATAACAGAATGACAAAGCAGAGAAAAAGTAGAGACTCCCACAAATATAGAAAAAAATCAACTACATTAAAATTAGTATTTGAGGGAGAAGGGAAAACCTCGGCTTGGAAAGAGTGTTTTTAGTTATGGCTGGAGTGCTGACTTTGAACTAGGTGCCCCCGTTCCCAGAAAGCGAGAGGAAAAAACTGCACTTCAGCGGTCCTGGCGCCATCCCTGGTGACAAGGGTTGGTGGCTCTGCGGCCCCATCCCTGGCGGTGGCGGCCGGATGGCACTTGTGGCGCATGTTGGCAGCGCAGACTCTTTGGACCTGAAGTTGCTACTTCCCCGCACGCACTTGGGCTGTATAGGTGTTTGACCAGAGCGGATCTGAGGCTGCCACACTTCCTCCACTCCCCACTCAACCCCTTGCAGCAAGGAAGCAATGACCTGTGACCTGCGGGACTATTGAGGGTGGTATAAACAAAGCCTGAGGACTGGGGCCTAGAAAGGAGGCTGGGCATGGGGCATAGAACTCAGCCCACCTTGGCTACATCCTCACCAGAGGGAGATAGGACACAAAGGAGTGACTTGCAACATTTTGGCGACACCATTCTTCTCCCCACAACCAACAAGGCGGGGCCTCAGGGAGCAGCCAGAGCGCACAGTGGAGGGAGAGCTGCCTACACCAAACCACACCAATCCCCGCCTGAGAGATGTTGTTGTTGTTGTTGTTGTTGTTGTTGTTGTTGTTACCTGAGCCTGGGTGTGCGTGCTTATTGGTTTTCTCTGTGCGTTCATGTACCTTCGTTCCCTCTGTGTTTGTCTGTTTTCTTTTTCCAGGGCTGCCTCAAGAAACAAGCCAAACTACACATGGTAGAGAGTCCCTAATACCTCTATGAGTAGGGAAACAAAATAACCAAACCCTCAACAAGAGAAACCAAGAGACTCCACTCAAAGATCACTTCCTGAACAGACAGGCCGTGAACAAAGAGCCCTAATACAGCAGAACTCGCAGGGGCAGAGTGTACAACAAGCTTTTGAAATTAAAAAGAGATAGAAAACTAACCAAAATGATAAAACGGAAGAACTCTCCTCCAAAGGAATTCCAGGAAGAAATGACAGCTAAAGAACTACTCAAAACAGATATAAGCAACATAACTGAACAAGAATTTAGAAAAATAATCATAAAATAAATCGCGGGGCTAGAAAAAAGCATGGAGGACATCAGAGAAACTATGACTACAAACACTATAGAGCTTAAAAATAGTTATGATGAATTAAAAAATGCCATAAATGAGATACATAATAAAATGGAGGAATGTAAACTGGTGCCACCCCTCTGGTAAATAGTGTGGAGATGCCTCAAAAAATTAACAATAGAACTTCCCTCTGACCCAATCATAGCACTGCTAGGAATTTACCCAAGGGATACAGAGGTGCTGATGCATAGGAGCACATGTACCCCAATGTTCACAGCAGCACTCTCCACAATAGCTAAAACATGGAAAGAGCCTAAGTGTCCATCAACGGACGAATGGATCAAGAAGATGTGGTTTATCTATATGTTGGAATACTCCATGGCAATGAGAAACAATGAAATCTGCCCATGTGTAGCAACATGGATGGACCTTGAGGGTGTTATGCTAAGGAAAATAAGTCAGGCAGACAAGGACACTTACCACATGTTTGCATGATTAGGAGGATTAGGAGGAAGTTAACGGAGGACCGTGGGTGAGAAGAAGGGGAGAAATAGTGGGGGAGAGGGAGAGAGGTAAACCATGAGAGGCTCTTGAATGCCGAGAACAAACTGAGGGCAGATGGGGTGGGGCAGAGGGATAGGGAGGTGATGGGCATGTAGGAGGGCACTTGTGGGGATGATCACTGGGTGTTATATGGAAACCAACTTGAAAATAACTATTTAAAAAATGAATCAATATATCTACCAGGAAATTAAGAAAGAAATACAACAAATACATGGAAGCCAATGAACTGAAAACATGACAGTCCAAAATGTCTGGGATGCAGCAAGGGTGTTTGTAAGAGGGAATTATAGAGCAATACAGGCCTAAATCAAGAAAGAGGAAAAATCTCAAACACACATCCACCTTACACCTAAAGGAGCTTGAAAGGGGGGAGGAAGTGAAGCCTAAAGACACCAGAAGAAAGGAAATTAAAAAGATTAGCGGAAATAAATGATATACAAACAAACAAAAACAGTAGAACAGATCTATAAAACTATAATCTAATTCTTAGGAAGATTAAATAAATAAAAATGATAACCCCAGAGGAGAGGGCAAGATGTTGGAGAAGTAGGGAACTCCATACACTTCACTCACACCCATATCTCACAGGAGAAGACCTAACGCCATAGGAACCCTTACAAAATCCAGAAGTTTGGGAGGAAAAAGAGACAGAGTCTGCTGAGAAAAACTTCTAGTGTGAGTGCAAACTTGGTAAGATAAAATCGGGATGGGACCGAGACAGACAGATGGAGGGATCCCCCTCTGGGGGGAATCTAGACAGGAAAGAGAGTCGCCGAAACTGGTCAAGACACTGTCCCTGTCTCTGGAGAAGAAAAATCCTCTGCTCAGAACACAGAGGGATCCAGTTTCCTGCTGTCCATCCGACCCTAGGCGGGACGCTCTCGTCCCAGGAGACCCCCAGGGAAACTGCTCCCCGCTCGCCAGCTCGACCTGGAGGGGACATGCAGCAGCCACACCTTTGTGCTTCTGGCTCGGCTGGATTGCTAGAAGGAGGAGAAGGGCTTAAAACTGGGCGATTTGCCCACGAGCTTGTGTTTCGGGGGACGGGACACAGAGGGACCCGGTTTCCTGCTCTCCAGGTGACTCTAGACGGGACGCACTCATCGCAGGCGACCCCCGGATGAAACTGCTCCTCGCTAGCCAACCCAACCTGGAGGAGGAGATGAGAGTAGCTGCTTCTGGCTCAATCCCCAGGGGGAAGCAAGAGGCTTGGGACTGCCTTGAGGGGCTCCCTTGCGAGTTTGTGTTACCGGCAATTTCAGTAGGGTGAACGGACTGGGACCTAGGATATGGGGCACAGCCCACCTTGGCTGTGCCCCAGCACAGAGAGTTTACACACCTAAGGAAGTGAGTTGCAGCACTTGGTTCAAGAAGGGACTTGAGCGCCAACACTCTTCTCCACTCAACCATCAAGGCAGGACTCCCGCGGGATGCACTGGATCAAATCACGCCCATCCCTCCTAGAGAGCTGCCCTCTTCCATTTTTTTTAATTTAGTTTTTTTTTTTAAATTATTTACTTTTCTTTACTGGATCCAGGGCAAGACCAACATGAATACACTGCCCTGATTAATTCTGGTACCGGTTTGCATAAACAGTCACATTTAATCCATTCTCTAGATGTAAATTCTACACCTACCTACCTTTTCATCTCTTTCTCTCTGGAGTAATCAGACTATATAGTTTCTCTGGATAACACCATCGTCATTTCTTTCACCTCTTCTCCAACCATATTCCACTCTTTTACTCTTTGAAAAAAGCTTCTTATTCCTTCTGCCTTCTCATTTCATTTCCAATTTCACCTCATCCCCGCTCTGTCATTTCTCTCTTTCTCTATGCTCTTCAACCAGTATTGCACACGCCCGGGTATTTATCTGTAGCTGGGAAATCTGGTTATATGCTTTAAACTGTTCTTTGTCTATTGGGTTTCTTCGTTTTTCCTATTCTTTTCTTCCTTTTTATGTATTTTTATTACTTATTATTCACCTTCCTCTTTTCTTTTTCACCTTCCCTTTTGGTTTGCGTATTTGTTGGATTTTTCTGTGCATTTCTGTGCCATTTTTCCTTCTGTGTGTTTGCTTGTCTATTTCTTTTCCAGGGCTACCTCAAGAAACAAGCCAAATACACTTAGTAAAGAGTCCCGAATACCACTATGAGTAGGAAAATAAAAAAACCAAGGTCTCAACAAGAGAGACCAAGAGATACCATTCAAAGAACACTCTGAACTGATAGGCCCTGGACAGTCAAAGAGCCTTCTTTGGTACATCAGCACTCACAGGTGCTGAGTGCATAACAAGCTTTTAAAACTAACAAGAGAGAGAAAGCTAACCAAAATGACGAAAGAAAGAGCTCTCCTCCAAAGAAATTCCAGGAATAATTGACAGCTAAAGAGCTGTTCAAAACAGATAGAAGCAACATAACTGAACAAGAATTTAGAACAATAGTCATAAAATTACTTGCTGGGCTTGAAAAAAGCATGGAGGACACCGAAAAACTATGGCTACAAACACTATGGAGCTTAAAAATAGTTATGATGAATTAAAAAATGAAATAAATGAGAGACATAATAAACTGGAGGGGTCCAATGCACGGATTGAAGAGGCAGAAAGGAGAATAAGTGATTTAGAAGGCAATTATAGAAAAAGAAGAAACAGAAAAAGAGAGATAAACTGATCTCTAAAATTTGTATGGATCCACAAAAGACCCCGAATAGCCAAAGTAATATTGAAGAAGAAAACCAAAACGGGAGGCATCACGATACCAGACTTTAGCCTCTACTGCAAAGCTATAATCAACAAGACAGTATGGTATTGGCACAAAAACAGACACATGGACCAATGGAATAAATTGAGAACTCAGATTTGGACTGAAAAGTATACAGCCAACTAATCTCTGACAAAGCAAGAAAGAGTATCCGATGGGAAAAAGACAGCCTCTTTGGCAGATGGTGTTGGGAGAACTGGACAGCAACATGCAGAAGAATGAAACTGGATCATCTTCTCACACCATACACAAAAATAAACTGAAAATTGGTAAAGGACCTGAATGTGAGACAAGAAACCATCGAAACCCTAGAGGAGAAAGCAGGAAACCTCCTTGACCTCCACCGCAGAAATTTCTTACTTGACACATCCCCAAAAGCAAAAGAATCAAGAGCAAAAATAAACTGTTGGGACCTCATCAAGATTAAAAGCTTCTGCACGACAAAGGAAACAACCCACAAAACTAATAGGCAACCAACGGAATGGGAAAAGATAGTTGCAAATGACATATCAGAAAAAGGGTTAATATCCAAAATCTATAAGGAACTCACCAAACTCCATACCCGAAAAACAAAGAATCCAGTGGAAAAAATGGGCAGAAGATATGAACAGACACCTCCAAAGAGGACATCCAGATGGCCAACAGACACCTGAAACAATGCTCAGCATCCTTCCTCATCAGGGAAATACAAATCAAAACCACACTGAGATACCACCTCACGATGGTCAATGTGGCTAAAATGAGCAAATCAGAGGACACTAGGTGCTGGCGAGGATGTGGAGAAATGGGCACCCTTCTCCAATGTTGGTGGAATGTAAACTGGTGCAGCCCCTCTGCAAAACAGTGTGGACGTTCCTCACGAATTAACAATAGAACTCCCCTATGACCCAGCAATAGCACTGCTAGGAATTTACCCAAGGGATACAGAAATGCTGATGCATAGGAGCACGTGTACCCCAATGTTCATAGCAGCACTCTCAACAAGAGCTAAAACATGGAAAGAGCCTAAGTGTCCATAAATGGAAGAATGGATCAAGAAGATGTGGTTTATCTATATGATGTAATACTACATGGCAATGAGAAACAATGAAATCTGGCCATGTGTAGCAACATGGATGGACCTTGAGGGTGTTATGCTGAGTGAAATATATCAGGCAGAGAACGACAGCTACTGTCAGTTTGCATGTATAGGAGGATTAGGAGGAACTCAACGGAGGACCATGGGGGAGAAGAAGGGGAGAAATAGTATGGGAGAGGGAGGGAAGGAAACCGTGAGAGGCTCATGAATGCTGAGAACAAACTAGGGACTAATGGGTGTGGGGAAGGCGGGTGATGGGCATGGACGAGGGCATTATGGGGATGAGCACTGGGTGTTGTATGGAAACCAACCTGACAATGAAGTATGTAAAAAAAATAAGAAAAATAAAAACATTGTACCATTTTTCTGTATTTTGTGATATTTTCAACTTTGAAAGCCTTTTGATTTGTTGTCATCTCTCTCACAATCCAATAAAGGTCGACTTTCATGCCTAAAAAAAGATAAATAAATAAAAAAGAAGAAGATAGAAAAGCCAGAATAAAAAAGTATATAATAACAGAAGACAAACAAATGACATAGAAAGAAACAAAACGGTAGAACAGATCAATAAAACCTTTATGTTGTCTTTTTCAAAAATTTAAAATTGATGTTCCCTGACCACACTAATCAAACAGAAAAGAAACAGACCCAAATAGACAATATCATGAATTTGACAGGAAAGATCACAGAAATACAATCAATTAAAAGGCGATATTATGAAAAATTATATACTGACAAATTAGGCAATTTGAAAGAAATGAATAAATTCCTAGAAACATATACACCACCAAAATTTCAAAGGGGAAGAATTAGAAAAGGAGAATTACACACCCATTGCCCTGGTAAAAATGGATGCAAAAATTCTCAACAACATTCTTGCAAATTGAATCCAATAATACATTAAAGAAATCATTTATGAGGATGGAGTCGGATTTATTCCTGGGCTGCAAGGATGGATCAATATTCACAAATGAATCAAAGTGATACATCACATCACTAAGAGAAAGGATGAGAACTAAATGATACTCAAAATAGATGCAGAAAAGCATTTGAAAAACCAGCAAGCAAGTAAGGATAGATGGAAAAACTTCAACAACATAAAGCCATATACAAAAGACGTACTGTTAATATCATCCTCAATGAGGAAGCACTGCGTGATCTTCACATAAGGTCAGGCACATGACAGGGATATCCACTCTCGCCACTTTTGTTCAACATAATGCTGGACGGCTTAACCTCATCAACCAAATAACAAAAAGAAAGAAAAGGCATATAAATTAGAAAGGAACAGGCCAAGGTTCACCCTTTGCAGATGACATGGCACTGTACATGGAAAACCCAAAAGATTCCACTAAAAATACCTCCTAGAGTTGATACAGGAATTCAGCAAAGTTGTAGGATATAAAAACAATGTCAAGTAACTGGATGTATTTCCATACACCAAAAATTAAGCAGGAAAAAGAGTCATTAAGGAATCAGAACTATTTACAATTGCACCAAAAATCATAACATACCTAGGAATAAACCTAACGAAAGATGTGAATGATTGTATGCTAACGCCTATAGAAGGTATATGAAAGAAATTAAACAAGACACGAAGAAATGGAAAAACAATCCATGGTCATGGATTGGAAAATAAATATTGTTAAAATATTAATACTATGAAAAACAATCTACACATTCAATGTGACCGTAGTCAAAATGACATCAGCATTCTTCACAAAGAAAGAACAAAGAATTTTAAAATCTGTATGAAACTAGAAAACTCCGAATAGGCCACACAATGTTGAAAAAGAAAATCAAAGCTGGAGGCTCACAATTCTAGATTTTATGCTGTAGTACAAAGCTTTAATCATCAAGAAAGTATGGTACTGGCACAAAAACAGACACATAGATGAATGGGATAGAATAGAGAACCCAGAATGGAACAACAAATATGTGGTCAAGCAATTCTCAACAAAACAGGAAAGAGTATTCAATGAAAAAGAAAACAGTGTGTTTGGGAAATGGTGCTGGAAAAACTGGATAGTGACATAAAAAAGATTGAAACTGGAACACTTTCCTACACCATACACAAAAATATATTCAAAATAGATGAAAGACTTAAGTGTAAGACAAGAAAATATCAAAATCCACAAGAAAAAACATGCATCAACTTCTTTGACCTCGACCAGAGGAACTTCTTACTAGATATGCCTCTAGAGGAAAAGAAAACAAAAGCAAAAATGAATTATTGGGACCTCATCAGGATAAAAAGCTTCTCTTGACAATAAACTATTAAAAATGTTTCAATGAAAAAAAAAAACGATAAAAATCTTCTGCACAGGAAAGGAAACATTCAACAAAACTAACTGGCAAGTGGCAGAAGGGGGAAAGATACTTGCAAATGACAAATGTGATAACAGTATCCAAAATCTTTAAGAACTTAAGAAAGTGAACACAGAAAAACAATTAATCCAATGAATGGGCAAAAGGCATGAGTAGATACTTTTCCAAAGAAGTCATCTGAATGGCTAAGAGACACATGAAAAGATGCTCAACATTACCTACCATCAGATAAATACAAATCAAAACCATGATAAGATACCACCTCACATCTGTTAGAATGGCTACAATCAATAACTCAAGAAACAAAGATGTTGGCGAGGATATGAAGAGGAACCCACTTACACTCTTGGTGGGAATGCAGAGTGGTGTGGCCACACTGGAGAACAGTTTAAGAAGTTAGCATAGAACGACCTTATGCCCCAGCAATTACTCTAGTAGGTTTTTACAGAAAGGATATAAAAATTCTGATTTAAATGGCTAAACGGGAGATGGAGATTATGTAGGTCACTTGCTGTGATGAGCACTGGGTGTTAATGTATATGATGAATCTCTAAATTGTATTCCCGAAATTAAAACTACACAATATGTTAAATAACAAAGATATAAATAAATAAATTATTCAGGCATTAAAAAATTGGGGAAAAAGACAAGGGACAAATTTTGTTACAAAAGGTCATGACTATTGGGATCTAAGGTAGTGAGTCTAACTACTTGCACTTACTTATTTTATCCTTAACTGACAGTGGACACTAATTAACAAACATACTCATGGTTACCGATTTTGGTGCCACGTGAGTGGGAACTGAAACCCCAGCTTCCCTTTCCAGGTCCTCTGTGACCACACCTCCTGGGAAGTCTGTCTAGACACCTAGCATCCACGTCCTGCCTGTGTATAGACGTCTTTTGCTCCTGGGTCAGGATTGTTCACACAGGTCTACTGTGTAGTCAGAAAGCACAGACAAGTGTCAGCTGGCATTTCTTGTACTTCCCATTCCCATTCCCAGGTTTAAGGACGCATGTTTACAATGTGCTGTCTACCGATCTACACTGCCTGACACCACCCCTGTAATCCAGTATTTGCTTCTGAAGGGAATTCTCAAACAGATGACAATTTCACTAGTGATTTACACCAAAAAATAATTGGGACCATGTGCGGGCACAATATCGGATTTTAGCTGCATGGTAAGGAGAACTTTGGTTTCATTCTTAGAAGACACAGAAGTTTATACCAGAGACAAGGACACAGGATGAATCCTCCCAGAACCAGCAGCGGACCCTCACCTTACTGAGATAGGGTACATTTCACATACAATAGAAACTGTGAAGGCATAACATCTGGAGGGAGTGACTTCAGAGGGTTGAGGAGCCACAGAGGTGGCAGGAACTTCTCTTTACCCTCAGGTGAGGGACCTCTTGAGGTGTGTCACCTGTCTACAATACGGTCAGTTTGAGGGTGGCCATGGTTCTGGTCTTACAACCCAGGGGCCAGTTTATAGGGCTGCCTCCAACCTCCACTGGCTGGTGTCCCGCGTCATCCAATCAAGGCTGCATAGAACAGCATGCACACCCTCCCCAGCAGTATTCTCTCAATGGCAATAACTCTTTACGTGTCTTTCCTATTACCTGTCTTTCTTTATGTTTCTTTCCTTACTGTTTCTCTCCACCTCATATCATTTTGGGGACATCCATGCATATCCGCCTGGATTCAATTAGACATTCAGATTCAGAGGGAGACATGGACTTCATGCAAGAAAGTGTCTGCCCAGTGATGAAGAGTTTCATTCCCCAATTCTCAGCGTATTCCATCCCACATATCTGGTGTCTTAAGGACCCCCCTATCTTCAGTTCTGAGATGTACCATTGGTAACTGCCCATCTGTGTCCTGAACTCCATCTCCAGATTCATCAACATGACAGTAATACTAAAGTCTCAAAATTAGTCTAATGTGACAAGTCCCTATGGACACATAAGATATTATACACAAGTTCAAGAATGACATAGATGACGACATCCATACTTATGTCAGAGAAATTTCACCTCCATTCCACATGACGCCCACATGTCCAGATCTCAGAATCCTCCAAAATGTCAAACCATTAAATATAAAGTGAAGTCCAAAATGTACCTAAATTTCACTACCTCTAAAACCCCAAATCTAACCATGTAAATCAGGTAGTATGAGACTGTGGGTACGTTCCATCCTGAGGTGAAACCCTCTCCATCCGTAGACCTGTATTTCTACAAAACCATTAATATTCTTCTGAATACACCTGTATGGTAACCATAACATAGCGTATAGTGACATTTCTATTCCAGAAGAAATACGGTGCAATTTAGAAGTACATCACCACATGAACAGACACTTCTACAAAGAGGATATCCAGATGGCCAAAAGACACATGAAATGTACTTAGCATCCCTCCTCATCAGGGAAATACAAATCAAAACCACACTGAGATACCACCTCATGCCGGTCAGAGTGGCTAAAATGAGCAAATCAGAGAACTCGAGATGCTGGCGAGGATGTGGAGAAACGGGCACCCTCCTACACTGTTGGTGGGAATGTAAACTGGTACAGCCCCTCTGGAAAACAGTGTGGAGGTTCCTCAAAAAATTAACAGTAGAACTCCCCTATGACCCAGCAATAGCACTGCTAGGAATTTACCCAAGGGATACAGAAGTGCTGATGCATAGGAGCACATGTACCCCAATGTTCATAGCAGCACTCTCCACAATAGCTAAAACATGGGAAGAGCCTAAGTGTCCATCAACAGATGAATGGATCAAGAAGATGTGGTTTATCTATACCATGGAATACTACATGGCAATGAGAAACAATGAAATCTGGCCATGTGTAGCAACATGGATGGACCTTGAGAGTGTTATGCTGAGCGAAATAAGTCAGGCAGAGAAGGACAAATACCATATGTTTGCACGTATAGGAGGATTAGGAGGAACTTAACGGAGGACCGTGGGGGAGAAGAAGGGGAAAAACAGTTTGGGAGGGAGGGAGGCAAACCATGAGAGACTCTTGAATGCTGAGAACAAACTGAGGACTAATGGGAGTGAAGGGAAGAGAAGGGGAGTGATGTGCATTGAGAAGGGCACTTGTGGGGATGAGCACTGGGTGTTATATGAAAACCAACTTGACAATAAACTATTTTACAAAAATAAAAATAAAAATAAATTTTTTAAAAAAGAAGCATCACCAACAGGAAGCGATTTGATTACCAATCTGGGAAAACTCGTTAGGTTCAAAGCCAGGTTGTTTTCAACTTCAAATTTTCTCTGGGATTGACACTTCCTTTTTCTAAACCAGACACATGTTTGAAGGTGAGCACATTTATCACAGTTTCATGAAAGTAATATTTCTGAGTTGAAATATCTTTCAAATGTTTTCTCAATTATTAAATAAAAAGTTCTTCTGACTCTTGCCAGCTGATAAAATTGTTTCTCACCAATGACTACAGGAAATACACCTGGAGATTTATAAGCAAGGAACAGAATAAGTGATCAACTACAGGAGATACACAGGAGGAGTCATCCTGTGAACAGGAGGGTCTGCAGTGCTCATGGTGGAAGGGTCTCACACTTGCATGCTGGATCAGTTAGGAGGGAGAAATGCATCCCTATATTTCTCAGGGGGCTATGAAACAACGGGAGCATACAGACCGCCAGGGGGCGATCACAACCACCAGCGGGAACTCAGTAACTAGGGAGCTCATGATCCAGGAAAACAGGGTGGTTGAAGGCTAGCTCCTCTCAAGGAATTTCAGATCCAGGCTCTGCACACTTCTGACATGAACACAGGAAAGAGTTTGTAAAAGTGGTGGAAACACATACGTGTCCTCCCTGTTTGAATGAACCATCATAATGGGAATACCAAACTTGTCCAGGGTCAGGCACTGGGATAAATCTATCTTTGACCATTGTCATTAAACGAGAGTTAAGAAGAACAAAGAAACCCATTTCATAGATGAAGTAATATTTTTAATTAACATCATCCTTACTGATATCGGGTGTTTTGCTTTCAACATATTTTTTTAATGTTTTTTTTTAATTTCAAGGAGAGAGAGAGAGAGACAGCGTGAGCAGGGGAGGGTCAGAGAGAGAGGGAGTCACAGACTGAAACAGGCTCTAGGCTCCGAGCTGGCAGTCAGCACAGAGCCCGACGCGGGGCTCGAACCCACGAACCGCGAGATCATGACACGAGCAAAAGTCGGACGCTTAACCAACTACGCCACCTGGGCGCCCCATGCCTTCAATATGTTTTAAATCAACCATTTTAACTGTATTGAGGCTCTCTGTTTTTAATTTTTGTTGATTTTTTCCTTAAATAGTTCATTGTCGAGGGGGGGCAAGATGGCGGAGAAGTAAGGAGCTCCGTACTTGCACTCGCACCCATACATCACAAGAAAAGATCTGAAGCCATTGGAAACCTTACAAAACCTGAGAGACTGCCAGAAAAAGGATGCAGAATCCCCTGAGAGAGCCTTCTAACGTGAGTGCGAACCGGGGAAGATAAAATGGGGCCGGGATCGGAGACTCCAGGGTCGGAGGCGATCCCCCTCTACCCTCTATGGGGAGTGAGAGGGGAAAAGGAGAGAGTCCGAGACAGAAAAACCTCCGCTCGGGGGGGAAAAAAACCTCCGCTCAGTGCATAGAAAGACCGTACTTGCCAAATACCTGCACACCAGGTTCCCTCGCGCCAACTGGTCCTGGGGGAGGCTGAGCACACAAACTGCTTCTTTGTGCCGCACCTGGACGTTGGATTTCAGAGCGGCGGGGCGCCTGCCGCCATTGTAGATCCAGGGCGGCTGGGACCCCTGAAAGAGCCGCGCAGACAAAGGGTGTCCGTGCTCCTGGCTGGCTGGAACTCGAGAGGGAAGGCAAAGAGCTAAAAACTGGGAAATTTGCCTGTGAGTTCATGTTTCGGGTGACGAGCCATAGAGAGACCCGGTTTTCCTCACTCCAGCGGGCTCGGGCTACGCGGACCCGGCAGGAAAGCCCACGCGCATGCGCGCCAGCCCCACCCAGAGAAGGAAGCAGCGATTCTGACTCCACCCCCAGAGCTCAGCAGGGAGCCTGGAATAGCCCAAGGGGTTTGGCTGGGAAGCCGTGTCTAAGGCAATTTCAGCGGGGCACGTGGACTGGGATTTGGAGATTGGAACTGGCCTGGGTTGAAGAGTGCAACCAACTTCGGCTGCGTCCCCGGAACGGGGAGTTGACACGCCAAAAAAAAAAAAAAAAAAAGCGAGCTGCAGCGCGGGGTTCAAGAAGGGACTGGAGCACCCTCACTCTCCTCCCCACAACCGCCAAGGCAGACCCCCCGCCTGAGGCATCGGATCCCGCCACGACCATCCCTGCCTGAGAGGTGTCCTCCTCCCTTTTTTTTTCTCTTTCTTTTTTCCTTTTTTTTTTCCTTTTTTGGTTTTTTTTTCCTTTTTTTCTTCTTTCTTTTTTTTCCCTTTCTTTTCTCTTTTTTTCTTCTTCTTTCTCTTTTCTCGCTTTTTTCCCCAAAACACTGACCTGATTAACTCTGGTCGCCAGCTTGCTTAAACAATCACAACAAGTCCATTCTGTAAATGTAAATTCTACACCTACCGGCCTTTTCAGCTATTTCTCTCAGGAGTAATTAGACTATATAGTTTCTCTGGATAATTCCAGCATCCTTCTCTCACCCATCCAACCATATTCTACCCTTTACCTCTTTGAAAAAAGCTTCTTATCCCTTCTGTCTGTTCATTCTATTTCCAAATCTGCCTCGTCTCACCCTGCCTTCTCTCTTTTTCTCTCTGCTCTCTACCAGCACTGCATACACACGGCTATTTAACTGTAGCTGGGAAATCCAGGTATATGCTTTAAACCGTTCTTTGTCCATCGGTTTTCTTCTTTTTTCCTTTTCTCTTCCCCTTTTTGACCCTTTTATGTATTTTAGGCTCTCTATTATTCGCCCTCCCTCCTCCGTCTTTTCTATTAACTTCTTCGTTTTCCCTCTCGCTTTGCATGTTAGTTGAATTAGCCTGTGCGTTTGTGTGCTCCACTCCCTGTGTGTTTGTCTGACTGTTTTCTTTTCCAGGGCTACTTCAAGAAACAAGCTAGAGTACACAAGGTGAAGAGTCCCAAATATCACTACGAATAGGAAAATAAAATAACTAAGGTCTCAACAAGAGAGACCGAGGGATACCAATCAAAAAACAATCTCTGAAAGGATAGGCCCTGGAAAGTCAAAGAGTTTTCTTGGATATAGCAGCGCTCATAGAAACAGAGAGCATAACAGGTCTTTAAAACCAACAAGAGCCGGAAAGCTAACTAAAATGACGAAACGAAAGACCTCTCCTCCAAAGAAACTCCAGGAAGAAATGACAGCTAATGAACTGCTCAAAACAGATATCAGCAGCATAAGTGAACAAGATTTTAGAATAATAATGGTAAAATTAATAGCATGGCTTGAATAAAACATAGGTGACATCAAAGAAACTATGGCTACAGACAGAATGGAAAATAAAAATAGGCATGAAGAATTAAAAAATGCGATAAATGAGATCCATAATAAATTAGAGGCCTCCAATGCACGGCTTGAAGAGGCAGAAAGGAGAATAAGTGATTTAGAAGACACAATTATAGAAAAACAAGAAGATGACAAAAAGAGAGACAAACTGATCCAGGAACAGGAAAGAAGAATTCGAGAGCTCAGCGATACAGTCAAACGCAACAATATCCATATCATAGGAATCCCAGAAGAGGAAGAGAGAGGGAAAGGTGCTGAAGGAGTCCTGGAACAAATTATAGCAGAGAACTTCCCCGACCTGGGGAAGGAAGTCAATGTGGAAATATAAGAGGCTCAGAGGACTCCCCTCAGACGTAACTTGAATCGATCTTCTGCACGACATATCATCATAAAAATGGCAAAATACAAGGACAAAGAGAGAATTTTGAAAGCATCTAGGGAGAAAAGGGCCCTCACATACAAAGGGAAACCTATCAGAGCGGTGAAGACCTATCTACTGACACTTGGCAGGCCAGAAAGGAATGGCAGGAGATCTTCAATGTGATGAGCAGTAAAAATATGCAGCCAAGAATCCTCTATCCAGCAAGCCTGTCATTCAAAATAGAAGGAGAGATAAAAACCTTACCAAATAAACAGAAATTGAAAGAATTTGTCACCATGAAGCCAGCCCTACAAGAAATCCTGAGGGGATGCTCTGAAGGAAAGGTTGCAAGGAACAAAGATACCAGAGACACCACCACAGACATGAACCCTACAAAAGATACAAAGACTCTAAACCCACATATTTCAATAATAACACTGAATGTAAATGGGCTGAATGCTCCAATCAAAAGACATAGGGTAGCAGAATGGATTAAAAACCAAAATCCATCTATATGCTGTCTAGAAGAAACTCATTTTAGACTGGCAGATACCTTCAGATTAAAAGTAAGGGGATGGAGAAATATATATCATGCTACAGGAAATCAAAAGAAAGCCGGAGTAGCGATACTTATCAGACAAACTGGACTTTTAAATTAAAGACAATCACAAGAGATGAAGAAGGGCACTACATAATAATTACAGGGTCCATCCATCAGGAAGAACTCAATCATAAATGTCTACGCACCGAATATGGGAGCACCTAAATATCTAAAACAATTAATCACAAACAGAAACAAGCTTATAGATAAGAATATGCTAATAGCAGGGGACTTTAATACCCATTTACAGCAATGGATAGGTCAACCAGACAGAAAATCACTAAAGAAATAATGGACTTGAAAGATACATTGGACCAGATGGACCTGACGGATATATTTAGAACTTTACATCCTGAGGCCAGGGAATTACTTTCTTCAAGTGCGCATGGCACATTCCTCCAAAGATAGATCACATACTGGGACATAAAGCAGCCCTCAATAAATATAAAAAGAATAGATCATACCATGCACACTGTCAGATCACAATGCTTTGAAACTTGAAATCAATTACAGGAAGAAGTCTGGAAAACTTCCAAAAACATGGAGGTTAAAGAACAGCCTTCTAAAGAATGAATGGGGAAATCAGGCAATTAGAGATGAAATTAAAAAATATATGGAAACAAATGAAAATGAAAACACAACAATTCAAAATGTATGGGATGCGGCAAAGGCAGTCTTCAGAGGAAAATACATTGCTCTCCAGGCCTATTTCAAGGGATTAGAAAAAGCGCAAGTCCAAAATCTAACAGCTCACCTAAAGGAACTAGAGGCAGAGCAACAAGAACGCCCGAAACCCAGTAGAAGAAGAGAAATAGTAAAAATCAGAGCAGAAATAAACAACATAGAGACCAAAGAAACAATTGAACAGATCAATGAAACCAAGAGTTGGTTTTTTGAAAAAGTAAACAAAATTAACAAACCTCTAGCCAGACTTATCCAAAAGAAAAGAGAGAGCACCCAAAGAGACAAAATTATGAATGAAAATGGACTTATTACAACCAACCCCTCAGAAATACAAGCAATTATCAGGGAATACTATGAAAAATTATACGCCAACAAATTGGACAACTTAGAAGAAATGGACAAATTCCTAAACACACACTCACTACCAAAATTCACACGGGAAGAAATAGAATACCTGAACAGACCCATAACAAGTGAAGAAATTGAATCAGTGATCAAAAATCTCCCAACAAATAAGAGCCCTGGACCTGATGGCTTCCCTGGGGAATTCTACCAGACATTTAAAACAGAATTAATCCCAATTCTTCTCAAGCTACTCCAAAAAATAGAAAGCGAAGGAAAACTCCCGGACTCATTTTATGAAGCCAGCATCACACTGATTCCCAAGCCAGACAGAGATCCAGTAAAAAAAGAGAACTACAGACCAATATCTTTGATGAATATGGATGCAAAAATTCTAAACAAGATCCTTGCAAATCGAATCCAGCAGCATATCAAAAGAATCATCCACCAAGATCAAGTGGGATTCATTCCTGGGTTCCAGGGCTGGTTCAATATTCGCAAATCAATCAATGTGATACATCATATCAATAAAAGAAAAGATAAAAACCATATGATCCTGTCAATAGATGCAGAAAAAGCATTTGACAAAATACAGCATCCCTTTTTAATAAAGACTCTCGAGAGAGTTGGGATAGAAGGAACCTACTTAAACATCATCAAAGCCATCTATGAGAAGCCTTCAGCTAACATCATCCTCAACGGGGAAAAACTCAGAGCTTTCCCCGAGATCAGGAACACGGCAGGGATGTCCACTCTCACCACTGTTGTTTAACATAGTGCTGGAAGTCCTAGCATCAGCCATCAGACACCAAAAGGAAATAAAGGGCATCAGAATTGGCAAAGAGGAAGTCAAACTTTCACTCTTCGCAGATGACATGATACTCTACATAGAAAACCCGACAGACTCCACCAGATGCCTACTAGAACTGATCCAAGAATTCAGCCAAGTTGCAGGGTACAAAATCAACGTAGAAAAATCGGTTGCATTTTTATACACCAACAATGAAGCAACAGAAAGAGAAATCAAGAAACTGATCTCATTCACAATGGCACAAAAAACCATAAAATACCTCGGAATAAACCTAACCAAAGATACAAGAGATCTGTATGAAGAAAACTATAGAAAACTTATGAAGGAAATTGAAGAAGACACAAAGAAATGGAAAAACATCCCATACTCATGGATAGGAAGAATAAATATAGTTAAGATGTCATTACTACCTAAGGCACTCTATACATTCAATGCAATTCCAATCAAAATTGCACCAGCATACTTCTCAAAACTAGAACAAACTATCCAAAAATTTGTATGGAACCACAAAAGACCCCGAATAGCCAAAGTAATCCTGAGAAATAAAACCAAAACGGGAGGTATCACCATCCCAGACTTTAGCCTCTACAACAAAGCTGTCATCATCAAGACAGTATGGTATTGGCACAAAAACAGACACATAGACCAATGGAACAGAATTGAGAACTCGGAAGTGGACCCAAAAGTATACAGCCAACTAATCTTTGACAAAGCAGGAAAGAATATCCAATGGCAAAAAGACAGCCTTTTTAACAGATGGTGTTGGGAGAACTGGACAGCAACATGCAGAAGAATGAAACTAGATCATTTTCTCACACCATGCACAAAAATAAACTCAAAATGGATAAAGGACCTGAACGTGAGACAGGAAACTATCAACACCCTAGAGAAGAAACCAGGAAACAACCTCTTTGACCTCAACCGCAGCAACTTCTTACTTGACACATCCCCAAAAGCAAGGGAATCAAGAGCCAAAATAAACTGTTGGGACCTCATCAAGATTAAAAGCTTCTGCACAGCAAAGGAAACAACCAAGAAAATTAATAGGCAACCAACGGAATGGGAAAAGATAGTTGCAAATGACATATCAGATAAAGGGTTGATATCCAGAATCTACAAGGAACTCACCAAACTACACGCCCGAAAAACAAACAACCCAGTGAAGAAATGGGCAGAAGATATGAACAGACACTTCTCCAAAGAGGACATCCAGATGGCCAACAGACACATGAAACGATGCTCAGCATCGCTCCTCATCAGGGAAATACAAATCAAAACCACACTGGGATACCACCTCACGCCAGTCAGAGTGGCTAAAATGAGCCAATCAGAGAACTCTAGATGCTGGCGAGGATGTGGAGAAACGGGCACCCTCCTACACTGTTGGTGAGAATGTAAACTGGTACAGCCCCTCTGGAAAACAGTGTGGAGGTTCCTCAGGAAACTAACAATAGAACTCCCCTAGGACCCAGCAATAGCACTGCTAGGAATTTACCCAAGGGATACAGAAATGTGATGCATAGGAGCACATGTACCCCAATGTTCATAGCAGCACTCTCCACAATAGCTAAAACATGGAAAGAGCCTAAGTGTCCATTAACAGATGAATGGATCAAGAAGATGTGGTTTATCTATACCATGGAATACTACATGGCAATGAGAAACAATGAAATCTGGCCATGTGTAGCAACATGGATGGATGTTGAGGGTGTTATGCTGAGCGAAATAAGTCAGGCAGAGAAGGACAAATATCATATGTTTGCACGTATAGGAGGATTAGAAGGAACTTAACTGAGGAACAAGGGGGAGAAGAAGTGGGGAAAGGGTGGGGGAAAGGGAGAGAGGCAAACCATGAGAGACTCTTGAATGCTGACAAAAACTGAGGACTGCTGGATGTGGGGGGGAGGGGGGGATGGGCATGGAGGAGGACACTTGTGGGGATGAACACTGAGTGTTATGTGGAAACTAATTTGACAATAAACTATTTGTAAAAAAAAAAAAGTTCATTGTCAAGTTGGTTTACATATATTTATTGATTTTTAAGAGACTGAGACAGACAGAGTGTGAGCAGGGAAGGTGCAGAAAGAGATGGAGACACATAATCTGAAGGAGGCTCCAGGCTCCAAGCTGTCAGAACAGAGATTGACGAGAGGCTAGAACTCATAAACTGTGAGATCATGACTTGAGCCAAAGTCAGACACTTAACCAACTGAGCACCCAGGCGCCTCTTATTGAGGCTTTCCATTGAGGTGCACATACAGTTCATGTGTAAATGAGCTCTTGTGGTTGTAGAAAACCCTGGCATCCCCATCA
This sequence comes from Proteles cristata cristata, assembly GCA_017311185.1. Taxonomy (NCBI): domain Eukaryota; kingdom Metazoa; phylum Chordata; class Mammalia; order Carnivora; family Hyaenidae; genus Proteles; species Proteles cristata. The sequence goes on from JAESUZ010003178.1 coordinate 204,282, forward strand.
GCTCTATAAGTCTCTGGCAGGGCTTCTCACTATCTCCAATCCGTGTGACAGAACAGACCTGGCTTCCACAAGTCACTCTGCTGGGACCTCTAGAAGGTCAGGAACCTGCAAACCTCACTGGGATGTCCAGCCTTGTCCTGCACGTGGTTCAGGGGGCAGGTGAGTCCCATGGTCAGGAGCACAGGTCCAGATCCTGGGACGACTCTCACACACATGTTCTCTTGGACACTCACACACTACCTCTCTGCTACAGTGCATCTGTCTACCTGTACAGTAGTGGTAAATTGATTCCTATCTCACATGTTTTCAGTGCACATGTGAAAATAAGGATTATCATGGGTATTAAATAATCACAGCAGCAAAATCACCAAACAGTAAATCAGAATGTCCTGAAAGATATTGTGGCACCAAACAATTTCCTATCCCTTAGACCTACTCAGGTCACTGATTTCTTAAGGACTCTCCTTGGAAAATGTACTATACAGTGAGAGGACATCAGTCTGCTGATTAAACCACCATCCTTGAAACTGCAGCGGGGATAGGAGCCCCAATCCCAAGATTCCCGAGTGTTTACATTCAGAGATCAGGACGGAACACAGACATCTCACCATTGAGTTTGGGGTCACTTTGGTTTTCCTTGTTTCTATTTTCAACAGTAATTCGTGATGAACAAGAACAAGAGGCACAGAGTATATAAGTGGATATGAGAGAGAGAAACAGTGGATGTGTGACAGTTTCCTGACGCGTCTGCACGTGTCCTGTGTTGGGTGCAGCTGGGAGAGTCTGTGGGAGACCTGATGAATCCTGGCGAGGAGGGGGTCCCTGAGACTCTCCTGTGCAGCCTCTGAATTCGCCTTCAATGGCTAATGGATGAGATGGGTTACCAGACTCCAAGGAAGAGGCTGAATGGGAGTCTACATATGTGTACGGAATAAGGTAAGGGTCAAAAGTCATTTCTGTACTCACTGATATTGAACACTATTTCTGAAAGAAGCCATTCTTTCTCTACTGTTTATTCTATGAAATCTCCAGGAAGATTTACTGACTGCATCTGGACACATTTCGTTCTGGGTTCCATAATCTGCTCCGTTGGCCTATGTGTCTGAGTTTATGCCAGCAGCACACAGTTGTAGTTAATGGACCTCTGCAATATACTTAGAAAGAAGGAAGTGTGATGTCTCCAAGTTTGTTCTTCTTTTCCATGGTTATTTTCTCACTTCCATGTGCTTTGTGGTACCATAAGGATTTCTCAGAAAAGTTCATTGGTATTTTATTAATTCAATTCACATTAGAAATTATTAGAAGAGATAAATGGAATAAAGAGTATAAGAATACAAAAACTGACAAGATTGAAATTGGTATCTGGAAAGTAAGTGAGATTTAAAAAGCATCTGTACTATGAAGGTAAAACTAAAAAAAAATATACAATCAGAATTAAGGAGAGGACATACTGATACCAAAGAGGTGAAAACAACAAGAGAAAATACTTAGGTAATTATTCACCTACAATTAGATAACCAAGGGCAATTATGAAATTTTTAGAGTTACACAGTCTCTCAAGACTGTTCATGAAGAAATAGAAAATTAGCAGAATGAAAATGATACGAAGATTGAATCCATAATCTAATCTTCCTCCCCTGAAAAATAAGTCAGCTTAGTACCAGAGCGCTTTATCTATCAATTGTGTCAGAATTTAAAGATTTAATGCGAAATGCTTCTCAGACTCTTACCAAAAACTCAAAAGGAAGGTGCCCCAACAATACCATGGTCATCCGTACTGTGAGGTGAAATCTAAAGACACCACGGGAAGAAAACTAAAGGCCAATATCTCAGATGGACGTACATGCAAAACTCCCAGCATAGTGAATGCACCAGCACGTGGGAAGGATCATATGAAATAGGGTGATTCATGCCTGGGATTCGAGGATCCTTCACCATACACAAATCTGTATGTGTGAGACCCTGCATTAACAGAGACAGGGATTGATTCTACATCACCATCTATTGATATATAAAAACTTTAGACAAAATTTAAAAAAAAGGTCATTGTTAAAAAATCTAAACTGAGGAAAAGAAAGAAATTACCTCGAGAACATAGTGGCCACATATGGAAAGCCCACACCCGACAGCATATTCAACAGTGAAAAACTGAAGCCTTTCCTGTCACATCAGGAGCCAGGCAAGGATACTCATACATCGCATGGTATTCCATATAGTAACACGAAGGAGAATAAAATATGCCATCCAAGGTATATCTTCTTCTCACATTGATTATTTAGATGAAAGTCACTTGAATAACAGTCAGTCCAAAGACACTGTGTCCATCCTTGTCCCCCTGAGAGCACGAAATATATCTCCCCTGGGAAAGTTCCCTTCCATGAAGAACCATCCTTAGCGCCAGAAATGGGAGCTTAGCCCTGAGAAGGCTGTGCAAACAAGCCTTGCTACTTCCTCAGCAATTGAGTAGACTGAACCCAAATCTATGTTGTGTCAACTCTTCACAAATCCATTGTTTTGTTTTCTAAAAGACACAATTGTCACGTATTTTGTTCATCCTCTGGGTGTCATGTTATTAGGAAGCTCATGCACATGCAAAATAAAGTTTATTTTCTTCTGTAGATATGTCTTATGTCAATTGAATTATTAGACCAGACAGAGAACACAGGAGCAGAAAAGGAAAAAGCTTTCTGCTCCACAACTTGAAGATGTACCCATGAAAATTAGGTAAGAAAACGAAATAAAGACATGTAAATCAGTAAGAGAGAAGAAAATTATTTGTTTGAGGATCACATGATCGTATATATAGTAAAACGTTAGACACTCCACAAAAAAATATTAGAATGAATTAACATACTCAGAAAAATTTCAGAATACTAAATTAACATACGATATATGTTATATTTCCACACACTGAAAAGAAAATATATGAAAAAAATAACAATATCAATTTTCATCAACAATTTAAAATGGCAAAAAATGGAGCACCTGGGTGGCTTTATTGGTTAACTGCATGCTGTTCATTTTGGCTCAGGTCATGATCTCATGGTTCCTGAATTTAATCCCAATTGTTTAATCGCATCAGTGCAGAACCTGTTTGGGATTCTCTGTCCCCCTCCCTCTCTCTGGTCTCTCACTCCCTCTCCCTCTGTCATGCAAAAATAAACACACATTAAAATTAAATTGCACAAAGTAAAGTCTTTAGGATTAAATTTCTCTCAAAAGTAAAATATTAGCGTACTAAACATGACCTGCTTGGAGAAAGATATGTACAAAGGCGAACACAGCTGCAAAGATAAATGTGTTCACAGATAGAATTCTTCATATGTCACAGCACCTTCTACACAGAGTGATCTAAAAGTGCCTCCCAAACATTGTTTTTAACTTTCAAAGAAGCAAATCTAAATCTACAGCTTCATATACAGAAAGAGGGTATGCAAATAGGGCGCTGCCTGTGCTGATTAAACCAGCCCAGCCCTGACCCTGCAGCTGGGAGAGGAGCCCCAGCCCGGGAGTCCCAGGTGTTCCCATTCTGTGATCAGGACAGAACACAGACATCTCACCATGGACTTTGTGCTTGGCTGGGTTTTCCTTGTTGCTGTTTTAAAAGGTAATTCAAAGTGAACAAGAGTCACTGAGTGTATGAATGGATGTGAGTGAGAGAAACACGAGATGTGTGACAGTTTCCTGACCAGGATGTCTTGTGTCTGCAGGTGTCCAGTGTGAGGAGCAGCTGGTGGAGTCTGGGGGAGGCCTGGTGAAGCCTGGAGGGTCCCTGAGACTCTCCTGTGCAGCCTCTGGATTCACCTTCAGTAACTTCTACATGTACTGGGTCCGCCAGGCTCCAGGGAAGGGGCTGGAGTGGGTTGCATACATTTATAGTAGTGGAAGTAGCACAAGCTACGCAGACTCCGTGAAGGGCCGATTCACCATCTCCAGAGACAACGCCAAGAACACAGTGGATCTGCAGATGAACAACCTGAGAGTCGAGGACACGGCCACGTATTTCTGTGCGAGAGACACAGTGAGGAGTAATCAGGGTGAGCCCAGACACAAACCTCCCTGGAGACGGGGATCAGCACCACCAGGGGGCGCACATTATGCACAGTTCTGGTGTGTATTCCCAGGAGCAGGGACAGATGGAAGTTACAGGCAGGTTTCCTGTCAGGGTCTGGGGCTTCCTTTCCACACAGCAGTTTCCCCCAGGGAGCCTCTCTGGACACGCGATTCTGTGCTTACCTATTCACTCTCCAAATTAGAAACTTTGTTGCCCTAAGAAGACTACACTAACATGCACAAAGACACAGTTGCTTGCACTTGTTTACTCCTGTCCCTAAATATGAATAAATCACAGATACCCTGATGCACATCAGCTGAACGTTTACAGGCGTCCCAGATGCATTCAGTGTGCAGCCAGGATCATAAAATCCACAGAGAGTCTCATTACCTCACCCAGCTCTCATCCCAATCAAACATGACACTTCATTCATGGCACTTTGCTACTCAGGACTTTAAATGAGTTACAGCCTTATTCAATTACTCTGAACAAGAACCTTCCTGGACGTTACAGGCAGGTTTCCTGTGAGGGTCTGGGGCTTCCTTTCCAGACAGCAGTTTCTCCCAGGGAGGCTCCCTGGACCCCTGATTCTGTGCTTACCTATTCTTGTCCACAATAAGACAAATATACTAACAGGCACAAAAGAAACAGATGCTTACACTTCCTTGTTCATGTACCTAAATACAAGTTATTTACAGATATTCTGATGCACATCACACAAAGCTTTACAGGATTTCAGATGCACACACTGCATCACAGAACCATCCAGCTCAACGTGCACTCTTGCTAGAAGCAACATAAAGTGTATGCTGGACGTGAGGTTACAGAGACATCAAAAATTGAAACAACAGATGACAGACTCCTGGTGGAGTCATTGTCTGAACCATTCTCACAACATCGACTGTAACGGAAAGCACAGAAGCACTGGGACTCTCACCAGGTGGTGGTGTTGAGATGGAATCTGAAGATCACACACACACACACACACACACACACACACACACACACAAGGGTATAAAACCTTCATCACCTTTATATTCATGTCTATTGAGAGAAGGGCAGGGCTGTCAACAGGTCATAAATGCTTGGATAGAGTCAGGAATGGACACTGGCTCAGGGAATATTTGTGGGTCATTGGGGAGGAGGTCCTGCTCCCAGGAGGGGCTTTTGTGGAGACAGACTCCCACCTGTATCAATAGATGGAGAACCCATGGTTTCCTGTTGGACTTCCCATGTGTGGGGCAGGAGGAGACGAGGGAATCAGGAGGGTCAGGAGCTGGAAAGAACAATCCACACTCACAATGTGTTGACTAATCCACTAAACATGGATGAAAACTGGGAGAAGAAAAGAGAGAAATGTCTATTCCAAGTAGAAAATGTTCTTAATCCTTGGAAAGTGAAACTAATGATTCATGTAAACAAGCACAAATAAATAGCATGATAAAAGAAGTGGACTGAGGTCTTACTCAGAGTGTAGGCTGGAAGCCATCCACTCCCGAGAAGCACCAGCATGCTCTGAAGGTCTTGGGTTCACTGTGTACACGAAAGACTAGTGGCTTCTACTCGATCCATGGGAAACAATCTTATTGAGAAGAATGCGCTAATAGCAGGAGAGTTTAATACTCCACTTACAGCAATGGATAGATCAACTACACAGATGAGCACCAAAGGAACAATGGACATGAACAACACATTGGACCAGATAGATTTGACAGATTTAGAATCCGACATCCTGAGGCCATGGAATTCACTTTCTTCTCAAGTGCACATGGCACATTCTCCAAGAGAGATCACATATGGTTCATAAAGCATCCCTCAATAAATATAAAAGAATTGGAGAGGGAGGCAAGATGGCGGAGAAGTAGGGCCCTCCCTACATTTCCCTCGCCCCATCTCTCATATGGAGAAGGCCGGAAGCCATAGGAACCTTACAGAATCCAGGAATTTTGGAAGAACAGGACACAGAGTCCACTGGGAAAACCTTATAGGGTGAGTGCAAACTGGGGAAGATAAAATCGGGCCGGGACCGGAGACATAGAGGGAAGGGGGATCCTCCTTTGAGGGGGGGCTGCACTGAGTCTAGAGGGGAAAGAGAGTGGCCGAAACTGCTCAAGACGCTGTCCCTATCACTGGAGAAGAGAAAAATCTCCGCTCAGGACATAGGGGGATCCATTTTCCTGCTGTCCAGCTGTCCCTAGGTGGGACGCATTCATCCCAGATGACCCTGGGAGAAACTGCTTCTCGCTCACCAGCTCAAGCTGGAAGGAACGCGGCGGCCCCTGAGCTGCGCCTTTGTGCTTCTGGCTCAGCTGGATCCCCGGGGGGAAGGCGAGAAGCTTGAAACTGCTCTGAGAGGCTCGCCTGCGAGTTTATACTTCAGGCAATATCAATGGGGCACATGAACTGAGATCTAGAAAAGAGGCCTGGCTGGGGATATAGAGAACGGCCCACCTTGGCTACGCCCCTGGCACACGGTTATCACACCCAAAAGAGTGAATTGCAACACTTGGTTCGAGAAGAGACTGGGGCGCCGCCACTCTTCTCCCCACAACCGCCAAGGCAGGACTCCCACGGGACACACGGACCAAACCACGCCCATCCCTGCTAGAGAGCAGCCCTCTTTTTATTTTTATTTATTTATTTTTTTTACCAGAACGGGGGCAAGAGCAGCATGATGCGCTGCCCTGATTACTTCTGGTCGCTGGCTCGCTTAGTCACATTTAACCCATTCTCTAGGTGTAAATTCTACACCTCCACCGCTACCTTTTTAGCTCTTTCTCTCTGGAGTAATCATACTATGTAGTTTTTCTGAGTAGCATTATCGTCATTTCTTTTGCCCCCTCTCCAACCACATTCTCCTCTCTCTCTGAAGTAAGCCTCTTATTCCTTCTGCCTGCTCATTTCATTTCCAAATTTGCTTCCTCCCCACCCTGTCCTTTCTCTCTTTGTGTATGCTCTTCCACCAGCACTGCATGCATTTGGCTATTTATTTGTAACTGGGATTCTGGTTCCATGATTTAGACTGTCCTTTGTCTATAGGGTTTTTTCTTTTTACTTTTCTTTTCTCCTTTTTTTCATATATTTTAATTTTTATTATTCGTCTTCCCTCAATTCTCTCTTTTTTTTTTTTTTGTATATGTCCCTTCCTTTTTCTCTTTTTCTTTTTCCCTTTCGGTTTGCATGCTTGTTGGATTTGTCTGTGTGATTGTGTGCATTTGTTCCCTGTGTGTTTGTCTGTCTGGTTTTTTTACCAGGGCTATCTCAAAACACAGGCAAAGTACACATGGTGGAGAGTCCAAAATATCATTATGAGTAGGAAAATGAAATAACCAAGGTCTCAACAAGAGAGACCAAGAGACGCCATTCAAAGAACACTTTATGAACGGACAGGCCCTGGACAGTCAAAGAGCCTTCTTGGGTACAGCAGCACTCACAGGTGCAGAGTGCACAACAAGCTTTGAAAACTAACAAGGGATAGAAAGCTAACCAAAATGACGAAAGGAAAGAGTTCTCCTCCAAAGAAATTCCAGGAAGAATAGACAGCTAAAGAACTGCTCAAAACAGATATAAACAATCTAACTGAACAAGAATTTAGAACAATAGTCATAAAATTAATCACTGGGCTTGAAAAAAGCATGGAAGACATCAGAGAAACTATTGCTACAAAGACTATTGAGCTCAAAAATAGTTGTGATGATTTACAAAATACTATAAATGAGATACATAATAAAATGGATGTGTCCAATGCACGGATTGAAGAGGCAGAAAGAGAATAAGTGATTTAGAAGACACAATTATAGAAAAAGAAGAAGCTAAGAAAAAGAGAAATAAACTGACCCAGGAACATGAAAGGAGAGTTCGAGAGCTCAGCGATGCAGTCAAATGGAATAATATCCGTATCATAGGAACTCCAGAAGAGGAAGAGAGAGGGAAAGGTGCTGAAGGAGTCCTTGAACAAATTATACCAGAGAACTTCCCCAGTCTGGGAAAGGAGACAGACATTGAAATCCAAGAGGCACAGAGTACTCCCCTCAGATGTAACTTGAATTGATCTTCTGCACGACATATCATAATGAAACTGGAAAAATACAAGGACAAAGAGAGAATTTTAAAGGTAGCTAGAGAGAAAAGGGCCCTAACATACAAAGGGAAACATATCAGAGTGGTGACAGACCTATCTATTGAAACTTGGCAGGCCAGAAAGGAATGGCAGGAGATCTTCAATGTGATGAATGGAAAAAATATGTAGCCAAGAATCCTCTATCAGGGAGCCTGTCATTCAGAATAGAAGGAGAGATACGTCCTTCCAAATGAACAAAAAATGAAATAATTCATCACCACTAAACCAACCCCCCAAGAAATCCTGAGGGAGACTTTCTAAGGGAAATGTTGCAAGGAACGCAAGATAGCAGAGACACCACCACAAGCATGAATCCCACAAAGGACACGATGACTCTCAACCCATTTTTTTCAATAATAACACTGAATGTCAATGGGCTAAGCCCCAATCAAAAGACATAGGATAGCAGAATGGATAAAAAAACAAAATCCATCTATTTGCTATCTACAAGGAATTCATTTTACACTGGAGGACACCTTGAGATTTAAAGCAAGGGGATGGAGAAATATCTATCATACTACTGGAAATCAAAAGAAAACTGGAGTAGCTACACTTATATCAGACAAACTGGACTTTAAAGTAAATACAGTAACAAAGGATAAAGAAGGGCATATATAACAATTACAGAATCTATCCATCAGGAAGAGCTAACAGTTATAAATGTCTACGCACTGAATATGGGAGCACCTAAATACAAAAAAACAATTAATCACAAACAGAAACAATCTTATGGATAAGAATGTGCTAATAGCACGGGACTTTAATACTCCACTTACAGCAATGAACAGATAAACTAGACAGAAAATCATCAGAGACACAATGGACTTCAATGACACTTTGGACCAAATGGATTTGACAGAACTCTACACCCCGAGGCCATGGAATTCAATGTCTTCTCAAGTGCGCATGGCACTTGACAGATCACATACTGGGACATAAAGCAGCCCTCAGTAAAGATACAAGAATTGAGATCATACCATGCACACTTTCAGATCACAATGCTATGAAACTTGAAATCAATCACAGGAAGAAGTCTGGAAAACCTCCAAAAATATGGAGGGTAAAGAACACCCCACTAAAGAACGAATGGGTGAATCAGGCAATTAGAGAATAAATTTAAAAATATATGGTGACAAATGAAAATGAGAAGAGAAGGGTGTGATGGGCATGGAGGAGGGCACTTGTGGGGATGAGCACTGGGTGTTAAATGGAAACCAACTTGACAATAAACTATAAAATATACATATATATGTAAAATATATACACATATATAAGCAATTTTCATAAAACCAACTCTTGGTTTCATTTATCTGTTCAACTGTTTTTTTTATTCTATATTGTTTATTTCTACCCTGATATTTATCATTTCTCCTCTTCTACTGGAATTGGGGTGTTCTTTTTTTTTTTTTTTTTTTTGGTGTGCATATTCTTTTTTTTTTTTTTACACAAATAGTTTGTTGTCAAATTAGTTTCCACATAACACCCAGTGCTCATCCCCACAAGTGTCCTCCTCCATGCCCACCCCTCCTCCCCCCCACATCCATCAGTCCTCAGTTTTTGTCAGCATTCAAGAGTCTCTCATGGTTTGCCTCTCTCCCTTTCCCCCACCATTTACGCCCTTCTTCTCCCCCTTGGTCCTCTGTTAAGTTCCTCCTAATCCTCCTATACGTGCACACATATGATATTTGTCCTTCTCTGCCTGACTTATTTCGCTCAGCATAACACCCTCAAAGTCCATCCATGTTGCTACACATGGCCAGATTTCATTGTTTCTCATTGCCATGTAGTATTCCATGGTATAGATAAACCACATCTTCTTGATCCATTCATCTGTTGATGGACACTTAGGCTCTTTCCATGTTTTAGCTATTGTGGAGAGTGCTGCTATGGACATTGGGGTACATGTGCTCCTATGCATCAGCATTTCTGTATCCCTTGGGTAAATTCCTAGCAGTGCTATTGCTGGGTCATAGGGGAGTTCTATTGTTAGTTTCCTTCGAGGAACCTCCACACTGTTTCCAGAGGGGCTGCACCAGTTTACATTCCCACCAACAGTGTAGGAGGGTGCCCGTTTCTCCACATCCTCGCCAGCATCTAGACTTCTCTGATTGGCTCATTTTAGCCACTCTGACTGGCGTGAGGTGGTATCTCAGTGTGGTTTTGATTTGTATTTTGGAATTGGGGTGTTCTTGCTGCTCTGCTTAGTTCCTTATGTGCACTATTAAATTCTGTAATTCGGCTTTTTGTTGTTTCTTGAGATAGGCCTGGATTGCAATATACTTTCCTCTTAGTACTGCCTTTGATGCATCCCAAAGAATTTGGATTGTTGTATTTCTATTTTAATTTGTTTCCAAATATTTTTAAATTTCTTCTCTAATTGCCTGGTTGACCCATTTGTTCTTTAGTAGGGTGTTCTTTAACCTCCATGCTTTTAGAGATTTTTCCAGACTTTTTCTTGTGGTTGAATTCAAGTTTCCCAGCATTGTGACCTGAAAATGTGCATGGTATGATCTCAAGTCTTTTATATTTATTACACTTTGAACAATAGCCAAATCATGGAAAGAGCCTAAATATACATCAACTGACGAATGGATCAAGAAGATGTGGTTTATCTATACAATGGAGTGCTACATGGCAATGAGAAAGAATGAAATCTGACCATCTTTAGCAATGTGGTTGGAATTCAAAGGTATTATGCTGAGTGAAATAAGTCAGGTAGTGCTGGAGACCGAAACTGCACAGGTCATCCCTGATGGCAAGGCCCAGGGAAAAACCTGTGGGAAAAGACTGCAAAGCAGTCAGAAGAACCCCATGAAGAATTCTTCTTCTCTACTTAGTCTGTACCTTTTACTCTCTCTTCTGCTGTTAGTCTATTCTAGGGTTAATATGAAACCAGAATCGCCCAAAGTTCCCCCGCTTCCTCCAAAATGGAATGTGCCGAAATATGTCCGCCCCCTCAATCAGTTGTTGTCTAATGAATATTGTAGCAATTAGCAAAATTGGAGACAGTCCTGTATTCATGGGGTCTATAAGAGACCTAGAATTCATTTTCCTCGTATGGGTCTAATTGCAAGTAAGAACACACATTATGCCATAAGCAGAGACAAAAACAAGACTTACTGGTTTTAGAGGACTTTCTCTGAAAAATGTTAGAGAAATATTTGCCTGCTGACCTCAAGCCTGTAAGGCAACTTATGGATCGTTCTGGCCAAAGAATGAGATTGGTAAATGCAGAGACCAAATTCTAGTTGATCCACGTAAAACATTTCCATATGTCATCTATGATAAATGTTGACATTGTTATTTCTTAGTAAGGGGTTGTGAGAGTCTTTTACCTATAACCATGGGTACAAATACATCCTGTTTTTGCATGCCCACTGAAGTTAAACAATTAAAGGGCACTGTGAGCTCATGTACTTTCGCAATATGCTTCACTTATCCTTAGATACCCTGCCATACATAGTAGAGAATAGGTAGAACTTTGTTATGACTAGCTGGTTAAATTTTATTGGTTGAAGTGGAAATCATGTACCGTGAAATCACTGTTGCCAAGAAAACTTAGAAATGTTAAGTTCTATGACTGTATTCAAAAAATATAAATTGTTTAAGCATTATTGTTTGGATTTGCTATATAAAAACCCTAAGCTGAAAAAGAAATCTGAGCAGTCCCCCTGAAGACGCTGGCTCCGTGTCTTCTTCGCCAACTCCAACCCTCGCTCTCTGGGTCAACACTGGCTGACAGAGGCTGGACCCCTGCAAGGCAGAGGAAGACAGATATGATATGTTTTCACTCATATGTGGAACAGGAGAAGCTTAACAGAGGACCATGAGGGAGGGGAAGGAGAGAGAAAATCGTTAAGGAGAGGGAGGAAGGCAAACCATAAGAGATTCTTAAAAGCTGAGAACAAACTGAGGGTTCATGGGCGTGGGGGAGAGGGGAAAAGAGGTAGTGGGCATGGAAGAGGACACTTGTTGGGATGAGCAGTGGTGTTATACAGAAACCCATTTGACAATAAAGTATATTAAAAAGTAAAACAAATTATATATAAGTAATTTTCAAACAAAGGAGACTAACTCATTCAAGTGATCTAAATTTAATTCATTTGAGGAACTCTTATCTCCTTTTATCTTCTTTAAGGTGTTCCTTTGATATCTATCAATAGAGACTACAAGTGTTGACCGTTTTTTTAATGTTTTATTTATTTCTGAGAAAGAGAGCGAGAGCGAGAGCGAGAGAGCATGAGCAGGGGAGGGTCAGAGAGAGAGGGAGACACAGAATCTGATGCAGCCTCCAGGCTCTCAACTAGCTGTCAGCACAGAGCCCAACGTGGGACTCGAACCCACAAACTGTGGGATCATGACCTGATCCTAAGTCGGACGCTTAACCAGTCTATTAAGACGCCCCTGACCCTTTTGACTGTTGAAAGCCCACATGGTGCCTGGGTGGCTCAGTCGGTTAAGCGTCTGACTTTGGTACAGGTCAAGATCTCATGGTTCATAGGTTGGAGCCTCGCATAGGGCTCTGTGGTGACAGGTCAGAGCCTGGAGCCCGCTTCGGATTCTGTATGTCTCTCTCTCTCTCTCTCTCTCTCTCTCTCTCCCTCCCTCCCCTGCTGATGCTGTCTCTCTCTCAAAAATGAATAAACTTAAAAAAAAAAGAAAAGAAAACCCGCAGCCTCTCCATCAGCTCCATGACTCTTTCTCAGGGATTCTCAGTATCTCCATGTTCCTGTGAAGGAAAAGAGTTGTTTCTACTCTTCACTATTTTTGTTCTCCCTCCAGTTCAAGAATCCAGAGACACCCAGTGGGAGGCACCAGTATCAATGTGCACACTGAGTCCAGTCTTACAAGGTTGACAGCCAGGGGTCTATTCTGGAATAATTTAGGAAACCTTCACTGGATCCACCCATTCCCTGCACCTGCCTTTCCCCACAATATGAAGCCCAGATCTTCCTCACACTCAGCTAGAAATGAAGTCAGCTTTACAAAACCAAATTTGCAATTCTGTCTAGTGGTTTGTTTTCATCACGCTGTTTTCCATAGTACCTACATTATGTTGTGCTCCCATCGAGAGAATTCTTGGATTGCCTCTTCTTCACATCCCCATCAACGCTTGATACATTCTCATTGTGTTTGGTTTGTTTAAAGTTTTGGTTGGATTGTTTTATAATAGCCTTGGTAACAGCTGTGAGGTGATATCTCAGTGGTTTGGCGGTGGATTTCTCTGATGATTAGTGGTGTTGAACACCAAGTCATATGGTGGAAGGCATTTGTCTGTCTTTTATAGAGAGATGGGCATTTACATGCTTGACCCAAATTTTAATCAGGTGATTTGTTTATTGTTATGATTATAATTGTGTTTTTTGCTATTGATGTTAAGAAGTCCCTCCAGTATTTTGGATAGTAACTCCTTTTCAGTATTTTTTAATGTAATATCTCCCATTTCATAGACTGCCTTATCGCTCTGCCAACATTTGCTTTGCACCTCTTCTAGTTTGATGTAGTTCCCCCTGTCTGCCTTTGTTTTCTGTTATTTTAATTTCGTATCAAATAAATCATTGTCAAGTGACTGTCAGACTTTTATCCTTTATGTTTTCTTTGAAGACATTTAGGGTCAGGTGTTCTGCTTTATTTTTTATCCATTTTGAGATTTTTTGTGTCAACAGATATTTATAATGTAAGATTATGGCCAAATGTCATTATTTTGCATGTATATGTCAACACCATTTTTAAATGTTTATTTTATTTTTGATGGAGAGAGAGAGATCATGAGCAGGGGAGGCAGAGAGAGAGACAGATAATGAGCAGGGGAGGCAGAGAGAGAGAGGCAGATACAGAATCTAGGCTCTGAGCTATCAGCATAGAGCCTGATGCAGGGCTTGAACCCACTAGGTGTGAGGTCATGACCTGAGCGGAAGTCAGATTATTAACCCACTGGCCACCTAGGTGCCCCTAGTCAACACCATTTATAAGAGACACTATCCTTTCCCCACTGTGTATGTTGGAAATCTCGTGGAGGACTTGCTGACTGCATCTGCACAGTTTAACTTCTGGGCTCCGTAATCTGTTGCACTTCTCTATATGTCTCACTGTGTGCCAGAACACACTGTTGTAGCTAATGAAACTCTGAAATATATTTAGAAAGAAATAAGTGTGATGTCTCCAGGTTCTCTCCTCTTCATGATTGTTTGATTACTTTCATGTGTTGTGTGGCTCCATATGAATTAGTATATTTTTCATATTTCTTTAAAAAATCATTGGTATTTTTGACATAAAAAGATAAACATAAAATTAACAAAAAAAAATAAAGTAGAGACAAAATAGAAACTTTCACAAATACAGAAAACGAATCAATTACATTAAAATGTGTATTTGGAAAAGATAAGTGAAATTGAAAAAACATAGGTAGCCTAGGAAAATAGGTAAGACTCAAACAAATGCAATCAAAACTGAAAGAGGAGACAGAACTGAACTAAAGACATGAAAAGGAACATAAGAAAAACTTAGATATTTAACGCCAACAATTAGATCAAAAGAATAAACTACATATTTTAAAGAATTATGTAATCCACCAAGACTGTTTCATGAAAAAATACAAACTTAACATAAAAAATTAATAAGATTTCCTTAATCTAAAATCCATGCCCTCCAAAAAAAAAAAAACCAGTCTAGAATTACATGGCTTTATTAAAAATTCTACGAATATTTAAAGAAGAATTGACAACAATATTTCTCAAACTACTACAAAACACTGATGAAAAAGAACACTCCCTTGGGGCACCCGGGTGGCTTAGTCGGATAAGCGTCCGACTTTCGCTTAGGTCATGATCTCGCGGTTCGTGGATTCGAGCCCCGCATCGGGCTCTGTGCTGACTGCCAGCTCAGAGCCTGGAGCCTCTTTCAGCCTGTGACTCCCTCTCTCTCTGACCCTCCCCTGCTCACGCTGTCTCTCTCTCTCTCCTAAAAATAAATAAAACATTTAAAAAAATAAAGAATGAATGGGTTAACCAGGAAATTAAAGAAAAAATAAATAATGAAAGCCAAAGAAAATTAAACATGACAGCCTAAAACCTTTGGGATGCAGCAATGGCAGTCCTAAGAGGGAAGTACTACAGACCTAACTCAAGAGGAAAGAAACGTCTCAAATACACAGCCTAACCTTACACTCAAAGAAGCTATAAAAGGAACAGGAAATAAAGCCTAAATCCAGGAGAAGAAGGGAAATGGAAAACGTTATAGCAGAAGTACGCCTGAGTGGCTCACTGGGTTCATCATCTGACTTCAGCTCAGGTCATGATCTCACATTTTGTGAGTTCAAGCCCCACATTGGGCTTCCAGCATGGAGCCTGCTTTGGATCTTCTGTCCCCTTCTCTCTCTGCCCCTTCCCTGCTGGTGCTCTCTCAAATAATAATAATAATAATAATAATAATAATAATAATAATAATAAATAATAAAACATTTTTAAAGGTTAGAACAGAAATCAATGATATAGAAACAAACAAACAAAAAACAGTTAAACATATTAACTGTGGGTTCAGCTTTTGGCTTTGTCCAGCAAAGCCAAGGATGGCAGAAAGGATTACTCAAGACTCCACAAGTCAAGAGAGATGAGAGGGAGGCTAAGGGAAGTCTCTTCGAGTACTCTCAAACTCCTGCATTTATTAGGCATACATTATAGAGAAAACATTGCACAATATGTCCATGGTTACATGCCAGAAGAACGCATAGAAAGCAGGCAGCAAACACAAGGCATTCCCAAGACTTCAAAAGAGCAGATGCCGAAAGCAGGGTGGAGACCAAGATAAGATATCCCATAGATAACATGGTCTAAGGAATTCATGGGCACAGACAGGACCCAACCCCTAAATACACATTAATCAGATACTGGTTAGCTATCTTCAGTATGGCCAGAAAGCAGTGTAATGTGTTCCCTATAATCTCCCAACCCAGAACATAGCTATTTGATTTCCCACATATCTCCCTTTTTTTGTTTGAAGAATTTTCTTGTTCATGGGAATTGAAGAGGTCAGTCAGTTATCATTCATGACCCTTCAAGGAGACCACTGTTGAGTAGATCACTCAGAGGGCTATGAGAAATATAGTCAAGATTAACAAAGAGCTCCAATAATCCAAATATGTAAATTGAGGGCATGGAACCAGATGAACCCAACCATTTCACAATGTCAGATAGCTGTGTTCAACTTGTATCTGTTTCCTGCTGAATATCTAACAGTTGTTGATGCAGCTGGGAAGACAGAGCATTAATCTCAGATTGTAAATTGGTGGCAAAAGATCCTTGTAGGTGTTTTTTCACTGAATTCCAGGAGTGTTGACACATATTATATTGTAAGTGAATGACACAAATTTTGTCATGTTGCCAGTCACATTGTATATTTTGATGACTGACAAGTGCCTATTCGTGGTTCCCCATCCATTCTAGTTCTGCTTCTGGAGCTTGCAATTCCTGCATGATACCGTTATCAATCTGTGACTCCTCACTGCTTTGGTGATGTTAGTCATTATGCGATTGACTACTTTAGCAGTATGGACAAACTCTGTCAGGGAGACCGCTCTAACCACTGTGGCTAAGATGACAACTGCTGAGATAAGGAAGAAAATGAGCCATCAAACACATCTTCTAGGTCTCCACTGAGAAACGGCTTGGGCAAATTCAGTAAGACCACTGGACCCTTCCCAGGGGCTTGTGGAATTTACTGGCAGCCAGATTTGAGGCTGTCTTTTTTAAGATAAACATATGTGAGATAGAAAGTTTGGTGATATTATAATGGCTGATACAGGCTGCATACCAAGCCAGAGGAGGTACTTCAGAAAATAATATGGGTCGTCAAATGTTATATTAACTGGCTTAAAGAAAGGAGGGTCTATGAAATGAGGCCAACACAGTGATGAAAAAGCAGTAGCAGTCTGGATAAAGAAAAAGATTAAGCAAATCATTACCTTAGCTGAGCTTTGAGAAACCACAGCTAAATATGCTAAAAACCTGTTTTCTAGGGTAGGTGGCGCTCTGACACAGCACATGACTGCTGGCATGTTGATCCAGCTTTTTTTTTGTTTTTTTTTTACAAATAGTTTATTGTCAAATTAGTTTCCACATAACACCCAGTGCTCATCCCCACAAGTGCCCTCCTCCATGCCCACCCCTCCTCCCCCCACATCCACCAGTCCTCAGTTTTTGTCAGCATTCAAGAGTCTCTCATGGTTTGCCTCTCCCCCTTTCCCCCACCATTTCTGCCCTTCTTCTCCCCCTTGGTCCTCTGTTAAGCTCCTCCTAATCCTCCTATACGTGCACACATATGATATTTGTCTTTCTCTGCCTGACTTATTTCGCTCAGCATACAGCTTCTTAAATTGTCCCCAAGTGACACCATTGTTTTGGTCATTTGTGGGCATTGTCTCCCCTGTTGTCCTTGTAAGGACAAATTGGCCTTTTGAGGAAGAGAGTTGAAGGGCTGATCCTCCCAACTCCTGATATGGTTGAATCAGACAGGCAGGAGCCCAGTGTGGTCCCAATGGGCGGAGAACAATGAATGTATATAACCATCCCCATGTTATCTGTTCATAAGGTCTTTCCATGAATGATCGTCTTGTACATCTTTAAGTCGCATGTTGGCTCTGATATTTGAGCTGGGAGATGGTGCAAAATATCATTTGGCAGCTATGAGATCATGGGACCCACAATTGAAAAAAATTTTGAGTGTATAAGTCTTTATATAGTGAATTCCACGGGGAGGCAGTATGTTGGTACCCCCTTTTTTTGTTTGCGAAGCATTTGTTTTAAAGTAGCCTGTGTACATTCTAGAATAGCTTGTCCCATTGGGTTATATGGTATGCTGGTAATGAGTTGTATATTCTAATTTTGGAAGAATTCCTTTACCATGGAGGAAAGATATCCAGGCCCATTATCAGTTTTAATTTGTTGAGGTTTATTTGCTTGTGAAAATGCATGTAAAAAATGAGGAATGATATTTTTTGCATGTTCTCTGGTGTGAATAGAGGCCATTTCAAATCCTGAAAAGATGTCCACAGACACATGGATATATGTGTGATGCCTGAATGGGGCAAGTGTGTCATATCAGTTTGCCAAAGTTGATTTGTATTTAGATCTCTGAGGTTTATTCCACAGTGCTTGTGTCCTCCTGATTGCTGCTGACAATCAGGGCCAGCAGCAACAATGTGTTTAGCTCGAGTAACTGTGAGATGCATTTGTTTAATAAGGGACTATTAGAGTTTTGATGAAAAGAGATAATTGAGCAGTTTTAAAGGCCACATTGCAGCCAAAATATTGGTCTTCAAGCTTGTTTCCTCCTGTTAAAGGTCCAGGTAAGCCTGAATGTGATCTTATTTGAGTAATAAAAAGAGGGTATACTCATTCACCTAGTAAGGCTTGTGAAGTTAAAATAATGACAGTATCCTTAGGAACCTCCACACTGTTTTCCAGAGGGGCTGTACCAGTTTACATTCCCGAAACTAACAATAGAACTCCCCTATGACCCAGCAATAGCACTGCTAGGAATTTACCCAAGGATACAGAAATGTTGATGCATAGGAGCACATGTACCCCAATGTTCATAGCAGCACTCTCCACAATAGCTAAAACATGGAAAGAGCCTAAGTGTCCATCAACAGATGAATGGATCAAGAAGATGTGGTTTATCTATACCATGGAATACTACATGGCAATGAGAAACAATGAAATCTGGCCATGTGTAGCAACATGGATAGACCTTGAGGGTGTTATGCTGAGCGAAATAAGTCAGGCAGAGAAGGACAAATATCATATGTTTGCAGATATAGGAGGATTAGGAGGAACTTGACGGAGGAACAAGGGGGAGAAGAAGGGTGGAAATGGTGGGGTAAAGGGAGAGAGGCAGACCATGAGAGACTCTCGAATGCTGACAAAAACTGAGGACTGATGGATGGGAGGGAGGGGGGGATGGGCATGGAGGAGGACACTTGTGGGGATGAACACTGAGTGTTATGTGGAAACTAATTTGACAATAAACTATTTGTAAAAAAAATAAATAAAATAAAATAAAATAAAATAATGACAGTAAGGAGGAATCCCTTAATTCCCTAACAGAGGCCTGTTCTATATTCTCTATCACATAAACTCTGTATTGAGAATCTGCTACAATATTAATAGGTTGATTAGGAAATTGTCGTAAAGCCATAATAGCAGACTTTAATTCTGCTCTTTGAGTAGATGTTCGAGTATTTTTCACAGAGCTTGAACAAACAATCCTAAAAGTTGTGTGGAACAATGAAACACTCCAAATAACCTGAACAATCCTGAAAAAGAAAGTAAAAGCTGGAGGGATCACAATTCCAGACTTCAAGCTGTATTGCAAAGCTGTAATCATCAAGACAATATGGTACTGGCAGAAGAGCAGACACATAGATGAATGAAACAGAGTAGAAAATCCAGAAATGGACCCACAACTATACAGTCAACTAATCTTCAACACAGCAGAAAATATCCAATGGAAAAAAGTATCTCTTTAATAAATGTGTTGGGAAAACTGGACAGCAACATGCAGAAGAATGAAACTGGACCGCTTTCTTACAATATACACAAAATAATTCAAAATGTATGAAAGACCTAAATGTTAGACAGGAAACCATCAAAATCCTAGAGGAGAACACAGGCAGCAACCTCTTTGACATCAGCCTTAGGAGCTTCTTACTAGACATGTCTCCAGAGGCAAGAGAAACAAAAGCAAAAAATGAACCATTGGGACCTCATCAAGATAAAAAGCTTCTGAACAGCAAAGGAAACAATCAGCAAAACTAAAAGGCAACTGAAAGAATGGGAGAAGATATTTGCAAACGATATATCTGATAAAGGGTTAGTATCCAAAATATATAAAGAACGTATCACGCTCAACACTCAAAAAACAAATAACCCAGTGAAGAAATGGGCAGAAGACAGGACTAGACACTTAACCAAAGAAGACATCCAGGTGTCTAACAGACACATGAAAAAATGCTCAACATCACTCATCAGGGAAATACAAATCAAAACCACAATGAGATACCACCTCCCACCTTTCAGAATGGCTACAATTAACAAAACAGGAAACAACAGTGTCAGCAAGAATAGAAAGAAAGGGGAGCCCTCTTGCATAGTTGGTGGGAATGCAAACTGGTGCAGTCACTCTGGAAAACAGTATGGAGGCTACTCAGAAAGGTAAAAATGGAACTACTCTCTGACCCAGGAATTGTACTAGTAAGTATTTATCCAAAGGAAACAAAAAAAAAAACAGATTTGAAGGAGTACATGCACCCCAATTTTTATAGCAGCGCTATAAACAATAGCCAAATTATGGAAACAGTCCAAGTGTCCATCAACTGATGATATCAACAGATATAGATATAGATAGATAGATAGATAGATAGATAGGTAGATAGATAGATAGATGATAGATAGAGATAGAGATACATGATATAGATATAGATGATATAGATATAGATACAGATACAGATATAGATATAGATGATATAGATATAGATGATATAGATATAGATGATATAGATATAGATATAGATGATAGATATAGATATAGAAATAGATATAGACATAGATAGATATAGATATATTTACTCAGCCATAAAAGAATGAAATCTTACCATTTGCAGTGATGTAGATGGACCTAGAGAGTATAATGCTAAGGAAAATATATCAATCAGAAAAAGACAAATACCATATAATTTCTCTCATATGTGAAATTTAAAAAATAAATAATCACAGTGGGGAAAAAGAGAGAGGAAAACCAATAAACAGACTCTTAGCTATAGAGAACATACTGATGGTTACTAGAGGGGAGGTGGGTGGAGGATGGGTTACATGAGTGATAGGTATTAAGGAGGGCACTTGTTATAATGAGCACTGGATATGATATGTAAGTGATAAATCACTAAATTCTACTCCTGAAACTAATACTTCACAATATGTTAGCTATTTAGGATTTAAATAAAAATTTGAAAAACTATGCAAAGACTTCTTCAACTCAACAGTAAGAAACCTATGCAGTGCAAAAATGGAGAAAAGATCTGAACAGACACCTCACGGAGGAATATATGCAGATGGAGAACAAACGCATTCATCTCTGGTGGAAACCGAAAATGGTACAAACACTTTGGAAGACAGCTTGGCAGCTTCTTACAGATCTGAACCAAATTTAGGACACAAACCAGCAAATGTCTTCTTAGTTATTTCTGAGACTGAATTGGAAATAATGCCCACATTAGAGTCTGCACATGAATGTTTACAGCAGTTTCAGTCTTAACGACCTTAATATGAGCATGAATAATGAAAATGTGGGACATCAGCACAATGGAGTACTTACTAATTGTGTTGCTCTTTTATGGAAATTATCTTATTATTCTCTGGAATTATACCAACTTAGTCTTCTAAGCCTAAAACAAAATTTCAACTTTATTAAAAGTCTCCATGTGGTTTTTAGTTCCTATATGCCCCACCGTTTTAATAGCATTCTACTTATATTGGTTGACTTCATGCCGTCATTTCATTAACTTATATTTTTTCTACCTCAGATAATGTATTACGTAGATTATTTCCTCTCCCATTCTCTGTGCAGATTTCTCATCCAAGTCTTTGTTTCCCTTTCTTCTCCGTGTAGTTGTTTTGAAGATCTCTTCTACTACTAGTAGAAGTAGTAGAGCATTCATATTTAGGAAGGACTCACAACAATTCCGACTAAAGAATCTTTGTATGTTGTGGCTTATAGAGACACCTTGAAGGAAGCTGGCTTTTTAACTGAGAACCCCACGTTTCAGGCAGAGTTTTAACTTTTAAATTAAATATCATGTTTCTCAGCTGAAGAGATATATTCATTTTACTCCTGGCAGGTAATGGCCTGACTGCCAGCTCCCTGGACTCTAGAGGAAATAGAATGGGAATGCCAATGTCCCCATGCAGAGGTCTACTAGACCTTTCCAGTGGGATGTTTCCTCTCCACCTTCGAGGAAACTTCATGACTCTGAGTCCAGACACAGCTCTGGACTTCTGCCCTGCTTCTCCACATGGATGAGCTCTTTTCTTATATAAATGCTGGAGTACAGCCCCTGATGTCCCCTCCTGTAGATGGAGCACTGGAGATCCTATGCATTACAATCATTTCCAGGACCCCATATCTGCATAGAGAAGGAGAATGACCCAGCCCAGGCAGGCAGCCAAAGGCCTGGACTCTGGACCCCTGCCTTATCCTCCATTTCTGTGAACAGTTAACTCTGGAGATTGAAATTGCAGCCCACGGTTGCACAGCCTAACAAAAGAATATAAGAGAAACTTTATACGGTTTCCAAATTTTCATCAACTACAGCACTAACTCTCTCAAGCAAACAGGGCCAGAGATCAGCTCAGGCAGAAGTGGAGCCCAGATCGCTAGGACCACGTCAGCGAGTCCCCTCACCACCCAACACCAGGACACCAGGAACTGGCGACAGACACCGGGGTTCCACATTTTAAATGCCTCCCCTGGTCCAGGGGGCCCACATGCAAATGACCTGAGGTGCTCCCAGAAAAGATCTGCATCACAGGCAAAGGCCAGTGTGCTGGGTCTCCATCCAGAAGACAGACATGCAGATGCTGTGGTCCCTCCTCTGCCTGCTGGCAGCTCCCCTGGGTGAGGGTCCGGGGGCTCTGGGATAGACCTGGGCCTCTCTGTGGGATGGGACAAACTCACCTTGACTCTCCTTGCCCCCAGGTGTTCTATGTCAACTCACACTTCAGGAGTCCGGCCCAGGACTTGTGAAGCCTTCGCAGTCCCTCTCTCTGACCTGCGTTGTCTCCGGGGGCTCTGTCACCAGCAGTTACTACTGGAGCTGGATCCGGCAGCGCCCTGGGAGAGGGTTGGAGTGGATGGGGTACTGGTCGGGTAGCACCAGCTACAACCCGGCTTTCCAGGGCCACATCACCATCACTGCTGACACATCCAACAACCAGTTCTCCCTGCAGCTGAGCTCCATGACCACCGAGGACACGGCTGTGTATTACTGTGCCAGAAGCACAGTGAGGGAGAGTCACTGTGAGCTCAGACACAAACCTGGCGCAGGGACCTGGAAGGGCTGGAGGGGCTGGGCTGCAGGGGCGCTCAGGATCCGCAAGGGGGCGTAGAGGACCTACCAGGGGACCTCAGGACACGGGGGGAGGGTGCTTAGGACCCCTTACCTGCAGGGACCAGCCCAGGGGCAGGGGCAGAGCACAGAACTAGGAGTGAGGACTCACTGTCAATATCTGGGGCTTTCCCTCCCTGACACTCTGATCCCCTGGGGGCCTCCCTTTCTCTCCTGCCTGGGTTCTCTTCTGTTTCAGTCCCAGTGAGATGTCTGGACCACGTAGATGATGTCATTTTTCACCGTGTGTGGGACGTGCACCGAGAGGCCAAGACACCAATGCTCTGTCTCCCCTTACTTCTTTCTCTGACACGGTTCTTGGTCAGACCTCTGGTAGCTCATCAGAAATAGTAACTCTGGCATTAACTGAAACCCACAGATATCATCCGTTTTATAACATTAGAAAACTCTACTTGAAATTCTCTGTCATCTCTGCAGCGTCACCTCTCTTATCAGTCCTCAGAGGTGCACAGCCCTCCTTGCCTTCATGCGTAACATGGTTTCTAACTACAAGACATCACTACAGGAGCCCTCGCCCCTGGTCAGGGCACGTTGTGTGGGGGGCGTCTTGCTTCTTATGCCTACGGTCCACTTGCTTCTCTGCCATTCCACAAGGGTAATTTCTGAGCTCAATGTTGCTGTTCCACCTGGTGAGTGAAACACTCATCGTGGAAATGTGACATTGTGTTGTCGTTAAACAGATTCATCGCTCGCTCTGATACAGCCTTATTTGGGTGGTGCTTTTCTACATAATTTGCACTGTTTCCCACATTTTACGCATCTCCCTAATCACTCGGATCGAGGGATTCCTCCACCTTCTCTTCCTCCTCCACTGCAGATGAGATTTCCTCCATAACCTGTTCTTGTTCGTGGTGCAGGTCCATCAGTTCGTCGGTGGTCGGCCTCTGGCCAAGCTCCTCCACCAGCTCCTGAATGTCGTCCTCATTCACTCCCAGTCCCACGGTCTTCCGCAAGGACACAATTTCATCAACAACGGCAGGCTGCTGTTCACGAGCGAGCCCCTCTAAGTCACATCCAAGAACACAATCGGGCCACAGTTTTCTCCAAGCAGAACTGAGGGTTCTCTTGGTGACCGCATCCCAGGCTTTACTGATGATCTTGGGGCAGTTCATGATGTGGAAGTAATTTTTCCAAAACTCTCGGAGAGTAAGGTTTTTCATTCGGTCACCTTGAAGCATTGCTGAAGTAGTGCTTTGGTGTAGAGCTTTTTAAAGTTTGAAACGGCCTGCTGATCCATGGGCTGGAGGATAAGAGTGGTCTTGGGGGAAGGAACTTGACCTTAATGAACTTGAATTCCTCCAGTAAGTTGCCCTCAAAGCCTGAAGGGTGAGCAGGAGCATTGCCCATAACTAGCAAGGGTTTGAGCAGCAAACTCTTCTCTAAAAGGTATTTCTTCAGGGCGCCTGGGTGGCTCAGTCAGTTAAGCGTCTGACTTCAGCTCAGGTCATGATCTCGCAGTTTGTGGGTTCGAGCCCTGGGTCGGGCTCTGTGCTCATAGCTCAGAGTCTAGAGCCTGCTTCAGATTCTGTGTTTCCCTCTCTCTCTGCTCCTCTTCTGCTCACACTGTCTGTCTCTCAAAAGTAAATACACATAAAAAGTTTTTTAAAAAATAAATAAAAGGTATTTCTTCACCACGGGACCAAAGACCTCATTGATCCACTCAACAAACAAGATACAAGTGACCCAGACCTGGCCTTTAACCTCCACAGAACATTTAACTGGTTTTTCTGTACCATGCATTCCTTGAAGGCTCATGGATTCTCAAATGCTACATAAGCAGGGGCTTGACTTTGAAGTCCCCACTTGCATTAGCACAAAACAAGAGAGTAAGACAATCTTCCATGGGCTTATAACAGGGCATCGAATTCTCTTCTAATGTAACTTAGGTCCTCTTTGGCATCTCTTTCCAAAAAAACCCCATCTCACCACAGTTAAAAACTAGATCTAGCAGGTAACACTTGGAAGCCATTTGCTTCTGGAGCTCAGGAGCGAATGCCTCAGCTGCCTTAGCGTCTAAACTTGGAGCCTCTCCATGCCTCAGAACACTACGGATGCCATTTCTCCTCTTAAAGTTGCTAAACCATCCCCTGCTCGCTTTGAAGACATTTTTTTTCTGTTAATGTACCTGGAAGTTTACTTACGAGGTCAGTGTACAAGGCCTTTGCCTTCTCGCAGATAAAGTTCTCAGTCACAGTATCATCTGGTAGTTGTTTCTCATTTATCCAAGCCGGAAGCAAATTTTCAACATCTTTCAGAACACGTGGTGATTGCTTTGATATACCTGTGACTCCTTTTGCTGCACCTAGACCCCTTATTTCTTCTTTTTTCTTTAAGGTTGTGCAAATAGTCGATGTAAACTTCTTATAAAATCTAGCAATTTTGGCCACTCACATACTTCCTCTGTAGTTAATTTTCTTCTTAACGCCCACCATAATCATCTTCTTCTCACTGCCTTTCTTTTCAACCTTTTTCTGCATCTGGGTCACTATATACACTCACACGGATGCTTGCTATAGTACAGTATTAATAAACTCTTGTCATGTACTGAATTTAATGTAATTGGCAATAAAGCAGAAGAGGAAACGGTCTATAATCTGCAGGCAGCCAGATCTGGAAAGGATTCTTAAGCGTACCCTTGTATGGAAAAGCAGGAGACTATCCATAAGTGCTTTGAAGTGACAAAAAATACACTCATGCCAGTTGTGGGTATTTTCCAATGTTCTGAAAATCACCAATTTCGGCCAAACTCTGTGGCTTGAGACTCAGCATCTGAGCATGGGAGATGATCCCCCACAATCCTGGAGAGAGAGAGGGGGTGAAAGAGAGAAGGAGGTAGGGGTGAGAGAGAGAGAACCGTTGGCTTAGTTGTGATTATGTGACATTTGACATCACATACTAATCGCATACGACTTGTATTACAAGACATCACTTGTTTATCAAGTTAACATTTATTAGAAATATTTGTTCATCTTGTGGAACACTTGCAGAGCAATTTACTTGCAATCCAAGGTTTTACTGTATCAGCAAATCCTATCAGCAATGTATAAATATACCATGCAGGGGATGATCACTGGGTGTTATATGGAAACCAATTTGACAATAAACTATTTGTAAAAAATAATAATATAAATAATAATAACATGCCATGACAAAGTAGCAGTCATACAAACAAGTCAAAGTTGCTTCAGATATTTTTTTTCAGGTAGGAGAGAGGGAGGGGCCGAAAGAGAGGGAGAGAGAGAACCTCAAGCAGGCTCCATGCTGTCAGCATGCCACAACCGTGAAATCACGATCTAAGCCCAAGTCAACTGACTTAACCGACTGAGCCACTCAGGCGTTCCTACTTCCACGTTTTTAAATGAATTAGTTTCATCCACCATGTCAGCTGCATAAATGAAAATACTCAGAGGACTATGTCAATTGAGAGAGGAAAATATTTGACAAACTACAGCATCCACTCACAATAAAAACTCTTGGAGAGCTTAGATAGGCTTCCTCAGTCTTATAAAGAGAAACCCACCGCTAACGTCATACTGCATGGTGAAAAGATGAATGATTCTCCCTTAGATCTGAAAAGAGCCAAGGATATCCACTCTATTCAACATTTTACTTGAAACTTTAACAACTGCAATAAGACTAAAAATACAGAAAGATGTGCAAATGTGAAAGGAAAACAAATGTCCATATTGGTATACAATACATGTACCTCTGAGGAAAAAAATAAAAGGAATCTACCCCCAAATCAGCCATAATTTAGTAAGTGACTTTAGAAAGATCAAGATATGTGGTTTATCTATACCATGGAATACTACATGGCAATGAGAAAGAATGAAATCTGGCCATGTGT